>JARJEI010000070.1:0-528458 GCA_029955415.1 Lottia scabra
ATTTACAAATTGAAAAAAAACAAGAACATAGATATATCGGGTGTCCCAATAAAAACGTCCCCAAGTTTGACGGTAAGTATCTCAGCTGTTGGTGAATCTATCTCCTTCAAAATTCTCACAGATTTACTTCAACATGTCTATGTCAGACCCTGAAAATATGAAAATCATCGAATAGAAATTGTAGAAGTACTGCTTCGAACAAAATAGCATGTAAAAAAATTCAATATCAGAGCAAACTATACATTTCAACTTGTGTCTATTGTGCTTTCACCACATCAACCACCAATATCATTCATTTTCCATCCTGAAATGCTCTCATCGATCTCATCTTAAGATATTTTCTCCCAAAAAAGCCTTTCAGTTACTGTTCATCCAGTTTGTTCCACTGGTGATGGTAATGACTCCGGGCAGTATGGGATTCTCTTAAGAAACAGGTGTACTGCACTTGGGTTAGAGGGACACAATGATTAAACAAGAACTGAAATGCGCAGGATGGTCGCTTCTCGGGTGACTTTAGATGTGATCCGAGAGAGTTTATCAGGATGGAAAATGTTGGATATCGGTGGTTGTGGTGAAGGCAAAATGGACACAAATTCAAATATGTTATTTGCTCTGATATTGAATTTTTTGACATGCTATTTTGTGGGAGGCAGTACTCGTACAATTTTTGTTCGATGACTTTCATATTTTCAGGGTTAAGCAAGGACATGTTGAAGTAAATTTGTAAGAATTTTGAAAGAGATGGGCTCATCAGCAGCTGAGATACTTTTCGTCAAAGTTGGGGACGTTTTTTTTTGGGACACCCGATATATACACAAAAAATATATACAATTTATACAATTAACAGTGGTAATAAAAAAAAAAAAATAAATAAATAAAAAATTTTTAGAAAATTTTGAAATTTTGGATTTTTGAAAAAAAGATTAAGTTAAAATTGGAATTTTGAAATTTTGAATACAGATCTGGTGTTGGAAAATTATATTTAAGTTTTATGTCAAATATTGAAAATATGAAGACTAAGGGTATAATTGTATGGGCCAAAATAAGTTTACATAATGAAATTTGGTTGAAAAAGTATGAATGTGGAAAAAACATTGTTGGTATGAATATATATATATACAAATAAAACATAAATCTACTATCTGTAGTTACAAACATACATATAAACATGAATAGAAGAAAAATAAAAGGAAAATCTACTACCTGTAGATATAAAAGAAACACAAATCAAATTAATACAAGAATGAGGAAAACTAGGTCAACTAAATAATAATAATAAAATGAAATCAATATTTATCTACTACCTGTAGATAAGAAAAAACACATGCCTAAAAAGAGAAAAATCTTACCTAATAGTCAGCTGAAAGAATAAAGAAGAAAGGTTAAAGGCGGTTAAATTTTTTGTAAAATTGGTAGATTAGGTCATTATTGAGAGAAGAGTGGGTGAAATTTCTATTGTGCCAGAGAGTGAAAGTATAAGAATAGATGAAAGGAAAGAATTTTGGGTCTGTATTGAGAAAAAGAGTAGTTTCGAAAATAGAAAAGTCTGAGGTGCAGAGAAAATTATTTACAAAAGTATTTACAAAATGGCGAAACGGTTTTATGGCTGTACAATTTAAAAACAGATGATTTAAAGTTTCTATCCCATATTTACAATATTTGCAGGTGGTGGTGAGGTGCCTTAGACGAATAGATAAAACTTTTTTTGTGGGGTGTGCATCATGCAGTGAGAGAAAGAAGAAATCTTTTATCTTACAAGAATTTATCCCTGCTAAGTTTTTCCAAGTTTGTTTAAAATCTATTGAAGGGTGCAAAATAACAGTTTTGGGTATAACAGTGCGGGTTGAAAGAAGTGCTTGGTAGATTTGTTTACATTTAGTCAAATTTCTAAGGTTTAATTTATGTTCTTTTTGAATTTTGAGAAGAGTTTTAAATTTGGAAGGATGGTATAGTGTATGGGAGTCTGAAAGGTTGAAATCAATAGTATTTTTTAAAGAAATTCCGAGCCAATATTTAAAGAGTGACACCCATGGGTTTTGATTGCCAATAAGAACTTGGCGTGAGTGTTGATTATCGACGTTGACAGTGTGAATTCTGTAAACAAAATGATCGATGGGCGTGGCTTACCTGGGATTTATAATAGGTCGGTGGCGGACATATTTAGCAACAAGTATGGCGTCTGCTAGTAGTAAATATGGCTGGCAAGGGCGGATAGTGTAATTACAGCATGATCGCTTTAATGATCCTCATCCAGTTAATAAAGCACGATAAAGATCCTGACAGTTTGGACATCGATACTAAGAATAGGTTAATGTCATTATCCTGGCAACAATTCCCACAGTGAACACTGCATGGCGTTTTAACGTCTTATTTTTATCAAAGGAAGAAAAGTAGTAGATTATGTTTCACTCCATGTCCATAACTTCAGAATCGAAACCACCCTTCATCGAAAACTTATCTTTAAGTTTTCCCCCTTTTTTGTTCGGATCTGGACAAAGGTGTGCTTGCTTTTGTGCATAGACAGCTCAGGACTCATTGACTTTGACAACATGTCAACAACGGCATGTAAATAGAGAGAGTTTGGTATTTTGATGAACAGTGTTGACGTTATCAACACAATTCTTAAGACTAATGCATGGCTATACTGGTCAATTTAAATGGTACCGAGATGATGACAATAAGCTACCCCAAACATAACCCCCAAACTTCAGTTATTACCCGAAGTATAGAAACACAAATAGTTATATTATGATAATCATGTTTTAATTAGCATATTTTTTCTGCTGTGATACTTTTCTTCCCATTATATTTCATACCATCAGGTATCTCCTGTAGAGTAACGTTATATAATGAACAATCAACATACTCTAACGAAAAACTCATCGTTAGACATGCTGTCATTTCTGAACAGATCTTCAAACATTGGTTTAGATCATTATCGTAATAAGACATGAATATGAGTGGTGGTTCAAACAGATAACAAATATTGGTAGATAGAAGTGTAGCGCTACATCTGGTATTGGTCTTACACCATTTATCACATTCCGCCTGTCCAGATACTGGTTTACTATCAATGTAATCAGAATCCACATATGTTTCATTTGTATACTTGTAATCACATTCTAAAATATAAATTTAGTTAAGTAAAGTACATATAACTATAGTGTGTGTTTCAATAAAAACGTCTCCAAGTTATGTCTTCGCTGTGAATAATACATATTTCACAGAGACTATGGATTAATATATTATTTTGTATCTGAATTTCTCATAACTATCAACATGATCGTAGTCGTATACAGCAACAATTAGGTGAAAATTAATTTTTAATTAGAATTACCAAGGTGAATATAATTCCCATCCAAATACTTTAATTTGCACCTGGGTGATAATTCAAGGAATAAATAATTAAAACTTTTTCAAATCATGTGTCCAGATGCAATCTTCTTCTTAAAGGGGAAAATCAAAAATTTGGAGGATAGATTTGGCCCTTGTATATATGTTAATAGCCTTCAGACATAGCCGTACACACCTATGGTGAAATGTGGGTAGGGTGAAAAAAAAGTTCATGGGTTATGAGTTATATTTTCTGAAACTATACCCCAGTGGCTTAAAAAAACAGGATAGTTTGAAATTCCCTATAGAGCCCTTTTCGAAAAAATCACAATTATTGAGAAAAATTGTCGTTTCTGACAACAAGACCCAGATTGTATCCTGCCATGATCGTTCGTTTTGATGAGAAAATCAGCTTAACACATTGCCAGTTCAATAAATATGAGATTAAAGTTTATAATTAAGCAGAACAGAAATTTTGGAAAGCCTGGGAACGCAAGTCCTCTCATTTTCCGGGAAAAGACTTTCCGGATAGATTTGCTCCCTGAACACACGTGTAATATAGGCAACACAACTGATCTAAATACGCCAAAAACGCAAAAGTCGCGAAGACAACCGCTACAGGGTATGTGTTTTGTGTTTTGAAAAGGGGTCAAGCATGGCTCCTATAGTCAGAGAGAAACTCCTCTCTAGAATAAGAACATTTTACATATCAAATTATGATCCTCAAGATCTTCATCTTCCTTGGGCTATAAATCTTAAGACACATTTCACAAACACTTGTATTCTGGTTGTATTTTTTCAATGTCAGATGGCTCAGAAAGCACTTTTGGATGCCTCCAATGCACACATAACAGTGTGCACATGCCTCAAATGTGCACATAACAGTGTGCACATGCCTCAAATGCGCACATAACAGTGTGCACATGCCTCCAATTCGCACATAACAATGTGCACATGCCTCCAATTCACTCATAACAGTGTGCCCATGCCTCTAATGCGCACATAACAGTGTGCACATGCCTCCAATGTGCACATAACAGTGTGCACATGCCTCTAATGCGCACATAACAGTGTGCACATGCCTCCAATTCGCACATAACAATGTGCACATGCCTCCAATTCACCCAGAACAGTGTGCCCTTGCCTCCAATGCACACATAACAGTGTGCACATGCCTCCAATGTGCACATAACAGTGTGCACATGACTCCAATGCGCACATAACAGTGTGCCCATGCCACCAATGCGCACATAACAATGTGCACATGCCCCCAATGCGCACATAGCAGTGTGTACATGTCTCTCATACACTCATAGCAGGGTGCACATGGCGCTTATGTGCTTATAGCGTAAGTGTGACTGACTGAGGCAATGACTGGCGTCATCTGTTCCTAAGTGCGTAGACTCTGTGCCGTTGTGCGTAGCCTCTGTTTCTAACTGCTCATTTATAAACTTTAAACTCATATTTATTGAACTGACAATGTGTTAAGTTGATTTTCTTATCAAAACGAACGATCATGGCAGGATACCTATAGACAATCTGGGTCTTGTTGTCAGAAACGACAATTTTTCGCAATAATTGTGATTTTTTCGAAAAGGGCTCTATAGGGAATTTCAAACTATCCTGTATTTTTAAGCCACAGGGGTATAGTTTCAGAAAATATAACTCATAACCCATGAACTTTTTTTTCACCCTACCCACATTTCACCATAGGTGTGCGTAGGGGCCCACGACTTAACAGGGAGGCAGATCGACATATTGCCCGAATTTATTGATATTTAGCCTGATTTGGGCAGCTGACCCCTACCCCCCTGTCTCCTACGGCTATGTTCAGAATCGCTATTATTCCCAGAAATCGCACAATCCCTTCAATTAAACCCGTATCTAAATATATATCTTTTACTGTTATACGCCGACATGAATATGTGATGGTATATATATTGTCGTTACGTCGGTACGTCGGTCAGTCCTTCAACATTTCTTGTTAACACTTAATGGAGACTACAGCTTTTCAACATAATTTGAATTTCTGTGATCCTTTACAGGGGAAGGTATAATGAAATCAGAAATAAGGATGGTTCAAATATTCTGTTGGACAATAACCAAGAAAAGATTTTTTTTAAATTTTGTATGTTAGATAAATTATGTAAAGATATTTGCTCGTCAAAATAGATCTGTTACGTAGAGTGACAAGTGACTTATTAACATCTACAATGTAATACAAGTCTAAATTGATATAAATAATTACCTTCCAATTTAGACAGCTTTAGTTCTCTTACAATCAGTCCATCACCGCCTATTTTAGATAACCAACAATTACATACAAACACATAACGTCGACCTCCTTCAATAGTAACTTTATCTAAGAACCATCCAGGAGCATCCCCAGAATTATCATGTTCTATCTTAATTTTTTGGATCTAAAAGAGGAAAATCGAATGAAAAAACACAATAATGTATTAATAAGTAATATTTTTTTTGTTACAATCAAAATTTTAAAGGGACAGTCTGAATTTTATTTAGGTCAAAAAATTTTTGTTGCTTAAATTTGTGAAAACTTTACATCAAAATCTGTAAGTATGTGCCCTTTAATGTATCTGAAAGTTTTAGCTAAAAAATCCAGCCGTTAATTTTTAAACGCTAAAAACATGCTAACATTTTTAAAAAACGTTACATAAGGTTTTTAAGTGTGTTATGTTTTTTGGAGGCTGAAAGAAAACTACTGAACGGATTTGAGTAAAATAAACGCCAAATTGTAGAGAAATGTCCTTCTTGTGTATTTAAAAGGTTTGAGCTAGAAATATTGAGCCATTTTAAAGGGCAAACACCAAAACTAGGCTAAATTGCTTAATTAACAATAAGTACTCCCTGTTTGTAATTAACCTTTTAAAACCAAATTCAGTTTGATCAAGGAGATATAGAGATACAATAAGCATACTTTAAAAATACTCTCAGGTAGCAATTGCGATTTTTTGATAATGTAAACCTTTTTCCAAAAAGCAGAATGGCCCTTTAATATTTTTGACCTAAAAGACATTTTCTGTTTTTGTTTTAAATGTGGAACTATATTAGTCATATTTCTTACATTTGCGGTAGAATGAATCAAAACTTGTTCTAGTTTAGTTACATGATTAAAAATAGTTTTAGATTAAGATGAAAACCACAAAGATGCAATGTCGTAAATTGTCAATTTCCTCACCAGTCCAATGGCTGGAGCTTTAAGTGTAATCTTCTCATTGGTGTTTCTTAAAAACTCTGTTTTAGAATTATCTTTTGATAGAACATGTGGACCTGTGTCTCTATCACTACCATACATCGTAAGAGAAACTCTGGCGCCTGTACCCGCCAGTTCCTTGTTTCCAGTTGACACTCGTATTTTATATACGGTAGCTAAAACAATTAAATAATTGTATGTGATGCCCTCACTCCACACACGCTACGAATCACGCGAATAGCCACGATTTGAATCGTAGAATTCGTACCATTTCGCAAAGTTCTCAATAGGTTAGTATTTATTCGTAGTACAGTTCTATGATTCGAAGTAAGTTCTTTTAATTCATGTGCTATCGGGAATTCGTCGCAAAAATTTTGAGATGTGAATTTGATCATATTTTGGATTTGTAATAAGTTCGGGAAATTCTTAACCGATTGATTTATATTCGTAGTCAGTTCTTCCAATTCTTGAGTCATCTGAAATTCGTACACAACATTTTAAGCCCGCCCAAAGTTTTGACCACGAACTCCCCGATTCCAAAATCGTAGTTCGTTCTTAATTATTTCATGGTGGATTCTTGTGTATCTTAATATAATCCGCTAGGAATCCGTCACGAATCCCACGAATAGACACCGAAACAGATACGAAGCAAGTAACGTTCTTAAATTATTTGTAATCGATTCTTATAAAACGCGGTGCATTCTTGACAATATTTTAACGATTGGAACCGAATCGCACGAATATTCTTAACTCTATCGTACCAGAATCGTAGAACATGACGATTTTGAAAATTAATCTTCGAAAATCAACGAATCCTCACGAATTGCTACGAATGTCCACGAATTCTCAAGAATCCTACGATTCATCAATTCGTAGCTATTCGAGGGATTCGTAGCGTGTGTGGAGTGGAGGCATAATAAAATGTTTACAATTTGATAACAATATACGGTCTCGTGTTTCTAATCTATTTTATCAAGCTTGAGTTGAAAATTGTACTAATCTTCGGGTAGTTTCAGGTCTGCTTTTCTTTCTCGTTCTCGGTCATTATCCTATACTAAATATAAATTTTTACAAATTACCTGACTGGTCGACAGAACTGGCCAATGATAAAGAACCAACATACAGCAAAACCAATGCCAACATCAAACTAGAATTTACCACCATTTTGACTGAATGATACAGTATAAATGTAGAGAGATAAATATGTGAATTTATATAGAGGAGAGAAACGTGCTGTGATATGATTACATTTCATTATTATATCGAGTTAGCATTTTGCCAGTTTTCGAGTTAAGTTCGGAGTTCGGAGCTGTATTGTTTTCGAAATATTTTCTTTTTTCGTAATTAATGAGTTAAATATCCAGATTGTTTCTGGACTTGGAAATATTTATGTGAATGAAGTCTACATGAGAGAAACTTTGAATGATATGTTTACATTGTGAAAGACTTGCCGTGTTGTTTATTCATGGCGTTAGCATTTTATTGCCTTATGAAATACGTTTTTTGATATTTGTTTTTGTATCGAATTGCATCTTACTATATCTTTTTATTTGTTCTTAAATGCTTTGCAAATTAATTCATTAAAAGTCAGTCGGTTCTACACATTTACTGTTTTATATATGATACGTTGCTCATTATATAAAAATATACAAAAAAAACGAATGTCAATAATTTAACCATTGGCACGAAAGCACTGGTTCGGCATTAAATCTGCTGAGTTTTGTTCATTTTTATGTGCACAGTTTTACAGAGGATACCACAATACATGTACAGGTCCGTTATGTCAAAATGTATTTTGTTATTAATTATGTATATGTTAACAAAAGTTTCTACTTTTACATGTTCCTTCAGCAACGCTAGACATTGGCATTATCTACCGTTGCTAGAATGACGGTGTTTTCTCGTCATTAACAACTAATAACCTCCTTTTAAAAACACTACGTCACATTTTATTTATCCAATAAGCGATCTCGTTACATTTTGAGTCTGGGTATTTATCCAATAAGCGATCTTGTTACATTTTGAGTCTGGGTCAGAATGATTTGCAAAGCAAGTTCGACTAGACGAGAGAGTTAATTTCTCTTAGCATTTTTCCGTAATAGAATAATTCACGCAACTACCACTTTTAAAAAAATATTTAAGATTGAAGGAAGCTTCACTTTGTTGTAAAGCCGACAGAATCTTATACGATCCTCTATTGGTATTAATTCGGCCTTGACCTTTAAGACTCGATTATCTCAAGGTACATGTGCTACAAGAAATCTTTTTTTTGGTCATTCGAAAGTTTAATCGCAATTATTTGTTACAAGGAATATAACTGGTCGAACAATAATCGTTCGACCAATCAAAATTAATTCTATTTATATAGAAGATAACATAAGTTACTGATCTATTTGCATAGGTCAGTCATTAAGAAGTTTACATACGTTACTGTTCTCTTTGTATAGGTCAGTCATTTAGAAGTTTATATACGTTACTGTTATATTTGTATAGGTCAAGCATTAAGAAGTTTACATACATCACTGTTCTATTTGTATAGGTCAGTCATTAAGAAGTTTACATAAGTTACTGTTCTATTTCTATATGTAAGTCATTAAGAAGTTTACATAAGTTACTATTCTATTTGTATAGGTCAGTCATTAAGAAGTTAACAATGGTTACTGTTCTATAGGTCAGTTATTTAGAATGATTCGTGTAGTCTTTAGCCTTGATATATTGTCAGGTTATCTTAGTGAATATTTATCGTTTACCTATACTATCTAATCTAACACTCATTATCAAGTATTTATTACATGATTGAAAATACGATTAATTGTCTTTTGTTGCAGACTTTTCCATATTTCGAACAAACATCATCAAGTAGTGAACAAGCGAAATGCTGACAGAATGGTTCGTTAAGTTTTGGGTTTTATTGACATTATTGAAAAATCAATTTAGAAGCCAAATTATATTTTGTTGAAATGTCAAATAAATTCTATGCTGAACTGAATGTTGTTGACTAATTGCGCTAAAGTTATATTTTCTGTACCAGATGTTATTAATTTCAACTTTATATGTAAGAGTAATAAAATTTCAAAATATATTTATTTCGGCTTGTCCCAGATAATATAGAATACATAATATGTCATGGGCAGAAACCACCTACATAATAATATCGGACGTTTACGATAACCTGACTAATATTTAAAATAATTCCAATCGAACCCATAAAAATGTCCTTGATCATTGAACAGTAAGCAAATGTCGTTGTTTCATTCCCTGGCAAGTTATCTTCTCATCTTCTGGTAACTTAATTTAACCAATCAGATCTCTGCCCTCTCCAGCGCTGGGATTTTGTGACGCGAACAATATGTGCATTCCGAAGTGCCATAGTCTCGTTTTTCAAGTACTGTGTCGAACTCGGTTGAAGCACGTTTTTTTATTGGCTGTTCCATATGACGTCATTAAGATCTGATTGGTTAAAACAGAGGTCATTAAGGTTAGGCCAAAGTTAACGTGAACGTTTGTTATCGCGACAGTTCTCAGACCTTAGTGTACTGGTTAAAAAAAAACGATTAAAAAAAACGAACGAACGAAATTAGGGTCTGATTTTAATTAGACTGCGTTTGAGTGAAGTTTCTGATAAAATTTGAGAAACAGTGTTTGACAAAAACATTCATTCTTTCTTATAATTTTTTGATTCTCATTTTTATATTAGTTTCCTTTCACTTACTAATAACATGTTGAATACAATTTCATATATTGGTACTTGAACGTCATTGAAATATCTACTAGCCATATATTAACCTCAAACTGGTACCAAGAATACTGCACATTCTGAATTTAGTTCAAGTGACCGTATCATGTAAAAGTAGAGATTAATCGATGCTAGAACTAGAATAGAGTATAAAAGATGATTATCAATATGTGGTTTAACGTCAACAACATCATTAAGAGATATGACCATTACACCATAAGTTATCATGAATCATTATTTTGTTAGGTAGAGAATTTGTAATGTGATAAGTGATGTAAGCTAAAATTTATTTCTATCAGCTGCTATTGGAAAGAATTCAAATGATATACATAATTTAGGTCATAACCTAAGTTTAATAATTTTAATAAGTCATACAGAGCAGTATACTTTATTACTGTTAGCTATATTGTCCTAAATACAATGATATTTGTTAAGTGTACATGAATAAATCGATATTACTATATCTGTCTAAATTTCATATTAAAAATTATTTCAACAATAAAAATGTTCTTACTCCATATACATTTCGATTGATTTAAACAAAATGGATTGATCCGAGAAAGAACAAGTTGGGAGAAGGATCTTCATGAAACTGAAATTGTTATCCGTGTAAAATATGTTTTATTTTACATATATATCCTTATATCGGGTGTTCCAAAAAAAACGTCCCCAACTTTGACGAGAAGTATCTCAGCTGCTGATGAGCCGATCTCTTTCAAAATTCTTACCAATTGACTTCAACATGTCCTTGCTAAACCCTGAAAATATGAAAGTCATCGAACAAAAATTGTACGAGTACTGCCTCGAACAAAATAGCATATCAGAGCTAATAACAGATTTGAATTTGTGTCCATTTTGCCTTCACCACAACCACCAATATCCAACATTTTCCATCCTGATAAACTCTCTCAGATCACATCTAAAGGTTCCACTCGAGAACCGACCATCCTGCATTTCAGTTCTTGTTTAATCAGTGTGTTCCTCTAACACAAGTGCAGTACACCTGTTTCTTAAGAGAATCCCATACTGCCCGGATTCATTACCATCACCAGTGGAACAAACTGGATGAACAATAACTGAAAGGCAGGAAGGTTGCTTTTTGGGAGAAAATATCTTAAAATGAGATCGGTGAGAGCATTCCAGGATGGAAAATGAATGATATTGGTGGTCGATGTGGTGAAAGCACAATAGACACAGGTTGAAATGTGTAGTTTGCTCTGATATTGAATTTTTTGACATGCTATATTGTTCGAGGCAGTACTTGTACAATTTTTATTCTGACACAGACATGTTGAAGTAAATCTGTGAGAATTTTGAAAGAGACCAATTCACCAACAGTTGAGATACTTACCGTCAAACTTGGGGACGTTTTTATTGGAACACCCGATATAACTAAAAACGTCCCAAGGTTCTATGGCGAGTGATTAACTAATCTCTTTCTAAATTCTCACAAATATATAAGGTGTCGAAACCTAATTTTTTTCGGACGACATCCAATATATTTATGCACATAAATTATCTGGTCCACTCCATCTTTTTAAGACATGTAAAATATATGGTAATACTAAGCCAAGAGGTTTTATCATAATTATATTTACGTATCTGTAAACTTCACATGTAGTTACGTATTCGGCTCTCCTGGAAAATAACTATTCCTTACATTCAGGGTTTCACCAGTACACCGACTATGTATTATTCGTTTTAAAACAACTTGTACATATAAACTAATGCTCAAAAGAAAGTACCCACTTTTTCATATTACAGTAAAATTTTAAAAAGCAAAAATAAAGTGATAAAACCACGATCAACACAATACTTTATGTGAAGAACAATAAAATAAGTGAAGGAATCGCACTAGGGGAGTTGCCAATCACGTGTCTGGCATTGCCAAATTGACGTCGGTATCTTGTGAACTCTGCATTTGGGTCAGCATGCTCCAATATCACGTCCCCTTAGTCGCAAGGACACTAAGTGTCAGCTGATATGGTGACCCAATATTGCAGGTGCCATTGACGTTGCAGTAACAAAATGATTCCACGAATGAATTTCCCTGATGTTGCAGTCCTCAGTCAGTGTTGTGACACGTAGTCGGTCACTTCTAGGCCTGTCTGATGTACTGCCTGTGTGCCTCTAACGCTGTGTCAATCTTGTTACAGTTTTGCTGTTGCAACCGAGGATTCTTGCAATCAAGGGGGCTGTTTGTTCCTTGTTGCACCATCTCCACAGTTCTCTCTCAATCAATCCGGTTCAAACGTGGCATACATGTTTTGTTCTTTAGCCTCTGTCTCTGTTTTATGATTTATGAATAAAATATTAGGGCCAAATAGTATAGGGTTTCGTTTAGTTCGTGCAACTCCGATAAAATTGCTAACATTGATTCATCTGCAAGAGCCAGTGGCAGGCGTCCATTCGACTTCACAGTCCGTTTGTAGTTGCAGTGCTTCGATAAAAGAGATTTTTTGTTGAAATAGTGTTTTTCATTTAGTTTTTATCAACATCAATATTTAACAGTACAACATGACATATGTGAAGGTAGTGAAGTAGATTAACTGAAAGATACAAAAATTGAACTTAAAATATGTTCAGAATATAAAGACTGCAAAATTGAAGTTTAAAAACATTCACGCTAAGCAACCGGCTTACTTATTTGACATTACTAAAATACGTGATTCTTACGATCTAAATATGTTCAAAACTAAGCAATAAATTTATGACAGGAATTGAGAAGGCTCATGTATGCAAAAGGATTCTTACACTACATATTTGCATTGAAATTAAAGGGTTTAGGGGATGATAAAAGTTGTAATTTTAAGATAATAACAAATAATTAAGGTAAACAATGAATTTGTCAGCCATGATGGTGACGTCAGAGCGCGATAGGGAAATTCCCGTTTGACCACGTTTTTTATGAAAAACTTATAACAATTGCAAAGTAGACAATATAATATATCGTTGAATTACACAACTCTTAATTAAACATTAATGCACAAATATATCATACCGATTTTGTTTCTATCCACGGCTTTTACATAAAAAACTTAAAAGTTTGCTTCGTTAAAGAAATTCGTTTAGGTTTTGTAGACTCTTATATCTAGTCATGTTCAATTAGTCTCGATCAAAAGTCTCATGATTTCAACTCGTGTTACTCGTGTCACTCGATATGTGTTCCGTACATGTTCGTAGGCCTACATACCAGCCCTCTAATTGTGCAACATAGTGAATACAATTACAAACAATAATTTTAACAATATATAAAACATATTCAAATCATAGAGAGTTCGCTTAAATTTTTCAACATAAACTTTCACTATAAGTAATTGTTCAGTTTATTGAATAATGTTCGTTTATCACCAAATTAAGAATATTTCAACTGGTTCTCATATAGCTTCTAAAATGTCGTTTAAAGTTCTTTTAATTTCGTTTAGAGTTCGTTTAACTTTGTTTGTTCACAGTTCGTTTAATTTCGTTCACTCACATTTCGTTTAATTTCGTTCACTCACAGTTCGTTTAATTTCGTTCACAGTTTTTTTTATTTTTAGAATATAAAACAGTTCTTTTAGAAAATCCATATAAGATTTCGTTAAAGGTATCGTTTACACAGTCCATAGAATTTTTAATTAAAAATTCAAACAGAAATATTCATTCATCAGCTTCTAATAACACGCAGAGTTTATTCACGGGTCTTTCAAGTGTAGTACTTTGAGTTTTAATTTTCGCAATACGAACAACACCTTTACGATCAGGAAAAACTTCTAAAACTCTTGCTAAAGTCCATGAATTCCTAATACTATTATCAAGTACTAAAACAATGTCATTTTCAACAATATTTCTGGAGGGATATAACCATTTTTGTCTTTCCTGGAGACATGGCAGGTACTCTGATATCCATCTTTTCCAAAACATGTCCGTTAAACATTGTACCTGTTTCCATCGTCGACGTACATATAAATCAGTTTTGGTTGTTACCACAGGTGAAAGATTGAATCTAGAGCTCACTTGCAATAAATGATTAGGAGTAATAGCATCCAAATCATTGGGAGTTTCACTAATTCTAGTCAATGGTCGGCTATTCAAAATACTTTCCACCTCACAAAATAACGTAGAGAGAGTTTCATCATCAAGTCTTAATTTATGTTCCTTTAACAAAGAATTCAACACTTTTCTTACTGTCCTAATAATTCGCTCCCATACGCCTCCGAAATTCGAAGCTGCAGGCGGATTAAATTCCCATTTAATCCCCTTTTGAGCAAGTTCATCATTAATCTTCTTTTGATTCAATTCGTTTAGAGCTGTCTTCAATTCATTAACTGCACCAACTATGTTGGACCCATTATCCGATCTTATAGTCTTTGGTAATCCTCTTCTGGATATAAATCGTCTGATACAGTTAATACAGGAGTCTGTGTCCATAGACGTTACAATTTCCAAGTGTACGGCTCTGCTATTAAAGCATGTAAAAATAGCACCATATCTTTTTAATGAAGATCTTTTAAAACGTACTTCATAAGGACCAAAAAAGTCAAGTCCAGTGTGAGTAAATGGCGATTCACTAGGAGTAATCCTGTTGAGTGGAAGATCTGCCATTTGTTGTTGATTGGTTTTCGCTAAATTTCTTCTACAGATGACACACTTCGCAATAAGTGATTTTATAATTCTAGAGGCACCAATTATCCAATATCTTTTTCTCAATTCAGACAGGACAGCATTTTTTCCCAAATGACCAATTAAAGAGTGAGTGTGTCTTATAATAATTTCTGAAAGTCTTGATTCTTTAGGTAGAATGAGTTGATGTTTAGCATCTAATGACAAATCGGACATCTTCAATCGTCCACCAACCCTTAGAGCTCCTTCATCATCAATAAAAGGATCCAGCTTAGCCAAATCGTTTCCAAGTTTCTTCTTGTTTGGATTCGTGTTCGAACAAGCTTCAAAACACACTTTCAAATACTTCTGTTGTTCATGAAGAATTAAATATTTCTCAGATCTTCTAAAATCTTCATCACACAGCATTAATTTAGGTTTTTCTCCAGTTAAATTGTGTCTAATCCTTTCACGTAAAAGGTCCTTTAATCGTAAGATCCAAGAAATTGATTTTCTGAGTTTATTGTAATCTGAGTAGTATGAGAGAAACCTATCAATTGTATCAAATGGTTCTTCAACTATGGTTGCGTTCACCTTCTTAACTTCAGGATCATTCGAAGAAATGGTTCCAGGAACAAAGTTTTCAGGCCAAAACTCTTCAGTTTGAAGAAGAAAATCAGGACCATTAAACCACCGTTTCTTCTCTACTAAGGCATTGATCGAAAGACCTCGAGAGGCATCATCCGCAGGGTTGTCTTCTGTGTCTACTTTTCTCCATTGATCTAATGTTGTAGCTTCTCGAATTAAAGATACTCTATTAGACACAAATGTCTGGAATCTTGTTGACTCATTAGCAATGTATCCCAATACAGTAGTTGAATCTGTCCAATAAAATATATCTTCTATATTAATTTTCAATTCATTGGTTATTTTCTTGGTTAATTTTACAGCAACTGTAGCAGCCGTTAATTCTAGTCTGGGTATTGTGATACGTTTGGTAGGTGTTACTCTGGATTTTCCAATTAATAAATTGCAAGTTACAGTGCCAGATTTGTTGACAAATCTTAAGTAGCTGCATACACCATATCTAGTTAAACTTGCATCAGAAAATGTATGAAGTTGTGTAGAGACAACATCTTCTATTTTATCTGGTTTAACACATCTAGGAAGATGAAGGTTTTCTAAAATAGGTAGTTGTTTCAGAAATTTGCACCATTTTCGTTTCTGAACATCATCAATTGGTTGATCCCAGGACATTCCCTTTTGACATAATTCTTGAAGTAAGGTTTTAGGATAAAGCATTGCTGGAGCTGCTAACCCCAAAGGGTCAAATATTGAACTGGTAATAGATAGAAGTCCTCTTCTTGTGTAAGGTTGATCCTGTATGTTAATTTTGAAAGTCAGAGTATCAGAGCATACATTCCAGCTGACTCCAAGAGCTCTTTCAATTATGGATTCATCTTGTCCCAGTGATGTAGTGGTCAGATTAGCTCGTTCAGATTCAGGTATGGTTTCCAATACAGATGGTGAGTTAGATATCCATTTAT
Organism: Lottia scabra; assembly: GCA_029955415.1. Taxonomy (NCBI): domain Eukaryota; kingdom Metazoa; phylum Mollusca; class Gastropoda; family Lottiidae; genus Lottia; species Lottia scabra. The sequence goes on from JARJEI010000070.1 coordinate 16,412, forward strand.
GCAATCTAAATCCACCAAGTTTGCAAATTTCCATCAAATCATTTACTAAGATAATGGCTTCCTTTTCATCATCGATTGAACGTAGACAATCATCTACATAGAAATTATCCAGGATAGTCTGTGTTACACTGTCGCTAAATCTATCTGCAAAGTCCTTTGCAATCTTCTGTAATGCATAGTTTGCAACGCTCGGAGAAGATACAGCACCAAAAAGGTGGGAAGTCATCCTGTACTGTTTTACATCTTCTTCTAGATTACCATCAGGCCACCAAAGGAACCTGAGACTGTCTCTGTCTTCCAAGGGAACCTTGACTTGGTGAAACATAGATTTGATGTCTGAAATTAATCCAATTATACCAATTCTAAACTTCATTAGCACTCCAACTAAATTATTTGTAAGATCTGGTCCGGAAAGTAATACATCGTTTATTGATATTCCATTGCATCTGGCTGAACAATCGAATACGGTTCTAATTTTCTGCTTCTGCTTATGATATACTCCGTGATGCGGAATAAACCATTTTCTACTTTTCTTGACATCAATTTCGTTACAAGGTACCTGTTCAGCATATCCATCATTAAGAACAGAGTTCATAAATTCTGTGTATTCAGTCTTGAATTTGGTATTCTTCGTCATTTTCTTCTCAAGATAATGTAGTCTTTTTGTTACCATGAACTCATTATCCGGGAGTTCTATGTCTTTGTCTTTGAACGGCAAAGCAATTTCGTATTTACCATCAACAAGTCGAACAGAGTTATCTACCTTCTCGAAAAATTGTTTATCTCGTTGGGAAAGTTCACTTTTGTCGTCAATGGTTCGCTCAGGGAAATCATTCAAAATCTGCTGGTGTGAATGTTGTTTGCAATTCATTTAATATTCCGAGTTAATATAATTTAGTAAAGTCAATATGGGCAGTTTCGATTGTACAATAGCGGTACCTTATTTGGTAGATCACGTGATTAGCAATGTTTTTCCTTGACGCCATGTTTTTGCTTGGAGCGAAAAGACGACACGACATTTACAAAATAAATCGAAGACTTGGAAGCCCCAGCGTCTGTAAGTAACACATAAATTCCGTAATCGGGTGTTTTACATTCATGGCAAATCAAATCAGACCTTTATATTTGAATATTTTATGTATTTTGCAGAAAACCACTGGTATATATAAACATTGAAATCTTATTGAATTGTTATTCTTCATCCAACAACCCAGACCCAGTCCCAGTGCGTAGAATTTTATTTGGGCGCCATTCCACGACACCGACATTTGCAGTTTTAGACGAAGCTTTAGCAGTTTTCATTGACACCCACAGCCATATAAAATCGGTAGGCCTACTCAACAAACCGAAACTACGGGTCTAGACCTAGGCCTACTTTATCTATATTATTATGTCAGAACAAGGAGCTCTGAACCAAACGACAAACGAGACAGACGACACTGGTCAAAATGACAACGAATCTAACCCGGACATTACTGAAGAACCAAAACAGTTCGAAAATGGGCTTATTGATAGACATGATAATATAAGTCTTACTTCTTCTGAAAAGAGAAAAAGATCACACCTGCTACAGACTCAAATACATTTTACATCTTCGAAAGATAGCATCTTACAGTTTATTGGAAATGTCCCAGAATTGGATCAGATGAATTATAAAGACCTGAAGAAAATACTGATAGAATTAAATGTTAGGGCAGAAGATTTTACTGAAGCCTTTAACGAAATAGAAGAATGTATTCAAGAAGGTGAGAATATCCCTGACATATTTTCAAAAGAATATGAAAGTACAGTAGAGAAATTGATGGAATTTAAAAGAAACATCCATATTAAAAGGGAGCTGTTATACTCAGATGATAATCACTCTGTAACAAGTAGAAGATCAGATAAATCTCAATTCTTATACCAAAATAAAGAAGAAAGACAAAAGAAAGCTATCGTAGATGCCAAAGTTTTACAGATGAAAGTGCAAGTAGAGCAAGCAAAACAAGAAGCAGAATTGTTTAAATTAAAACAAGACCAATATGTAAGAAGGTTATCATTAGAGAAGAAAGTGGCTACAGTTGTTGAATTCTGAAGATCAAGATAAAACAAAAAATGGATCGGAAAACTCATCCCTACATACGTCTCCATCCTTAATGCAGACCTATAATGTAACACCTTCTAATACAGTGAGACCAGAAACATCAAGTGATTTAACGACTCTTGATAGAATACTTTTGAGAGCAACATTACCAGATATGAAACCTATTGTTTATAATGGTGAACCAATCAATTACCAAAAATGGAGAAGTTCATTCAAAGTTTGTTTTGAGAAGAAGACTAATGATCCCGAGGAATTAATGGGTTTCTTAGCTGAATACACCGCAGGCGAGGCATTTGCCCTCATTGAGAGCAAACTTCATCTACCAACGATGGAAAATTTCAGAAAGGCTATGCAGAAATTGGAAGAAGAATTCGGAAATCCTGTTATCATTTGTGAAACCTTTGTCAACCAGCTTCAATCTTGGCCGAAAATAAAGGCTAACGACGCCAAAGCTATGAGATCATTCGCCAACTTTCTTGAAAATTGCTCAGAATCGTTAAAGGGATTAGGCTATGCAGGAAAATTAAATGATGAATCGACCATAAAAGAAGGGTTAGAACTACTACCTTGGGGAATGAGAAATAAGTTTTGTGAAGATATTCAACATGTATTTCGGAACAAGAAAAAGGGACCAACTTTTGATTATTTCGCTGAATTTGTAAGAAAGAAAGCCAGAGCAATGGGCGATCCCATGTTTGGTGCAACCCTTACCAACATTACCAAATTACCAACATCTACGTCGAAATCAGACAACACCAAGAAAATTCAAAGAGCTATTGGAAATTCTACCAAGACTAATGAGCCCTCCACAATTCCTAAGCCGACTAAACCAACACCCAGATGTCTCTATTGTAAAGCTGATCATTGGTTAGAACACTGCACAGTGTTAGCCAAGAAACCAATCGCAGAGAAGAAGGAATTTCTTAATAAGAGAAACATGTGTTCGAGATGTACCTTCAAGGGGCATGAAGCTAAAGATTGCCCGAATACCAACTGGAAAACTTGTGGAGTTTGCAAGCAAGTTGGACACATATCACTATTTCATGTTGACAGAAATTCGTCAATATTGAATCCTACAACTCCGGCCTTCACACAGTCAGCAAGAGCGACAACAACCACATCACCAAAGATGACGACAAATTTGACGAGTTCCACAACCAATCTAACTTCTAATACTACTACAACTGACTACAACTTTGCTCATCTTAATTTAGGTTACATACGACATCGATCGCGACCAGATAAGTTGATACCAGCTTATATTTATTCCGACACTGAATCTGATTCCTGCTTTATAGAGGATGACTTTTCAAAGGAACACGGATGGTGTGGACAACCAATTTCTATTAAACTCACGACTATGCATGGACAGAACCAGATTGCCTCTGAGGAGATAACAGATTTAGAAGTTCTTAACCTGAAGAAAGATGAAATATTTCCAATTCCTAGCTGTTATACTAGACAGACACTGCCAATCGATAGAAGACAGATACCGACAAAGAAGGCAGCGCAGATATTCCCTTACCTCCATCGAATAATACCAGATATACCGGACTTAACTGACGCCAAGATAGCTATTATGCTTGGAAGAAATGTCCCACTTGCAGTATCTCCGCGAGAAGTTATACCACCAGATGGGCCTACATCGCCATGGGCAGAACGTAACGGACTAGGATGGTCTATATTATGTGCCGAGAAACCAACTAACTACCATTGTAACTGTCGAAGCAGATGATTCTCTATTACTCATCACAGAAAATGAAACGACAGAAATGGTATCGCCTAAAGACATTTTGAAAATTCTTGAACAAGATTTCAACGAAAACAACACTGAAAATAAATCCCTATCGAAAGAAGATAAGCGATTTAACGACATAATGGAAAAATCGATAAAATTTCTAGATGGTCACTACCAGGTCGATTTACCTTTCCGACACATTCCTCCGTACCTGAAAAATAATAAGAGAATAGCCGAATCTGCACTTTCAAGATTGATGAAAAGGTTCGAACGAGATAAATCATTTAAGGAAGATTATACATCCTTTATGCAATCTACCATCGAAGAAGGTCACATCGAAAAAATTATTGAAGAAAATGACGAAGAAAAACCGGTCCATTACCTCACACATCATGGTGTTAGACACAAACGAAAAGGCAAACTGAGGGTAGTATTTAATGCTAGCCTTAAGTACCATGGATTCTCTCTCAACGATGAACTCTACCCAGGACCTGATATGCTTAGTAGCCTAGCTGGATCTTTGTGCCGATTGAGAAAAAACAAAATAGCTATAACGTGCGATATCGCATCAATGTTCATGATGGTAAAAATATCACCGGAACATCGGGATTACACTAGAATTTTATGGTGGGAAAATGGAGACACTTCGACTTCACCTATAGAATACCATACCTGTTACCATTTATTTGGAGCGGTTTCCAGTCCAAGTATTTGTATCAGAGCCTTACAACAGACAGCCATTGACCATGCGAATGAATATCCTGAAGAAGTGATTGATTTTATATTATACCACTTTTATATGGATGATGGAACAATTTCCGTTGACAAATTGGATGATGCAATTAATCTCGCTTGGGGAGCCATAGCTCTGTGCTCCGCTGGTGGATTCACTCTTGGAAAGTTTGCATCGAACTCAAAGGATTTGCTTAAAACCTTAACATCCGACAGAAGAGCTACAGACCTAAATAATCATTTTGATTTCGAATTCGACCAACTGCCACGACAGAGAACTCTAGGAATGATTTGGAATACCCAAGAAGACGTATTCCAATTTCAAAACGATTTGTCTAACCAACCACTTACCAGGAGAGGATGTCTTTCCATGTTAAGTACCATCTTCGACCCTCTTGGATTAATTAGTCCTGTTTTACTTCCGGGAAGAGTAGTACTTCAAGAAGCCTGTAGATGTCAATTAGAATGGGACGACCCACTACCATGTAACTTGTCCCAGTCGTGGACAGAGTGGCAAAACAATTTATCCGACTTAGAAACTCTGCGAATAGCCAGATGTTTAAAGCCAACTGAATTCGATGACATTGTATCCACCGAACTTCACCTGTTTTGTGATGCGAGCACTACAGGATATGGAGGAGCAGCTTACCTGCGTCAAACAGACATTAATGATAACATCACTGTTAGTCTTTTAATGGGGAAGAGTAGAGTTGTACCAATTAAATCCATTACAGTTCCAAGACTAGAGCTTACCAGCGCTGTAACTATGGTTAAAGTAGCACGATTACTTGAAAAGGAACTGAAAATACCTACATTAATTCAACACTTTTGGACGGACAGCACCTGTGTCTTAGGATACATACAAAATGAAGCTAGAAGATTCAAGACTTTTGTCGCTCACAGAATCCAATGTATTCTAGACTACACGGACATCAACCAATGGCACCATGTCGCTTCAAAAAGCAACCCAGCTGATATCGCCAGTAGAGGATCTAAACCAGTCGACCTGTCTACCTCTATATGGTTCACTGGACCCAACTTTCTTCATCAATCTGCAGAATTTTGGAATTGCAAGACAGACCTATCCTTTGAAATATCGAAAGATGATGCTGAAATGAAAGCCAGCTCGAAAGTATTCGCCGTAAATGCGGACATTGTTGGTGTACCCGATAGATTCATTCTTAACAGACTTGAAACAGTTGGATCTTGGTATAAGACAAAGAAGGTAATCTCAGTATGGTTACATCTGATCAAGATATACAAATCACGACATCGAAGGGTTCAGATAAACCCAGAATGGAATAACAGCATCGAGCGTCTTGAAGAAGCTGAAACCGAAATCATCAGGCTTATTCAAGCTGACAACTTTAATTACGAAGTTGCAACTTTAACGAAGTCCAGAGATAAAACCACTCGAGAAGTATTAAAGTCATCTTCATCTTTAATTAGACTTAACCCATTCGTTGACAAAAATGGCTTATTAAGAATTGGAGGTCGACTTAAACACTCAAATTTATCTTATCCTGACAAACATCCAATTATCATTCCGAAGAAAGGACATATTATTCAATTGATAATTCAACATTATCACCAAAGACAAGCACATTCCGAACGGAACATCACGCTGAACTCAATACGAGATAAATATTGGCTGATTAATGGTCCATCAACAGTAAGACATTACATATCTAAATGCATCACTTGCTCCAGATTACGAGGAAAATCTACTCCACAGATGATGAACAATCTACCAGATGACAGAGTCACCGAGTCACCACCGTTCACTTACTCAGCCTGCGATCTCTTTGGACCCTTTTATATTAAAATTCGCAGATCTGAGGTTAAAAGATATGGCCTGATATTTTCCTGTCAATCCAGCAGAGCAGTCCACATCGAAATACTACACACAATGACAACAGACTCTTTTTTATGCGGACTTCGAAGATTCATTTGTCGCAGAGTTAAAGTAATCCGATCGGATCGTGGTAGCCAAATTATCGGAGCCGCTACAGAACTAGATAAACTCACAGCAGACTTGAATAAATCATTTATTAAAGAAGACCTCATGAAGCAGTTCGATTGCGAGATCGAGTTTGCACCAAGCATACCTTATGCACCACACTTCCATGGTTCTTGGGAACGCCAGATCCAAAGTATTAGACGAGTATTTGAAGGCTTACTACATCAGCATGGTAAACAACTTAACGACGAGTCATTGACTACTTTAATGGTAGAGGCTGAGGCTATTATCAACGCACGACCACTTACCGTTGAATCTATAGCCGATCCTGAACTGAAACCATTAGCTCCAGCTAATATATTGACCATGAAATCCGGTGTCGTTTTACCCCCACCAGGTGTATTTACCAGACAAGATTTGTATCTTCACAGACAGTGGAAAAAAGCTCAATATATCGCTAATGAGTTCTGGTCAAGATGGAAAAAGGAAATCCTTCAACACAACCAACCGCGACAGAAATGGCATAAACCAGTTCGAAACTTAATGGTTGGAGACGTTGTTCTTTTAATAGAAGACAATACACCAAGGAATACCTGGCCTTTGATGATTGTAGAAAATGTCTATCCTAGTCAAGATGGATTGGTGAGAAAGGTAGACGTGGCAACAACCAGAGGTGACATTAAACTGAAGCGTAACAGTGCAACCACCAAACGAAGACGCAGTGTATACTCAAGAGCGGCAAATCAATTGATATTATTGGTTCCGAGAGACGCTTAATTCGATGAACATTATTATTTTTGTGAAAAAGAGACACTATTTGGTTCAAGAAAAACTTAATTCATATTGGAAAAATCATCCAAACTTTTTATTTGTCTGAATTTTTGAGGAGCCATGTGAATGTTGTTTGCAATTCATTTAATATTCCGAGTTAATATAATTTAGTAAAGTCAATATGGGCAGTTTCGATTGTACAATAGCGGTACCTTATTTGGTAGATCACGTGATTAGCAATGTTTTTCCTTGACGCCATGTTTTTGCTTGGAGCGAAAAGACGACACGACATTTACAAAATAAATCGAAGACTTGGAAGCCCCAGCGTCTGTAAGTAACACATAAATTCCGTAATCGGGTGTTTTACATTCATGGCAAATCAAATCAGACCTTTATATTTGAATATTTTATGTATTTTGCAGAAAACCACTGGTATATATAAACATTGAAATCTTATTGAATTGTTATTCTTCATCCAACAACCCAGACCCAGTCCCAGTGCGTAGAATTTTATTTGGGCGCCATTCCACGACACCGACATTTGCAGCTGGTGTATAAGTTTATCTAATTCGTTAAGTTTTTCAAATTCTAAAATCTGTTGAACATCTACACGATTTACTACATTTCTTCTTCTGGTAGCAGTCGTTGATTCTCGTAGAACATTCCAGAGTATCCATCCAATAGCTGTTCTTGTGGCATGGGGAGTTCCTCTAGGACCTGTAGCAGTTTCATATGGTGTATACGCATCTGGAATGTTGTTGCCTATCATAAGGTCAATATTACAATCCAAATCTAGTTCAGGTATATCTATCTTATTCAAGTGGGGCCATTTCATTATATCTTCCTTGGTAGGTATATGACCAATTTCAACAGGTATTCTCTCCTTAGAATAACATCTAGGTATGGTAATGGAGTTATCTAAATCATAACTATAAACTTCTAAATTATCAACTCGATACGAAGAAATGGTTTTGCTATCAGTCATTGTATCCAGCGTTAATTTGGTGTATTTGCCTTGAAGACCCAATTTCTGCATTAATTTCTGAGTGCAAAATGTTACACTACTACCAGGGTCGAGGAATGCAAATGTATTTATGGTCTGTAGTCCATTTTGTTTCTTGACTTTTACTGGTACAATGGCCATGGTACAATCATACTTGTAATTGTCACCAGCCCTCGTGAGAGCATGTGCCTTGACAGAAAGGTGTTCTGTGTCATCAGATCTATGTAGTTGCTTGTATTCAGCAGAATCTATATGAAGGAGAGTAGGATGTTTGTATTCACATTTGGTACATTGATGCTTCTTCTTGCAATCAGACTTCATGTGTCCTTTGTTTAAACATCCAAAACAGTACCCAGCTTTTCTCAAGATTTCAAGTTTTTCATAATGTGGTTTTCCTTTAAATTCAGTACAATTTTCAATCTTATGATTAGCTTTACAATGTAAGCATCTAAAATCTTTACTAGGAGTGTCAGTGTCAGTTTTCTTCGTTACCTGAGTAGTTAATGCTAACTTTGGTTTTTGATTTGTCTTGTTGTTTGTACCAACACTAGGTTTGCTTGTAGATACTTGAGCCATTGCATCTTTACCAAATATTGGATCCATGCATTTTCTTGCTTCACGTTTGACGAATTTAACTAGAAGTGCAAAATCAACTGGTTTGTTTTCAAGTCTGGTGTCTTCAATAAGATCACTCCATCTTTCGTGCAAGTAGAATGGTAACTTCTGTACTAGTCTGGTTATATTGTCTGGGTATTCCAAAATCTTCATAGCTTCGATACTTTTAATGGCATAAAAACATTCTTGAAGTAAGATGCCAAATTCATCTATGTCTTCAGGTTTTGAAACAGGTTTGTGCTCTAATGCCTTGACACAAAAATCTTTAGCTATAATTTCAGAGTTTCCATATCGTTCTTCTAGTTCTTTCATTGCTGCACCATATCCTATGATTGCATCCAGATAACTGTATCCTCGAACAATTCTATTAGCCTGGCCTTCAGTATATTGATCAAGATAATTCATTCTCTCATCATCGTTTATAGTAAATGGTAATATTTTACTTTCAAAGGCTCTAATAAATCGTTTGTAGTCTGAAGGTTCACCAGAAAATGATTTCAATTTTATTTGTGGTTTCTTCATATTCTGCACCAATGTTTTGGTAGTATTGTCTGTAGTGGGGCTTACATAATTTGTATCAGCACCAAGGGTAATTGGGTTATAGTTTTCAGGAGATGGAGTTATTTTATCAAAATTCACTGGAAATGTAGGATTAAACCTTTTTGCATTTGGATTAAGTGTAGGAGAAGGGTTTAATGCAAAAGTTGGATTTGAAACTTCTGATTTCTGAATTGTTTCTTCTATAATTTTAGTCTTAGCAGCAGCGATTTCAGCTTCAGTATCCAGTTCAAATCGTTCTTCTCTAAACTGTAATTCCAGTTTCTCTCTTGAGAATTTCTGCCTTTCCAACAATTTCCTTTTATGCCAACCTTCTTCTCCCCAGAAATAAAACAAACAACTGTATTGGAGGATCAAGGTCATTTATTCAAATATCATTGAAAAATGACAAAACCATTTAAGGCTTTATTTTACATTGTTGCCTTACAAACTTGTGTAAGGGCTTAAAGAAAATTACAAAAATGCCAAATACAATTACAAACATGCCTAACAAACAAGGGAAAATACACAACAATTATGATATTATGATAAAATCCTGTGGAAGAAGCTAGCCTCCTAACCACAGCCCAATTCAATGTATAAAAGGATGATATTTGTAATACTAAAAAGCACTCAAAATCTTAATTATCGAACAATAGTCATAATAAAAATAGGTTTCCACTGAGAGAAATAACCATGAAAAAAGCTAACCTCTTAACCAAAGCTTCTCACCCAGGGGAAACCTCCCAATGAACATTAAAAACCAAGGAGGAAAGTTAGGGGAAGGTGGCGGGCAAATCAAAACCAGATGTTTGATAATAACTGTTGGAACTTCAAAATTTTCAGTCTTGTCTCGGGCGCGAAAGTTCTAAGACTGAAGCAGACGACTTTTTATCACGCGCATGCCCAGAGATAGAACGAGAAGTAAACAAAGACCGAGCTTCCGGTTTTCACAAAACACATTATCTGTCAATAATGTTTATTTATGCCAACCTTCTTCTCCCCAGAAATAAAACAAACAACTGTATTGGAGGATCAAGGTCATTTATTCAAATATCATTGAAAAATGACAAAACCATTTAAGGCTTTATTTTACATTGTTGCCTTACAAACTTGTGTAAGGGCTTAAAGAAAATTACAAAAATGCCAAACACATTGATGTCTCAAAACAGACAACAATGACTGGCCCAAACACAACCTCCTTGATCCTCCAAACCCCATAACAATATTATACCTATTTGACCTGCGTGAAAGACAACACATATATTCATTATTATAGAAACAAACATATTCATGATTCAGAAATAGTACAATTAAACATAGATATACATAAGCAGAATGATAATGTGACACATAATGATTCATACCAAAAAAACGCCAGTCCCGCTCTCACATGAAACCATAAAGGTTAATATTTATCTATTTGAAGGTGGTATACCAAGGCAAGGTAAACGAATATAAGATTGAAATGCATTGCTATTCCAGCGCCCAAGACGTTTAATGGTGTCCTCAGATAAACCTTGCATAAAAGCAGACGTAGCTGCACCTATCCTAAAAGAATGAGATTTGTATCTTTTAACATCTAAACCCAAAAAGGTAATGAGTTTTGTAAGGTTGGAATTAATAAAATGATATGTAACTGGTATACCCCCAACCTGCTGAAATAAGGGACCAGTAGTGTGAGGAACAAGTTGTAAATAATTATATAGCAAATGTGGTGCACAAGCTACAGGAGAAATATGACAAGAACATTGAATACACATCTTAACAGGCTCAGAGCTCTTTTTATGTTTATAATGATACAAATCTACCTCAACACCAGATACAACCCCTGACTGAAAAGAAAATTTGACATTTTTTATTTGGACAACCTGCAATTCGTCTCTCTTTGATTTTAAGACAAGTTCACCCATACGAAAGAAACCTGCAAATGCCAATGAAAATACTGCTTTCAATAATACTTGAGATGACAAAGACAACACAACCTGGGGTATACATTGTAACAAATTTAACAAAATACTACGAGTTATTGGTAAACGAGCATCAGAAGTATTATGCAACTTTCGAACACCCTTCATCAAACATTGTGCTAAAAACGAATGAACACTTTCCGAAAATCCCATAGATTTCTGGACAAAAGCTAATACTGATAAATGAGAAGCAATTGAACTAGGCGCAAGGCCAGATTCATATAAATATGCAAGAAAATTCACAATAATACAATGGGAAATTGGAAAATGAGGAGACAAATTATGGCTCTTACAAAACTTAATAAACCTATCCCAAGAACGAGAATATGATGCTTTTGAATTTGGAGTTAATGCTTGACCAATCAAAATTTTAGCTGTTGGAGTCAAAGGTTCAAATATTCTGGAGACACTATCTGTGGATTTAAGTCCAGCCAAGGTGCCAAAACTCGAGCCTCCTGAAAAAGAAACCGGGATAAGGCATCAGCTACCACATTTAACTTTCCAGGAACATGTTGTGCACGAAACAATATGTTATACTTCAAAGAAGCCATTACTAAACGTCTGATCAAACGCATCAGGGCTGGGCTCTTTGAAGTAGTTTTATTAATGACATATACTACACACTCGTTGTCTGAAAAGAATAACAATTTGTGATTTTTAAGGAGTGGACCCCAATGCTCTATAGCAACTACAATCGGAAAAAGTTCTAAAACATTGATACAAGGTATGTCTGACAAAAAAGACCAATCACCAGAAAACCACATAGAGCCCAAAACAGCAGCATAGCCCTTAGTCGTGGCTGCATCTGTATAAAGCTTAAGGCTGTCAGAGTCCAACCATGTATCATGTAAAAACATACATCTGCCATTAAAATGATCAATAAAATCGCCCCACAACCTCAAGTCCAACTTAACAGAATTGGTCAAATATATCCTATGGTGAGGTTTTTCTATGTTGATAGTAAGATCATATAGACGCCTCAAAAACGTTCTACCTGGTACAACCACTGATGTAGCAAAGTTCAGCAAGCCTAATAGGGACTGGAGCTCACGTAATGTGACTTTTTTGCGTAAACAAAAATTTGACAAGGCATCTCTTATTTTCGTTATTTTATCTGATGACCGAATCAACCTCAAGACCATAAATTGTAATAGTGGTAGTTGGATAGACTGTTTTTGACTGTTTTATTGGAATACCTATAACCTTTGAAAGCTCTAGAAAAGAATTAAGAGCAGACAAACATTCAAGAGAGTCAGGGCGGCCTGCAAAGAAAAAATCATCAATCATATGACTAATAGCCTGTACTTTAAATTTAGTTTGCAATATCCAGTGCAAAGCCGAACTAAATCTCTCAAATGTTTGGCAACTCATGCTTAGACCCATAGGCAGGCACATGTCTGCAAAATACCAAGTAACATTATCCAAATCAAGAGTAAAACCCAGTAACTCATAGTCATTCGGGTGAATGGGTAAAAGGCGATAAGCGTCTTGTATATCAGCCTTTGCCATCAATGCCCCTCTACCCACACATCTCACTGCCTGTACTACATTGTCCACATTGTCATACTGAACTTTAGTATGCTCCTTGGAAATAAATGAATTAATTGGAAAGGAAAGATCATGGATTAAACGAAAACTACCTGGCTCATGTTTTGGTACAACTCCTAAAGGAGAACAACGTAAATTCCTGAATGGAGGTTCAGTAAAAGGACCTAAAACTCGACCCTGACACAACTCTGCATTAATTTTAGACAATAAAACATCGAAATTCTGAGCACATGAGCTATGATTTGAAGACACTGAAAACACTCTTGGTCCTTCAAAAGGTATTTTAAAGCCATGAGAAAAACCTTCATACAAAAACTGAATTTCAAACTGATCATAACCTGACAAAAAATTTAACAACTTATTTGGGTTTATTGGGGTTGGAACTTTGTTTGGTTTTAGCACTATTGCGGCGAAAAGAATATTTGGACACAACTGGAGCAGGTGTCTCTGTTTGAGAGGGTCTCTCATTGCTCTCTTGAGATTCCAACACATTAGATTCATTTCCAGAAGCATTATTTTGAACACGGTGGCGCTTAGCATAGCAATTGACAGCAGAGTGAGGATACCCACATTTACTACAACTATGCTGATACTTACAATTGCGGTATCTGCAGCCTTGTTGTGAATTAAAAGCATAACAAGATTTCTTTTGTGAAACTGTATGGTCAAGATTAGCACTATGAGATTTTATTGCAGGTTTAATAGCATACAGTGTCGTAGCCTTCAGCCATATATCAGGCTGAATATGAGTCCACGACCAATTATATAACTGTTTGTGAGAGCGGAACTGGCTATCATAATAATTAAAGGCATTTATACCATAAGCTTGAGCCAAATCAGATATTAAGGATGAGTATGTCAGAAGACCTGAAATTGACTCTGGTGATTTAATAACAAAAACGTCCATAAAAATTAAAAAGGCCTTCCTCCAGGAATCAATATTTAACTGTTTAGTTTTAGGAGTTGATGAAAACTTAAAAGTAGGTTCATCATTAGAATCGGCAAAATTAATTGATAATTGATTCGATACAGAACCTGGCAATAACACCGATAAATCAATATACTTATTGGACCATATATCCAGTCTCAATTTTTCTGACACATGGTGTGAAATTGAAATATTACTAGCAGAATTGATTGGAAAAGACAAACCTGAAGGATTTTGGTAACCTGCATTTGAGAATAACTGTGAAGCATCAACATTTAAAACTGAACAATTGGTTTGATTTACAGGTTGATTTTGAAAAGGCAAGCTATTTGACTGTGGTACAGCTGTACTAGTTGAGTTCATAGCACCAGATGGCAATGAAGCAGGAGACTCTTGGCATAAGTTTCTGTCCTGACAGGATGCAGCAGCATTAACTATATTTGATGGTGGAGGAGTCGACCCAGCAGTTGAGACTTGCAGATTTGAAGTTGACGGTCCATCCAAAACCACTTCTGTTGTCGGTATGACATTTTGAGATTCTGGAGCTTTGAAGATAAGGCCTCTTTTCACCATTTTATTTATCATGATATTGGCTAACCTATCTTCAGCAGTGGTTGGGACTATCTCTTCATCAGACTCCTCATCACTAATTTGACGTTTACGCTTTGGCATCCTGATAATAACTGAAAAATTTAATAGAATCAACATATTTAACGTACCATAGAAGCTTAGTAGCAAAAACATTAACCAGAGGAATCGTTCAGAAACCCTTTTCTTGAAGGAACAATGAATCTTTCCAGCAATGGAAATATAGAAATAACAAACACCGATACTTATCGGATTACAAACAATAGGTCAACTAAACACCATATACTATTAATATTATAACTACCAGGATATCAATTACTGACACTGCCTGGAATACAAACATAATATTAATAACTACCGATACATATCTATCGGAATACTAACGCATAATAGTTACCAGACCATCTGACATTAAAACATTATTAAATAAATTAACAAAACCACCGAAGAAAATCCGGAATAAATAATGAATACTTACCAGACAAAGCTGGTTGCTTACAGATTAAACTAGTAACCACCGAACAAAGTCCGGAATAATTAATATACATGTATACCTACTAAACCAATCAGATATTTAATTTGGATGCAGTTCAATCTATAGAATACCAGCGAATGTGCCTAAGTATAGCATCCCGTACACTCCTGGTATAACGTACATAACCTACTGCATCAGAGAGGTGAACCCCATCAGCAGCAAACATTTCACCAGAACAACACAACAACCCTGCTCTATGACGCCAAAAATTAATATGATCATGCAATTTGCAAGATTCGTGCAAAATTTTATTTGTTGCCAAGATGTTAGCATTATATGCTTCATATGGAACATTATAACGATATAATAATTGTGAAACAATCACACATTTAGGCCCAGGTATGTCAAGAATGTATTGAGCAAATGCAATTATATCTTCTGCTAATTGCTTTGGATCACACTGACTGTTAGATATATCGTTAGTGCCAATTTGAAGAAACACTATGTCTGCACCTTCAAATCGAACCTGACTATGCCTATAGAGCCTACCATGACGGTCAGACCTGACACGTAAAGCCAAACATTTTCAATGTACACAACCGTGGATCCAAGCCCAAGTTACATCTGATAGGCTCACGATCCATGTACGCTCGGAAACGCTTGACATGGGAGCTGCCAAAAAGAACTACTTTTACCGGTTCTTCTACTGGCACACGAGACAATTTTTCTCCTTCTAGAGTAAATAGAGTAATATCTTTTTTATCAGAAATATTTTTGGCGGCCATTTTTGCAGTATTGCCAAATTAACACGAGGTCTAACGGTAGGCCCTAAAGACTAAAATTACGATAAAAATGGGTCTCAGAACTCAAAGAAAAATAATAATTATATTATACTACAACCAATTACAGCACCCGACGACAAGAAAAACTTCCACAAACCAAAAAAGAAATCAAAACCAGATGTTTGATAATAACTGTTGGAACTTCAAAATTTTCAGTCTTGTCTCGGGCGCGAAAGTTCTAAGACTGAAGCAGACGACTTTTTATCACGCGCATGCCCAGAGATAGAACGAGAAGTAAACAAAGACAGAGCTTCCGGTTTTCACAAAACACATTATCTGTCAATAATGTTTATTTTCTTAATTCAATTTCAGCATTGGCTTGATGCTGTTTAATTCTCATAGTTGAAATAGTTGTAACTTTACTATCTGCAACTGACTGCATATAATTACTGCCACTGGAATGAGTTTTTGTTTGAGAAACACTATCTTGTGGTGTAATTTCTGGTTGAGGGTCAACAACTATTTCTTTCATCAATTTTTCTAAAAATAACTGAAATTCTACTATCAATTTATCTTTAGGACTGAACCAATCTTCTAGATATTCTTGAAGTTCATCATTAGATAAAAGTTCACAAAATTGTTCATGTTCATATTTAAAAGTTCTGTATGCTTCAATATACAAGGCTTGTAATTCAGCAATCTTTTCTTTATCAGTAGATGACCGAATTTGATTTATATAACTTTTAACTTCATGAAATGCAGCATTTCTGTTGATTTCGATAAGCCTCAACGTTTCAGTTTGTTGACGCGTTCTTCTAGGAGGTGGTGTCTGAAGTAACATATCTTTCTTATCTGATGGCATCTTTAAATGTCGTTAAGGAACGCCAACAGTCCAAAAATCGTTAATAATATAGGGTTTCGTTTAGTTCGTGCAACCCCGATAAAATTGCTAACATTGATTCATCTGCAAGAGCCAGTGGCAGGCGTCCATTCGACTTCACAGTCCGTTTGTAGTTGCAGTGCTTCGATAAAAGAGATTTTTTGTTGAAATAGTGTTTTTCATTTAGTTTTTATCAACATCAATAATTAACAGTACAACATGACATATGTGAAGGTAGTGAAGTAGATTAACTGAAAGATACAAAAATTGAACTTAAAATATGTTCAGAATATAAAGACTGCAAAATTGAAGTTTAAAAACATTCACGCTAAGCAACCGGCTTACTTATTTGACATTACTAAAATACGTGATTCTTACGATCTAAATATGTTCAAAACTAAGCAATAAATTTATGACAGGAATTGAGAAGGCTCATGTATGCAAAAGGATTCTTACACTACATATTTGCATTGAAATTAAAGGGTTTAGGGGATGATAAAAGTTGTAATTTTAAGATAATAACAAATAATTAAGGTAAACAATGAATTTGTCAGCCATGATGGTGACGTCAGAGCGCGATAGGGAAATTCCCGTTTGACCACGTTTTTTATGAAAAACTTATAACAATTGCAAAGTAGACAATATAATATATCGTTGAATTACACAACTCTTAATTAAACATTAATGCACAAATATATCATACCGATTTTGTTTCTATTCACGGCTTTTACATAAAAAAACTTAAAAGTTTGCTTCGTTAAAGAAATTCGTTTAGGTTTTGTAGACTCTTATATCTAGTCATGTTCAATTAGTCTCGATCAAAAGTCTCATGATTTCAACTCGTGTTACTCGTGTCACTCGATATGTGTTCCGTACATGTTCGTAGGCCTACAAATAGAGCTTTTATAGCAAATAGAGCAGAGCGTTTTAGTGGAAGGGATCACTCTTTGTTAATTATACTACAAAATATACAGGTGGGTACTTTATTTTGAGCATTAGTTTATGTCATTGCTATGTTCGATAAATCAAGACCTACTTCAAATATCAATGATGTGAGACAAGCTAGCTAGAAAGCAAAGACCGTACGATTCGATTCCTCCAGACAGGGTTCATCTGGGGCCAATCTGTTAGCTGCACTATGGAAATTGAAAGTCCTGGTGGATTTGGATGGATTAAGTAGGGTGATACATGGCAAATCGTGTGGAAATTACCTACATCGATTGCCGAAAGTTGTCCCCAACTTACCAAATGCGAATGTAAGACAGAATGTTGTGGCTGATGCAAATGTTTCAAACCGAGTCTACATTGATTGGTTTTATGCAGCTGTAGTTGTGAAATTTAGAGTTGCAACAATAACTAATTATTTGGAAAGAAAGGAGTATAAAATATTTGAAAAAATAACGTAAAAGATGAATAAAAAATATAACTTTATAGTTTGCATTCTTTCTTTGTTTGCACATATTATTTTGAGCTAAATATTGCCAAAGGGCGGAAATAAAAATACCTTTGGCGGCCATATTAAAAAAGAAACGACCGCCATTGTGGCTAACCTGCTTTTTGAGTTACATAGGGTGTTAGTATTATAATCTGTCTCACTATAAGCCTCAGGCGGACATATTCTAACAGCTGACGTCATACAAAATGTTATGTAAACAACGGACTGACTTGGGAATATGAATATCATTACATTGCCAATGTGTTTACATGGATTTCGAGATTTGTTTTACGGTTTTGATTGTTTGTGCTTGTGTTTTATTGTTCTAATAATGGCGAAATGGAAGGGTGACATTTTTCCACACAGTAATACGTTTGAATTTATATGATTTATAGAAAAGAAAACTCTCGACCAATGAAAATTATAATGACAGAAAGGTGTCATGCAAGCAACGGTTAGATCAGTAAGATTGTATATACCGTTGATTAAGGAACATGAAAGCAGTTATAGGTGATAATAACTCATCATTAGTTCCACAATTTATTTCATTATAAAATTATAGAAAATTACTTTTAATTTTTCAGTATAATTAATATTTATATTCAATAATAACAGTTAATAACTTGAATTGTAAATTTTAATAGTTGATAATCACATCTTCAGAATTTGGTTCAATTAACATAATAATAATAATAATAATAATATATAAACTCTTTATTTTACTTTGGTCAGAATTAGGCCCAATGATGTTTCTGATTTTCAATAGGGTTTATCCCAAGGTCAATACAAACACACCACGTTTCATCAAAATCCATCAAGAAACCAGCTCTCTATTGTGTCTAAAACATATTTTTAAAAGCAAGGGCAATAACCCATAAAATATTTTTCGATTAGTCCGATTTTTAATAGGGTACATACTTGTGTTAATACAGAAAGAACAACAGACTGTTTATTTAATGAAACAGCATCATGAAGTAAATTTCTGTGGCACCATGCAAGAACCAGATAACCCACTTAACCATGAAAAATTAGTTCACTATGGTAAATCTTAGGCCTGGGTTTTCAACTGGTTTTCTCGAGTGTCCCCGATTTCCCACAAGGAAATGACCATGTCCCCTGAATCGTCTGCAAAAGTCACCGAAAACATGCAATTTGAAGCATGTTAAAGTAAAGTGGGTTGTCTGCTTCTTGCATGGTGCCACAGATTTGTAAAGTTCAACATTCAAGGGAGGTAGTCTTTAAATAATACTTTCATCAACTTGACCGTAATTTTATTGACGAAAAATAAAGACGTTAGCAATCTGGAGAATATCTACTTGACCTTTGACCTTTAGCCAGTACGGTCAGTATCTGACGGTGAATATAAAACAGCGTGAACTCTAATAAGACTGGTGAATACTGTCAATCAAGTCACGATAAATAACTATATATCTACAATTTACTTAATACCTTCCGTCAAAACCCTATGAATAGAACAATTGAATGGTGATACTACCATCAACATTTCTTGTAGAACTACAATTGCCCTTGACTTGGATTGATCATTTAGATTGATAATTTGTCAAGTTGTAAAATGTCGGAATTTCGTCCAACGGTTTTTGACTTTGTTAAAACGTGTCAATATGTTTGTAATCACAATAGGAGCTACTGTTTTTAAAATACAAATGCATCTAAAATTTGATAAATGTGGTATTTTAGTCACTTAAGACTTATCTTTTTCGTAAGCTGCCAGTGAGACGTATGTTAGCATTTTTATATTATCTATTGTTTAAACTTTTGTTGCAATGGTGAGGATCACCATTTTCATATTGTGTTTTTATTAATGAAAATATTATTTTATTGCTCATACATATGTGTTAAGCTAATTGGAATTTAAATTGGAAAAAAAAACTTCTTTATATTTTACATTGTGTAAATATAACAAACACAAGACACTATTATGGGGATATTACACACTTCTTAATACGATCAGGTACATTACTTTCCAATAAAATTTACATGTATCATCATCTGATGCAGACAAGTGTTAGTTGTGTTGATAATGTCAATTGATGATAATATGTGTATATTGTGTTGAACCTGATCTTTCCATCATCAATTTTTGATTCCATGGAATGAAGGATTTCAATAGAACTGTGATTTAGTCAGTTCTTATAGAAAACAGATTTTAATGAAAAAATAAATTCCAGTCAGATTATAATAAAAAGAGTAATTCCATATGTGAGGAAGGCTTCCAGCAAAATACATTTAAACATGTAGTAAATTTACATGAAAATGTAAAATTTTAAAATGGCCATGTGGACTTGATGAATGTTAAATAACCGACACAGCTAAGTCAATTTACCATTTTTTGACTGGCAGAAAAGTTGCCACTTCAAATGCTGTAAAATGACACGTCTTGTTAAATTACACAAAATGTTGAATTACATGAAATGTTAATTTACTGTTTTGTAAAAATACCATGAATGTAAATGTACTTGCTATGTAAATATCTTCCAGTAGATTTACAAGGTGTTGTGTGAACTAACATTGAATGTTAAATTACAGTTAATATAGTGGCAACTTTTCTGCCAGTCCAAAAGGGTAAATTTCCAAAGTTCCATCAAGATCCAATCATTATAAGTCATTACTTAAAAACCTCAAAAAACAGTTCTAAACACACAACTTGGCTTTTTTGGCCTTAATCAAATCCCTGGTCCTACCTTATTTATTTTCATATCGAAGAAATTAAGTTCATTCACAAGAGGGAAAATACTGACATGATTATACATTAAACAGAGCCAGCATGAAAATCTAAAATAATTATTTTTATTTTGATGAAATGAACATTGATGAATCACATACACAAAAACATTATCATAAATAAATATATAAGAAAATTAAATACACAGGACCAATCCAAAAGAATTATTATTATCATTCAGAATCTTCAACTCAAAATTGCTCCCCTTCCTCTTCAATTACCATGTAATAGAAAAAAAACCCAGAAAAAATCAAGAGAATCAAACCCTCCCTTCCCCGAACACTAACATTTAAGTCGTCTACTTACAACTTAAAAATAAACCCCTTGATTCCGGACCGAATCTATTAATGGATTAATTACTTTAATGACAATCTTGTTCATAGCAAACTAAAAACCATCGATACATAACAGGTACTAACTCCTCTTCCTTTGGGCGAGTAATATTTTTCTAATTTCAGATCATTACAGAAGAAAAAACTCCAGAATATCCAGACCATTTACTCCAATCTCTCAATAAAGTATTTGTTCCACCCTAGGTCTGTATATTTGGGAGAATCAAACCCTCCCTTCCCCGAACCCTAACTACGTACCTCCTTGGTTTATATTATAGTGCAACTTTTTGAGCATTATCAAATTAACCCTAACCAAGACCATCACTGTGCTGTTGTGTGTGTGTAGTGTAGTATATACACAGAAAGAACTATAAGCTTTGCTTAACTTCACAACAATGTTTGGCTTTTTCAGAGGCGCGACTCATCAACAATTTCTGTCAATGCTTTGTTTTTGTTTAGAGTATAACATACCATGCTCACTCATTTTCAGATATCATCACAGGTTTCAAGTTCCAGAATTAGTGTTTGTTTCTCTAAATTCTTTTTCTCAGGTACACCAGTATTGTTTAAATGAAAATATTCCATTCAATGCAGAATTTACAGCTTTCTGAAAAATGAAAAATATATATAAAATATCTAAGTTTGGCCATTTTAAATTATATCCTTACATTCTTTACTTATTTCGATTTTTAACCAATAATTTTGAGCTAAATATTGCCAAAGGGCGGAAATAAAAATACCTTTGGCGGCCATATTAAAAAAGAAACGACCGCCATTGTGGCTAACGTGCTTTTTGAGTTACATAGGGTGTTAGTATTATAATCTGTCTCACTATAAGCCTCAGGCGGACATATTCTAACAGCTGACGTCATACAAAATGTTATGTAAACAACGGACTGACTTGGGAATATGAATATCATTACATTGCCAATGTGTTTACATGGATTTCGAGATTTGTTTTACGGTTTTGATTGTTTGTGCTTGTGTTTTATTGTTCTAATAATGGCGAAATGGAAGGGTGACATTTTTCCACACAGTAATACGTTTGAATTTATATGATTTATAGAAAAGAAAACTCTCGACCAATGAAAATTATAATGACAGAAAGGTGTCATGCAAGCAACGGTTAGATCAGTAAGATTGTATATACCGTTGATTAAGGAACATGAAAGCAGTTATAGGTGATAATAACTCATCATTAGTTCCACAATTTATTTCATTATAAAATTATAGAAAATTACTTTTAATTTTTCAGTATAATTAATAATTTAAGTTAATTAAGTTAATTAAGTTAATTAAGTTAACGTGAACGTTTCCTATCGCGTCTGGTTCTCAGACCCTAGTGTAGTGGTTAAAATACCGGATTTAAAAAAACAAAAACAAAAAACAAACGAAATTAGGGTCTGATTTTAATTAGACTGGAATAGTTTAAATTTTTATCACGTCACAAGAGGATTACCTCCGGTTTGCATGCATGACATTTTGGAAGGTTTAAGGTAAAGAAAAGGGGGAGACAGGCAGTGACAAAGCAGCCTTAGCCGCCGCATCTGCCTTGTCATGCCCACCGTGTATCCATATGACTGGGAAGCCAACAAAGGACAATGTCCTTTTTCGGCCCAGAGAGCTTGTAGATGTCTCCGATTATTGGGTGCACAAGCTGGATGTTATTAATAGCTTGTAATGCGGACAAAGAATCAGAAAATATTATACATTTTTTTGATGAAATGAAATGAAATGTATTAAGGAGCACCAGCATCTAATGGGCCATATAGCTCCAGAACATGATAAAAATAAACATGTCAAAATGAAACTAAAACAATAAAACAAACATAAAATAGAGAAACAAAAAACAATATCACAGAACGAATAAAATTAAAACCATATCACAGACCAACAACACAAAGTGGTATTAAAACCAAAAAATATATATTAAAACAAAACAATGACAAATAAATTAAAATTTAAAATAGAGATTTGCAGCTTTTAAAAATGCAACAACCTTCTCATATAGAGAAGGTTGTGCAATGCAAACAAATGATGGAGCGATCCATCACGGTAGTGCTGTGATCGCAAAGGTTTGAGATGCCTGTACTCAATCAGAATGTATATCACTGTCAGGCGGACTTAAATATTAGAATGAATATGTGGCAGTAGAAAGCCCTCAAGATTGTTGTTGGTTCTGGGTCAATCAGTATCAAAATGGTGCCACATGCTTATAGGGAATCTTGAGTCATCATCAACCCAAGTTCTCACCATATAATCGTTAAATTCATAGATCTAGGCACATCGGGCGTTGATTCCATAGCTTGTATCCATGCGTTATGGATAGAGGGAATGGGCAACAGAGCTAATCCAGCTGCTCGTCTTATCCAGAGTTTCACATTAGGGTCCTCCTTAGACAACACTCGAAGTCCTAGATTTTGCGTTTTCCTCCAAATTGCCTGAGTATAATGACAAAAATATCCTTTGATTACTACGTCTGGAAATTCCGTTTCGATTGTGTTAACAACTGCTTGTTCGAAGTCAATCTGTATCTTGGAAGGTGCCAGAGGTCTGTTGAGTTGATCTTGAACTACTGCCTTCAGATGACGAAAGAGGCGGCCATATGTAGTTGCTTGTCGGTCTGGTAAAAGGGTAAACACTCCAGGGAAAGTGTTAGAACCAACTCTCGCATGAATGATGTAAACTTGATGCCATAAATCTGGACATGCTGTGAAAGTGTCATCCATATAAAGGGTGTCGGCTTCTTGGAGGACTTGAATCTGTTCTGTAGTGGAGAACGCCAGAATCTTGTCGTCACTGAATAGTAGAAAGGGACGCCCATATTGTAACAGCTGGAGAGCTGTTGGGGTTTTCGACAATAGTTGACGGAGGATCAAATAACGAATGTCTTCATAGTATCTTTAATCTTGAATAAAGTTATCTTTTATCATAGTTTCTTCATAATTTCCTCGTAAAAACTTGTCGACTTATTGAAGGTTGTGAGAGAAGTGGCTCTCGCTTACATAGTGCACGGACACAAAACTATTGCGCATGCTTGGCCTCACTTTATTATCTAAATCAGTGCTTCTTAAATCATGTACAGGGTAGGGGATTAAGGGGAGATAATATTGTCGTCTGCTACAAGTCACTGCTAGCAGTTACACATATGTTGTTTCTGATTACATGTCTTCAATTACCACTTCTGAACTTGAAATTGGTAGGGAAGGAATAATCTTGCGACGGTGTCTGTAAAGTGCACTTTTCATGCCCTGAAATGATGGAAACAAAATCTAAAAAATTTGAAATCTTAAGGTCAGTGGGCGAAATCCAATATGGCGGACCGATCGGCCAATCTATACAAATGAATCTCTGTATTTCAATATTATTTTTTGTAACATTGTTCATATATCAACATGTCTTATAAATGTAATTATGACTGACGTAAATGAAATGGAAATGTTAAATAAACCATGTTTATATTACAGGCACTGTTAGGTGACAATAGAAAATGAGTGTCGACAATTTTTTTTTTTTTCATTTTAAGGTTAAATGTACAATATAATCAACTATTTTTTTACCATTTAGATGCTGATTCTGGATTCCAACAGAAAATGGATGTTGAGGCATTCTGATTCACCAAAGAATTAAGTATATACTGATTTTATCATTTCCATCGATGTACATGTGTTGAAGAGTGAATTTAAATAAGTTTAATTGTAATTAGTTTAAATTCAGTCACAGTATTAACTAACAATCAGTTAAAGTTACACATCACTGCCTCTATTTCTTTACTATATCTTTCTCTGTATCTGAGCTTTCATCACCTCAGACGTTCTAGTCTTTCATTCTGAACTCTTTTAATTAGTGTTTTTGCCTGACAGTAACTGAAAGGTGGTAGTTTTCTATCCTTTTCAAGTTACTGTGTTTTCTGGATATTTGTATATTTTTTTTTTAAACAATATTTTATTCATATAAATACGAAAAGGATTGGGGAACAGGCTTTCGCCTATATAACCCCTCTCCTTATACAAAATGTTCATATGTACAGTACAATATCGTTAAAATAAGTAACGTATATATAGACGTCGCTACATCCATAGTAGATATCGAAAATATATATAAGAATAAATCGGATTCTAAAAACGTTTAGATAAAAATAGAAAGTTGTGAACTTTTTCAAAAATTAATATTGTTTGATCAGGGTCATTTGTTACACCCTTTAGAAGATATGTTGTATTTTTAAGGCCAGTTGGTAGAGTGTTTATAGATCTATCTCGGTGCATCTGAATGTAAGGGACAGTTCAAAAAGAAGTGTTCTACATCTGCAAATTGATGACCACAAAAGCACGCAGGATTATCACTAACATGTCTAAGAAATTTATGACCATTAAGGTCACTGCAGGAAAGACGAAGACGACAGTGGTTAATTTGATTTTTTCGAATGCCAAAGCTATACGTGTCAGGTGGATAGTTGTCATTTGATTTAAGAGATGTTTTGAAGGATGAAATTGAAAGGTGTAGTTTTTGAGAATTTGGTAGATTATTCCACTCTGATCGTTGACGGCCAAAAAGAATCATAAAATAGTTTAGTTCTGCAGTTCATAGATGGTAAATTGTTGTTATTTCTGAGGTTATAATTAATGTTTCTAGTGGGAAGGAGATCTGATAGGTAATTTGGAGTGAAATTGTTCAGGATTTTATACATCATAGTCAGTTTATGCCGACGTCGTCTTTCCTGCAGTGTAATGAAACCTGTTTCCTTGTAGAGTAAAGCATGGCTAGTTCCCTTAACAACGCCGCATATAGTTCTGAGTGCATCTAACTGAAGATTTTCTAATGCAGTTGTTAGTTCGATAGTGCACCCATCCCATATAATATCACAGTAATCAAAATGCGGCAGAATGTAAGAGGTATATAGTTTGGAGAGATTTTCTACTTAAACGGTACTTGAGACCCCTGAGACAGTTGATTAGCCTACCAGTTTTCAATAAAATACAATTAATATGGCAATCCCAACGACAGTTTCTTTGAAAAGTAAGGCCTAAGTGCTTGTGATGTTCAACTTCCTGGATATTAGTAGTATATTATGTAGCTGTTAGAGACGTGTTCTATTTATAGCCCAATGTTAAAGCAATGGCATAACTTCGAAACAACACCCTTTTTTCACTACTTTGATCTTCAAGGTCACAATGTTAACGAATGACATACCTTCGAAATAAACCGGTTTTATTCTCTCTTTCATTATTGAATCAAACTAGTTGACCAGACTAGTTAACCTAATTAACCAGACGTCTTGACCGGATTTAATATGTATAGAAACTCGACAACCCCTGTATACTTCAGCTTGCGCAACTTAAAGACCCATCGATAAGTTGGAAATCGATAATAAGACTAGTCTTATGCCGCATGTTCATTGATCTTCAAGGTCAACAGGTTTTATTCTCTCTTTAAATATTGAATCAGAATAGTTGACCAGACTAGTTAACCTAATTTACCAGACGTCTTGACCCGATTTAATATGCATAGAAATAACTTAAACCAGAATTGCTGTACTCGACAACCCCTATAAACTACAGGTTGCCGTTCTGATCCTATTTAATATGCATAGAAATAACTTAAACCAGAATTGCTAGAGGTTACGCAACTTAAAGATCCACATATAAGTTGGAAATCGATTAAGACTGACTCCATACAGGAGTAGAGCAATAGAACAATTTTAACCAGACTAGCTGACATCGAGAATAAGTCGTAAGCCATTGTGGTACAAATTGTGCAAAAATAAAGACAAACAACCATATCAAAACTTTTTTAGAATAATTTTATATTGTCGTGAAAATGAATATGGATGTGGATTCTTATCTTGAATCGATATATTTCAATTCAAAACACCCCGGTTCATTTTCAGGTATCGATAAATTATATTACTCGGTTTTACGAGAAGGCAAGAAGAAGATTTCTAAAAATTACATCAGAAAGTGGTTACAAAAGCAAGACTCCTACGCCTTAAATCGTAACACTAGAAAGAAATTTACAAGAAACAGAGTTATCACGAGTGGTCCCTTTATTCAATTCGATATGGATTTATGTGATGTTTCTAATATTGCAGAGGAAAACGACGGAGTGAAATTTATTCTTATTATGATAGACTGTTTTTCTCGATACGTCTGGATGGAACCTCTAATAAATAAAAAGGCTTCATCAGTCGCCTCGACTTTAAAACGACTGCTAGAAATCATACCAAAATTACCCTTTACAATTCGAACAGATAAAGGAGGGGAATTCAACAACAGACAATTAGATCTCCTTTTTAAGGAGAAAAACATTAAACACTTCGTATCGCAAAACGAAGACATTAACGCGAATTACGCTGAAAGATTCATACAAACACTGCGCAGCAAAATGCAAGGTTATTTTTCTCAAAATAACACTCTACGCTTCCTAAACGTCCTAAGTGATTTGAGAGACAGTTATAATGTAAGCGAAAATAATGTCCGGGGGTATTTATGTCCGGGTTGGACATAATACACTAGATAGAACTGTCCTTTATTTAGTTATGGACATTAATCACTAGTTAAAAATGTCCATTGGACATGTTTCACTAGTGCAAAATGTCCGCCGGACATTTCCCACTGCCGGACATTGTACACTTTTACATTACTTCAGACACCACCTCCTAGAAGAACGCGTCAACAAACTGAAACGTTGAGGCTTATCGAAATCAACAGAAATGCTGCATTTCATGAAGTTAAAAGTTATATAAATCAAATTCGGTCATCTACTGATAAAGAAAAGATTGCTGAATTACAAGCCTTGTATATTGAAGCATACAGAACTTTTAAATATGAACATGAACAATTTTGTGAACTTTTATCTAATGATGAACTTCAAGAATATCTAGAAGATTGGTTCAGTCCTAAAGATAAATTGATAGTAGAATTTCAGTTATTTTTAGAAAAATTGATGAAAGAAATAGTTGTTGACCCTCAACCAGAAATTACACCACAAGATAGTGTTTCTCAAACAAAAACTCATTCCAGTGGCAGTAATTATATGCAGTCAGTTGCAGATAGTAAAGTTACAACTATTTCAACTATGAGAATTAAACAGCATCAAGCCAATGCTGAAATTGAATTAAGAAAATAAACATTATTGACAGATAATGTGTTTTGTGAAAACCGGAAGCTCTGTCTTTGTTTACTTCTCGTTCTATCTCTGGGCATGCGCGTGATAAAAAGTCGTCTGCTTCAGTCTTAGAACTTTCGCGCCCGAGACAAGACTGAAAATTTTGAAGTTCCAACAGTTATTATCAAACATCTGGTTTTGATTTCTTTTTTGGTTTGTGGAAGTTTTTCTTGTCGTCGGGTGCTGTAATTGGTTGTAGTATAATATAATTATTATTTTTCTTTGAGTTCTGAGACCCATTTTTATCGTAATTTTAGTCTTTAGTGCCTACCGTTAGACCTCGTGTTAATTTGGCAATACTGCAAAAATGGCCGCCAAAAATATTTCTGATAAAAAAGATATTACTCTATTTACTCTAGAAGGAGAAAAATTGTCTCGTGTGCCAGTAGAAGAACCGGTAAAAGTAGTTCTTTTTGGCAGCTCCCATGTCAAGCGTTTCCGAGCGTACATGGATCGTGAGCCTATCAGATGTAACTTGGGCTTGGATCCACGGTTGTGTACATTGAAAATGTTTGGCTTTACGTGTCAGGTCTGACCGTCATGGTAGGCTCTATAGGCATAGTCAGGTTCGATTTGAAGGTGCAGACATAGTGTTTCTTCAAATTGGCACTAACGATATATCTAACAGTCAGTGTGATCCAAAGCAATTAGCAGAAGATATAATTGCATTTGCTCAATACATTCTTGACATACCTGGGCCTAAATGTGTGATTGTTTCACAATTATTATATCGTTATAATGTTCCATATGAAGCATATAATGCTAACATCTTGGCAACAAATAAAATTTTGCACGAATCTTGCAAATTGCATGATCATATTAATTTTTGGCGTCATAGAGCAGGGTTGTTGTGTTGTTCTGGTGAAATGTTTGCTGCTGATGGGGTTCACCTCTCTGATGCAGTAGGTTATGTACGTTATACCAGGAGTGTACGGGATGCTATACTTAGGCACATTCGCTGGTATTCTATAGATTGAACTGCATCCAAATTAAATATCTGATTGGTTTAGTAGGTATACATGTATATTAATTATTCCGGACTTTGTTCGGTGGTTACTAGTTTAATCTGTAAGCAACCAGCTTTGTCTGGTAAGTATTCATTATTTATTCCGGAATTTCTTCGGTGGTTTTGTTAATTTATTTAATAATGTTTTAATGTCAGATGGTCTGGTAACTATTATGCGTTAGTATTCCGATAGATATGTATCGGTAGTTATTAATATTATGTTTGTATTCCAGGCAGTGTCAGTAATTGATATCCTGGTAGTTATAATATTAATAGTATATGGTGTTTAGTTGACCTATTGTTTGTAATCCGATAAGTATCGGTGTTTGTTATTTCTATATTTCCATTGCTGGAAAGATTCATTGTTCCTTCAAGAAAAGGGTTTCTGAACGATTCCTCTGGTTAATGTTTTTGCTACTAAGCTTCTATGGTACGTTAAATATGTTGATTCTATTAAATTTTTCAGTTATTATCAGGATGCCAAAGCGTAAACGTCAAATTAGTGATGAGGAGTCTGATGAAGAGATAGTCCCAACCACTGCTGAAGATAGGTTAGCCAATATCATGATAAATAAAATGGTGAAAAGAGGCCTTATCTTCAAAGCTCCAGAATCTCAAAATGTCATACCGACAACAGAAGTGGTTTTGGATGGACCGTCAACTTCAAATCTGCAAGTCTCAACTGCTGGGTCGACTCCTCCACCATCAAATATAGTTAATGCTGCTGCATCCTGTCAGGACAGAAACTTATGCCAAGAGTCTCCTGCTTCATTGCCATCTGGTGCTATGAACTCAACTAGTACAGCTGTACCACAGTCAAATAGCTTGCCTTTTCAAAATCAACCTGTAAATCAAACCAATTGTTCAGTTTTAAATGTTGATGCTTCACAGTTATTCTCAAATGCAGGTTACCAAAATCCTTCAGGTTTGTCTTTTCCAATCAATTCTGCTAGTAATATTTCAATTTCACACCATGTGTCAGAAAAATTGAGACTGGATATATGGTCCAATAAGTATATTGATTTATCGGTGTTATTGCCAGGTTCTGTATCGAATCAATTATCAATTAATTTTGCCGATTCTAATGATGAACCTACTTTTAAGTTTTCATCAACTCCTAAAACTAAACAGTTAAATATTGATTCCTGGAGGAAGGCCTTTTTAATTTTTATGGACGTTTTTGTTATTAAATCACCAGAGTCAATTTCAGGTCTTCTGACATACTCATCCTTAATATCTGATTTGGCTCAAGCTTATGGTATAAATGCCTTTAATTATTATGATAGCCAGTTCCGCTCTCACAAACAGTTATATAATTGGTCGTGGACTCATATTCAGCCTGATATATGGCTGAAGGCTACGACACTGTATGCTATTAAACCTGCAATAAAATCTCATAGTGCTAATCTTGACCATACAGTTTCACAAAAGAAATCTTGTTATGCTTTTAATTCACAACAAGGCTGCAGATACCGCAATTGTAAGTATCAGCATAGTTGTAGTAAATGTGGGTATCCTCACTCTGCTGTCAATTGCTATGCTAAGCGCCACCGTGTTCAAAATAATGCTTCTGGAAATGAATCTAATGTGTTGGAATCTCAAGAGAGCAATGAGAGACCCTCTCAAACAGAGACACCTGCTCCAGTTGTGTCCAAATATTCTTTTCGCCGCAATAGTGCTAAAACCAAACAAAGTTCCAACCCCAATAAACCCAAATAAGTTGTTAAATTTTTTGTCAGGTTATGATCAGTTTGAAATTCAGTTTTTGTATGAAGGTTTTTCTCATGGCTTTAAAATACCTTTTGAAGGACCAAGAGTGTTTTCAGTGTCTTCAAATCATAGCTCATGTGCTCAGAATTTCGATGTTTTATTGTCTAAAATTAATGCAGAGTTGTGTCAGGGTCGAGTTTTAGGTCCTTTTACTGAACCTCCATTCAGGAATTTACGTTGTTCTCCTTTAGGAGTTGTACCAAAACATGAGCCAGGTAGTTTTCGTTTAATCCATGATCTTTCCTTTCCTTCAGGTGCATCAATTAATTCATTTATTTCCAAGGAGCATACTAAAGTTCAGTATGACAATGTGGACAATGTAGTACAGGCAGTGAGATGTGTGGGTAGAGGGGCATTGATGGCAAAGGCTGATATACAAGACGCTTATCGCCTTTTACCCATTCACCCGAATGACTATGAGTTACTGGGTTTTACTCTTGATTTGGATAATGTTACTTGGTATTTTGCAGACATGTGCCTGCCTATGGGTCTAAGCATGAGTTGCCAAACATTTGAGAGATTTAGTTCGGCTTTGCACTGGATATTGCAAACTAAATTTAAAGTACAGGCTATTAGTCATATGATTGATGATTTTTTCTTTGCAGGCCGCCCTGACTCTCTTGAATGTTTGTCTGCTCTTAATTCTTTTCTAGAGCTTTCAAAGGTTATAGGTATTCCAATAAAACAGTCAAAAACAGTCTATCCAACTACCACTATTACAATTTATGGTCTTGAGGTTGATTCGGTCATCAGATAAAATAACGAAAATAAGAGATGCCTTGTCAAATTTTTGTTTACGCAAAAAAGTCACATTACGTGAGCTCCAGTCCCTATTAGGCTTGCTGAACTTTGCTACATCAGTGGTTGTACCAGGTAGAACGTTTTTGAGGCGTCTATATGATCTTACTATCAACATAGAAAAACCTCACCATAGGATATATTTGACCAATTCTGTTAAGTTGGACTTGAGGTTGTGGGGCGATTTTATTGATCATTTTAATGGCAGATGTATGTTTTTACATGATACATGGTTGGACTCTGACAGCCTTAAGCTTTATACAGATGCAGCCACGACTAAGGGCTATGCTGCTGTTTTGGGCTCTATGTGGTTTTCTGGTGATTGGTCTTTTTTGTCAGACATACCTTGTATCAATGTTTTAGAACTTTTTCCGATTGTAGTTGCTATAGAGCATTGGGGTCCACTCCTTAAAAATCACAAATTGTTATTCTTTTCAGACAACGAGTGTGTAGTATATGTCATTAATAAAACTACTTCAAAGAGCCCAGCCCTGATGCGTTTGATCAGACGTTTAGTAATGGCTTCTTTGAAGTATAACATATTGTTTCGTGCACAACATGTTCCTGGAAAGTTAAATGTGGTAGCTGATGCCTTATCCCGGTTTCTTTTTCAGGAGGCTCGAGTTTTGGCACCTTGGCTGGACTTAAATCCACAGATAGTGTCTCCAGAATATTTGAACCTTTGACTCCAACAGCTAAAATTTTGATTGGTCAAGCATTAACTCCAAATTCAAAAGCATCATATTCTCGTTCTTGGGATAGGTTTATTAAGTTTTGTAAGAGCCATAATTTGTCTCCTCATTTTCCAATTTCCCATTGTATTATTGTGAATTTTCTTGCATATTTATATGAATCTGGCCTTGCGCCTAGTTCAATTGCTTCTCATTTATCAGTATTAGCTTTTGTCCAGAAATCTATGGGATTTTCGGAAAGTGTTCATTCGTTTTTAGCACAATGTTTGATGAAGGGTGTTCGAAAGTTGCATAATACTTCTGATGCTCGTTTACCAATAACTCGTAGTATTTTGTTAAATTTGTTACAATGTATACCCCAGGTTGTGTTGTCTTTGTCATCTCAAGTATTATTGAAAGCAGTATTTTCATTGGCATTTGCAGGTTTCTTTCGTATGGGTGAACTTGTCTTAAAATCAAAGAGAGACGAATTGCAGGTTGTCCAAATAAAAAATGTCAAATTTTCTTTTCAGTCAGGGGTTGTATCTGGTGTTGAGGTAGATTTGTATCATTATAAACATAAAAAGAGCTCTGAGCCTGTTAAGATGTGTATTCAATGTTCTTGTCATATTTCTCCTGTAGCTTGTGCACCACATTTGCTATATAATTATTTACAACTTGTTCCTCACACTACTGGTCCCTTATTTCAGCAGGTTGGGGGTATACCAGTTACATATCATTTTATTAATTCCAACCTTACAAAACTCATTACCTTTTTGGGTTTAGATGTTAAAAGATACAAATCTCATTCTTTTAGGATAGGTGCAGCTACGTCTGCTTTTATGCAAGGTTTATCTGAGGACACCATTAAACGTCTTGGGCGCTGGAATAGCAATGCATTTCAATCTTATATTCGTTTACCTTGCCTTGGTATACCACCTTCAAATAGATAAATATTAACCTTTATGGTTTCATGTGAGAGCGGGACTGGCGTTTTTTTGGTATGAATCATTATGTGTCACATTATCATTCTGCTTATGTATATCTATGTTTAATTGTACTATTTCTGAATCATGAATATGTTTGTTTCTATAATAATGAATATATGTGTTGTCTTTCACGCAGGTCAAATAGGTATAATATTGTTATGGGGTTTGGAGGATCAAGGAGGTTGTGTTTGGGCCAGTCATTGTTGTCTGTTTTGAGACATCAATGTGTTTGGCATTTTTGTAATTTTCTTTAAGCCCTTACACAAGTTTGTAAGGCAACAATGTAAAATAAAGCCTTAAATGGTTTTGTCATTTTTCAATGATATTTGAATAAATGACCTTGATCCTCCAATACAGTTGTTTGTTTTATTTCTGGGGAGAAGAAGGTTGGCATAAATAAACATTATTGACAGATAATGTGTTTTGTGAAAACCGGAAGCTCGGTCTTTGTTTACTTCTCGTTCTATCTCTGGGCATGCGCGTGATAAAAAGTCGTCTGCTTCAGTCTTAGAACTTTCGCGCCCGAGACAAGACTGAAAATTTTGAAGTTCCAACAGTTATTATCAAACATCTGGTTTTGATTTGCCCGCCACCTTCCCCTAACTTTCCTCCTTGGTTTTTAATGTTCATTGGGAGGTTTCCCCTGGGTGAGAAGCTTTGGTTAAGAGGTTAGCTTTTTTCATGGTTATTTCTCTCAGTGGAAACCTATTTTTATTATGACTATTGTTCGATAATTAAGATTTTGAGTGCTTTTTAGTATTACAAATATCATCCTTTTATACATTGAATTGGGCTGTGGTTAGGAGGCTAGCTTCTTCCACAGGATTTTATCATAATATCATAATTGTTGTGTATTTTCCCTTGTTTGTTAGGCATGTTTGTAATTGTATTTGGCATTTTTGTAATTTTCTTTAAGCCCTTACACAAGTTTGTAAGGCAACAATGTAAAATAAAGCCTTAAATGGTTTTGTCATTTTTCAATGATATTTGAATAAATGACCTTGATCCTCCAATACAGTTGTTTGTTTTATTTCTGGGGAGAAGAAGGTTGGCATAAAAGGAAATTGTTGGAAAGGCAGAAATTCTCAAGAGAGAAACTGGAATTACAGTTTAGAGAAGAACGATTTGAACTGGATACTGAAGCTGAAATCGCTGCTGCTAAGACTAAAATTATAGAAGAAACAATTCAGAAATCAGAAGTTTCAAATCCAACTTTTGCATTAAACCCTTCTCCTACACTTAATCCAAATGCAAAAAGGTTTAATCCTACATTTCCAGTGAATTTTGATAAAATAACTCCATCTCCTGAAAACTATAACCCAATTACCCTTGGTGCTGATACAAATTATGTAAGCCCCACTACAGACAATACTACCAAAACATTGGTGCAGAATATGAAGAAACCACAAATAAAATTGAAATCATTTTCTGGTGAACCTTCAGACTACAAACGATTTATTAGAGCCTTTGAAAGTAAAATATTACCATTTACTATAAACGATGATGAGAGAATGAATTATCTTGATCAATATACTGAAGGCCAGGCTAATAGAATTGTTCGAGGATACAGTTATCTGGATGCAATCATAGGATATGGTGCAGCAATGAAAGAACTAGAAGAACGATATGGAAACTCTGAAATTATAGCTAAAGATTTTTGTGTCAAGGCATTAGAGCACAAACCTGTTTCAAAACCTAAAGACATAGATGAATTTGGCATCTTACTTCAAGAATGTTTTTATGCCATTAAAAGTATCGAAGCTATGAAGATTTTGGAATACCCAGACAATATAACCAGACTAGTACAGAAGTTACCATTCTACTTGCACGAAAGATGGAGTGATCTTATTGAAGACACCAGACTTGAAAACAAACCAGTTGATTTTGCACTTCTAGTTAAATTCGTCAAACGTGAAGCAAGAAAATGCATGGATCCAATATTTGGTAAAGATGCAATGGCTCAAGTATCTACAAGCAAACCTAGTGTTGGTACAAACAACAAGACAAATCAAAAACCAAAGTTAGCATTAACTACTCAGGTAACGAAGAAAACTGACACTGACACTCCTAGTAAAGATTTTAGATGCTTACATTGTAAAGCTAATCATAAGATTGAAAATTGTACTGAATTTAAAGGAAAACCACATTATGAAAAACTTGAAATCTTGAGAAAAGCTGGGTACTGTTTTGGATGTTTAAACAAAGGACACATGAAGTCTGATTGCAAGAAGAAGCATCAATGTACCAAATGTGAATACAAACATCCTACTCTCCTTCATATAGATTCTGCTGAATACAAGCAACTACATAGATCTGATGACACAGAACACCTTTCTGTCAAGGCACATGCTCTCACGAGGGCTGGTGACAATTACAAGTATGATTGTACCATGGCCATTGTACCAGTAAAAGTCAAGAAACAAAATGGACTACAGACCATAAATACATTTGCATTCCTCGACCCTGGTAGTAGTGTAACATTTTGCACTCAGAAATTAATGCAGAAATTGGGTCTTCAAGGCAAATACACCAAATTAACGCTGGATACAATGACTGATAGCAAAACCATTTCTTCGTATCGAGTTGATAATTTAGAAGTTTATAGTTATGATTTAGATAACTCCATTACCATACCTAGATGTTATTCTAAGGAGAGAATACCTGTTGAAATTGGTCATATACCTACCAAGGAAGATATAATGAAATGGCCCCACTTGAATAAGATAGATATACCTGAACTAGATTTGGATTGTAATATTGACCTTATGATAGGCAACAACATTCCAGATGCGTATACACCATATGAAACTGCTACAGGTCCTAGAGGAACTCCCCATGCCACAAGAACAGCTATTGGATGGATACTCTGGAATGTTCTACGAGAATCAACGACTGCTACCAGAAGAAGAAATGTAGTAAATCGTGTAGATGTTCAACAGATTTTAGAATTTGAAAAACTTAACGAATTAGATAAACTTATACACCAGCTGCAAATGTCGGTGTCGTGGAATGGCGCCCAAATAAAATTCTACGCACTGGGACTGGGTCTGGGTTGTTGGATGAAGAATAACAATTCAATAAGATTTCAATGTTTATATATACCAGTGGTTTTCTGCAAAATACATAAAATATTCAAATATAAAGGTCTGATTTGATTTGCCATGAATGTAAAACACCCGATTACGGAATTTATGTGTTACTTACAGACGCTGGGGCTTCCAAGTCTTCGATTTATTTTGTAAATGTCGTGTCGTCTTTTCGCTCCAAGCAAAAACATGGCGTCAAGGAAAAACATTGCTAATCACGTGATCTACCAAATAAGGTACCGCTATTGTACAATCGAAACTGCCCATATTGACTTTACTAAATTATATTAACTCGGAATATTAAATGAATTGCAAACAACATTCACATGGCTCCTCAAAAATTCAGACAAATAAAAAGTTTGGATGATTTTTCCAATATGAATTAAGTTTTTCTTGAACCAAATAGTGTCTCTTTTTCACAAAAATAATAATGTTCATCGAATTAAGCGTCTCTCGGAACCAATAATATCAATTGATTTGCCGCTCTTGAGTATACACTGCGTCTTCGTTTGGTGGTTGCACTGTTACGCTTCAGTTTAATGTCACCTCTGGTTGTTGCCACGTCTACCTTTCTCACCAATCCATCTTGACTAGGATAGACATTTTCTACAATCATCAAAGGCCAGGTATTCCTTGGTGTATTGTCTTCTATTAAAAGAACAACGTCTCCAACCATTAAGTTTCGAACTGGTTTATGCCATTTCTGTCGCGGTTGGTTGTGTTGAAGGATTTCCTTTTTCCATCTTGACCAGAACTCATTAGCGATATATTGAGCTTTTTTCCACTGTCTGTGAAGATACAAATCTTGTCTGGTAAATACACCTGGTGGGGGTAAAACGACACCGGATTTCATGGTCAATATATTAGCTGGAGCTAATGGTTTCAGTTCAGGATCGGCTATAGATTCAACGGTAAGTGGTCGTGCGTTGATAATAGCCTCAGCCTCTACCATTAAAGTAGTCAATGACTCGTCGTTAAGTTGTTTACCATGCTGATGTAGTAAGCCTTCAAATACTCGTCTAATACTTTGGATCTGGCGTTCCCAAGAACCATGGAAGTGTGGTGCATAAGGTATGCTTGGTGCAAACTCGATCTCGCAATCGAACTGCTTCATGAGGTCTTCTTTAATAAATGATTTATTCAAGTCTGCTGTGAGTTTATCTAGTTCTGTAGCGGCTCCGATAATTTGGCTACCACGATCCGATCGGATTACTTTAACTCTGCCTCTGCGACAAATGAATCTTCGAAGTCCGCATAAAAAAGAGTCTGTTGTCATTGTGTGTAGTATTTCGATGTGGACTGCTCTGCTGGATTGACAGGAAAATATCAGGCCATATCTTTTAACCTCAGATCTGCGAATTTTAATATAAAAGGGTCCGAAGAGATCGCAGGCTGAGTACGTGAACGGTGGTGACTCGGTGACTCTGTCATCTGGTAGATTGTTCATCATCTGTGGAGTAGATTTTCCTCGTAATCTGGAGCAAGTGATGCATTTAGATATGTAATGTCTTACTGTTGATGGACCATTAATCAGCCAATATTTATCTCGTATTGAGTTCAGCGTGATGTTCCGTCCGGAATGTGCTTGTCTTTGGTGATAATGTTGAATTATCAATTGAATAATATGTCCTTTCTTCGGAATGATAATTGGATGTTTGTCAGGATAAGATAAATTTGAGTGTTTAAGTCGACCTCCAATTCTTAATAAGCCATTTTTGTCAACGAATGGGTTAAGTCTAATTAAAGATGAAGATGACTTTAATACTTCTCGAGTGGTTTTATCTCTGGACTTCGTTAAAGTTGCAACTTCGTAATTAAAGTTGTCAGCTTGAATAAGCCTGATGATTTCGGTTTCAGCTTCTTCAAGACGCTCGATGCTGTTATTCCATTCTGGGTTTATCTGAACCCTTCGATGTCGTGATTTGTATATCTTGATCAGATGTAACCATACTGAGATTACCTTCTTTGTCTTATACCAAGATCCAACTGTTTCAAGTCTGTTAAGAATGAATCTATCGGGTACACCAACAATGTCCGCATTTACGGCGAATACTTTCGAGCTGGCTTTCATTTCAGCATCATCTTTCGATATTTCAAAGGATAGGTCTGTCTTGCAATTCCAAAATTCTGCAGATTGATGAAGAAAGTTGGGTCCAGTGAACCATATAGAGGTAGACAGGTCGACTGGTTTAGATCCTCTACTGGCGATATCAGCTGGGTTGCTTTTTGAAGCGACATGGTGCCATTGGTTGATGTCCGTGTAGTCTAGAATACATTGGATTCTGTGAGCGACAAAAGTCTTGAATCTTCTAGCTTCATTTTGTATGTATCCTAAGACACAGGTGCTGTCCGTCCAAAAGTGTTGAATTAATGTAGGTATTTTCAGTTCCTTTTCAAGTAATCGTGCTACTTTAACCATAGTTACAGCGCTGGTAAGCTCTAGTCTTGGAACTGTAATGGATTTAATTGGTACAACTCTACTCTTCCCCATTAAAAGACTAACAGTGATGTTATCATTAATGTCTGTTTGACGCAGGTAAGCTGCTCCTCCATATCCTGTAGTGCTCGCATCACAAAACAGGTGAAGTTCGGTGGATACAATGTCATCGAATTCAGTTGGCTTTAAACATCTGGCTATTCGCAGAGTTTCTAAGTCGGATAAATTGTTTTGCCACTCTGTCCACGACTGGGACAAGTTACATGGTAGTGGGTCGTCCCATTCTAATTGACATCTACAGGCTTCTTGAAGTACTACTCTTCCCGGAAGTAAAACAGGACTAATTAATCCAAGAGGGTCGAAGATGGTACTTAACATGGAAAGACATCCTCTCCTGGTAAGTGGTTGGTTAGACAAATCGTTTTGAAATTGGAATACGTCTTCTTGGGTATTCCAAATCATTCCTAGAGTTCTCTGTCGTGGCAGTTGGTCGAATTCGAAATCAAAATGATTATTTAGGTCTGTAGCTCTTCTGTCGGATGTTAAGGTTTTAAGCAAATCCTTTGAGTTCGATGCAAACTTTCCAAGAGTGAATCCACCAGCGGAGCACAGAGCTATGGCTCCCCAAGCGAGATTAATTGCATCATCCAATTTGTCAACGGAAATTGTTCCATCATCCATATAAAAGTGGTATAATATAAAATCAATCACTTCTTCAGGATATTCATTCGCATGGTCAATGGCTGTCTGTTGTAAGGCTCTGATACAAATACTTGGACTGGAAACCGCTCCAAATAAATGGTAACAGGTATGGTATTCTATAGGTGAAGTCGAAGTGTCTCCATTTTCCCACCATAAAATTCTAGTGTAATCCCGATGTTCCGGTGATATTTTTACCATCATGAACATTGATGCGATATCGCACGTTATAGCTATTTTGTTTTTTCTCAATCGGCACAAAGATCCAGCTAGGCTACTAAGCATATCAGGTCCTGGGTAGAGTTCATCGTTGAGAGAGAATCCATGGTACTTAAGGCTAGCATTAAATACTACCCTCAGTTTGCCTTTTCGTTTGTGTCTAACACCATGATGTGTGAGGTAATGGACCGGTTTTTCTTCGTCATTTTCTTCAATAATTTTTTCGATG
This sequence comes from Lottia scabra, assembly GCA_029955415.1. Classification (NCBI taxonomy): domain Eukaryota; kingdom Metazoa; phylum Mollusca; class Gastropoda; family Lottiidae; genus Lottia; species Lottia scabra. The sequence continues at coordinate 56,600 of JARJEI010000070.1, forward strand.
TGACCTTCTTCGATGGTAGATTGCATAAAGGATGTATAATCTTCCTTAAATGATTTATCTCGTTCGAACCTTTTCATCAATCTTGAAAGTGCAGATTCGGCTATTCTCTTATTATTTTTCAGGTACGGAGGAATGTGTCGGAAAGGTAAATCGACCTGGTAGTGACCATCTAGAAATTTTATCGATTTTTCCATTATGTCGTTAAATCGCTTATCTTCTTTCGATAGGGATTTATTTTCAGTGTTGTTTTCGTTGAAATCTTGTTCAAGAATTTTCAAAATGTCTTTAGGCGATACCATTTCTGTCGTTTCATTTTCTGTGATGAGTAATAGAGAATCATCTGCTTCGACAGTACCTCGAACCTTTATAAAGTTACAATGGTAGTTAGTTGGTTTCTCGGCACATAATATAGACCATCCTAGTCCGTTACGTTCTGCCCATGGCGATGTAGGCCCATCTGGTGGTATAACTTCTCGCGGAGATACTGCAAGTGGGACATTTCTTCCAAGCATAATAGCTATCTTGGCGTCAGTTAAGTCCGGTATATCTGGTATTATTCGATGGAGGTAAGGGAATATCTGCGCTGCCTTCTTTGTCGGTATCTGTCTTCTATCGATTGGCAGTGTCTGTCTAGTATAACAGCTAGGAATTGGAAATATTTCATCTTTCTTCAGGTTAAGAACTTCTAAATCTGTTATCTCCTCAGAGGCAATCTGGTTCTGTCCATGCATAGTCGTGAGTTTAATAGAAATTGGTTGTCCACACCATCCGTGTTCCTTTGAAAAGTCATCCTCTATAAAGCAGGAATCAGATTCAGTGTCGGAATAAATATAAGCTGGTATCAACTTATCTGGTCGCGATCGATGTCGTATGTAACCTAAATTAAGATGAGCAAAGTTGTAGTCAGTTGTAGTAGTATTAGAAGTTAGATTGGTTGTGGAACTCGTCAAATTTGTCGTCATCTTTGGTGATGTGGTTGTTGTCGCTCTTGCTGACTGTGTGAAGGCCGGAGTTGTAGGATTCAATATTGACGAATTTCTGTCAACATGAAATAGTGATATGTGTCCAACTTGCTTGCAAACTCCACAAGTTTTCCAGTTGGTATTCGGGCAATCTTTAGCTTCATGCCCCTTGAAGGTACATCTCGAACACATGTTTCTCTTATTAAGAAATTCCTTCTTCTCTGCGATTGGTTTCTTGGCTAACACTGTGCAGTGTTCTAACCAATGATCAGCTTTACAATAGAGACATCTGGGTGTTGGTTTAGTCGGCTTAGGAATTGTGGAGGGCTCATTAGTCTTGGTAGAATTTCCAATAGCTCTTTGAATTTTCTTGGTGTTGTCTGATTTCGACGTAGATGTTGGTAATTTGGTAATGTTGGTAAGGGTTGCACCAAACATGGGATCGCCCATTGCTCTGGCTTTCTTTCTTACAAATTCAGCGAAATAATCAAAAGTTGGTCCCTTTTTCTTGTTCCGAAATACATGTTGAATATCTTCACAAAACTTATTTCTCATTCCCCAAGGTAGTAGTTCTAACCCTTCTTTTATGGTCGATTCATCATTTAATTTTCCTGCATAGCCTAATCCCTTTAACGATTCTGAGCAATTTTCAAGAAAGTTGGCGAATGATCTCATAGCTTTGGCGTCGTTAGCCTTTATTTTCGGCCAAGATTGAAGCTGGTTGACAAAGGTTTCACAAATGATAACAGGATTTCCGAATTCTTCTTCCAATTTCTGCATAGCCTTTCTGAAATTTTCCATCGTTGGTAGATGAAGTTTGCTCTCAATGAGGGCAAATGCCTCGCCTGCGGTGTATTCAGCTAAGAAACCCATTAATTCCTCGGGATCATTAGTCTTCTTCTCAAAACAAACTTTGAATGAACTTCTCCATTTTTGGTAATTGATTGGTTCACCATTATAAACAATAGGTTTCATATCTGGTAATGTTGCTCTCAAAAGTATTCTATCAAGAGTCGTTAAATCACTTGATGTTTCTGGTCTCACTGTATTAGAAGGTGTTACATTATAGGTCTGCATTAAGGATGGAGACGTATGTAGGGATGAGTTTTCCGATCCATTTTTTGTTTTATCTTGATCTTCAGAATTCAACAACTGGTCTACTGTTAAACTCTCTGCATCTAGTATGATTTTAGCTGTAGCCACTTTCTTCTCTAATGATAACCTTCTTACATATTGGTCTTGTTTTAATTTAAACAATTCTGCTTCTTGTTTTGCTTGCTCTACTTGCACTTTCATCTGTAAAACTTTGGCATCTACGATAGCTTTCTTTTGTCTTTCTTCTTTATTTTGGTATAAGAATTGAGATTTATCTGATCTTCTACTTGTTACAGAGTGATTATCATCTGAGTATAACAGCTCCCTTTTAATATGGATGTTTCTTTTAAATTCCATCAATTTCTCTACTGTACTTTCATATTCTTTTGAAAATATGTCAGGGATATTCTCACCTTCTTGAATACATTCTTCTATTTCGTTAAAGGCTTCAGTAAAATCTTCTGCCCTAACATTTAATTCTATCAGTATTTTCTTCAGGTCTTTATAATTCATCTGATCCAATTCTGGGACATTTCCAATAAACTGTAAGATGCTATCTTTCGAAGATGTAAAATGTATTTGAGTCTGTAGCAGGTGTGATCTTTTTCTCTTTTCAGAAGAAGTAAGACTTATATTATCATGTCTATCAATAAGCCCATTTTCGAACTGTTTTGGTTCTTCAGTAATGTCCGGGTTAGATTCGTTGTCATTTTGACCAGTGTCGTCTGTCTCGTTTGTCGTTTGGTTCAGAGCTCCTTGTTCTGACATAATAATATAGATAAAGTAGGCCTAGGTCTAGACCCGTAGTTTCGGTTTGTTGAGTAGGCCTACCGATTTTATATGGCTGTGGGTGTCAATGAAAACTGCTAAAGCTTCGTCTAAAACTGCAAATGTCGGTGTCGTGGAATGGCGCCCAAATAAAATTCTACGCACTGGGACTGGGTCTGGGTTGTTGGATGAAGAATAACAATTCAATAAGATTTCAATGTTTATATATACCAGTGGTTTTCTGCAAAATACATAAAATATTCAAATATAAAGGTCTGATTTGATTTGCCATGAATGTAAAACACCCGATTACGGAATTTATGTGTTACTTACAGACGCTGGGGCTTCCAAGTCTTCGATTTATTTTGTAAATGTCGTGTCGTCTTTTCGCTCCAAGCAAAAACATGGCGTCAAGGAAAAACATTGCTAATCACGTGATCTACCAAATAAGGTACCGCTATTGTACAATCGAAACTGCCCATATTGACTTTACTAAATTATATTAACTCGGAATATTAAATGAATTGCAAACAACATTCACACCAGCAGATTTTGAATGATTTCCCTGAGCGAACCATTGACGACAAAAGTGAACTTTCCCAACGAGATAAACAATTTTTCGAGAAGGTAGATAACTCTGTTCGACTTGTTGATGGTAAATACGAAATTGCTTTGCCGTTCAAAGACAAAGACATAGAACTCCCGGATAATGAGTTCATGGTAACAAAAAGACTACATTATCTTGAGAAGAAAATGACGAAGAATACCAAATTCAAGACTGAATACACAGAATTTATGAACTCTGTTCTTAATGATGGATATGCTGAACAGGTACCTTGTAACGAAATTGATGTCAAGAAAAGTAGAAAATGGTTTATTCCGCATCACGGAGTATATCATAAGCAGAAGCAGAAAATTAGAACCGTATTCGATTGTTCAGCCAGATGCAATGGAATATCAATAAACGATGTATTACTTTCCGGACCAGATCTTACAAATAATTTAGTTGGAGTGCTAATGAAGTTTAGAATTGGTATAATTGGATTAATTTCAGACATCAAATCTATGTTTCACCAAGTCAAGGTTCCCTTGGAAGACAGAGACAGTCTCAGGTTCCTTTGGTGGCCTGATGGTAATCTAGAAGAAGATGTAAAACAGTACAGGATGACTTCCCACCTTTTTGGTGCTGTATCTTCTCCGAGCGTTGCAAACTATGCATTACAGAAGATTGCAAAGGACTTTGCAGATAGATTTAGCGACAGTGTAACACAGACTATCCTGGATAATTTCTATGTAGATGATTGTCTACGTTCAATCGATGATGAAAAGGAAGCCATTATCTTAGTAAATGATTTGATGGAAATTTGCAAACTTGGTGGATTTAGATTGCATAAATGGATATCTAACTCACCATCTGTATTGGAAACCATACCTGAATCTGAACGAGCTAATCTGACCACTACATCACTGGGACAAGATGAATCCATAATTGAAAGAGCTCTTGGAGTCAGCTGGAATGTATGCTCTGATACTCTGACTTTCAAAATTAACATACAGGATCAACCTTACACAAGAAGAGGACTTCTATCTATTACCAGTTCAATATTTGACCCTTTGGGGTTAGCAGCTCCAGCAATGCTTTATCCTAAAACCTTACTTCAAGAATTATGTCAAAAGGGAATGTCCTGGGATCAACCAATTGATGATGTTCAGAAACGAAAATGGTGCAAATTTCTGAAACAACTACCTATTTTAGAAAACCTTCATCTTCCTAGATGTGTTAAACCAGATAAAATAGAAGATGTTGTCTCTACACAACTTCATACATTTTCTGATGCAAGTTTAACTAGATATGGTGTATGCAGCTACTTAAGATTTGTCAACAAATCTGGCACTGTAACTTGCAATTTATTAATTGGAAAATCCAGAGTAACACCTACCAAACGTATCACAATACCCAGACTAGAATTAACGGCTGCTACAGTTGCTGTAAAATTAACCAAGAAAATAACCAATGAATTGAAAATTAATATAGAAGATATATTTTATTGGACAGATTCAACTACTGTATTGGGATACATTGCTAATGAGTCAACAAGATTCCAGACATTTGTGTCTAATAGAGTATCTTTAATTCGAGAAGCTACAACATTAGATCAATGGAGAAAAGTAGACACAGAAGACAACCCTGCGGATGATGCCTCTCGAGGTCTTTCGATCAATGCCTTAGTAGAGAAGAAACGGTGGTTTAATGGTCCTGATTTTCTTCTTCAAACTGAAGAGTTTTGGCCTGAAAACTTTGTTCCTGGAACCATTTCTTCGAATGATCCTGAAGTTAAGAAGGTGAACGCAACCATAGTTGAAGAACCATTTGATACAATTGATAGGTTTCTCTCATACTACTCAGATTACAATAAACTCAGAAAATCAATTTCTTGGATCTTACGATTAAAGGACCTTTTACGTGAAAGGATTAGACACAATTTAACTGGAGAAAAACCTAAATTAATGCTGTGTGATGAAGATTTTAGAAGATCTGAGAAATATTTAATTCTTCATGAACAACAGAAGTATTTGAAAGTGTGTTTTGAAGCTTGTTCGAACACGAATCCAAACAAGAAGAAACTTGGAAACGATTTGGCTAAGCTGGATCCTTTTATTGATGATGAAGGAGCTCTAAGGGTTGGTGGACGATTGAAGATGTCCGATTTGTCATTAGATGCTAAACATCAACTCATTCTACCTAAAGAATCAAGACTTTCAGAAATTATTATAAGACACACTCACTCTTTAATTGGTCATTTGGGAAAAAATGCTGTCCTGTCTGAATTGAGAAAAAGATATTGGATAATTGGTGCCTCTAGAATTATAAAATCACTTATTGCGAAGTGTGTCATCTGTAGAAGAAATTTAGCGAAAACCAATCAACAACAAATGGCAGATCTTCCACTCAACAGGATTACTCCTAGTGAATCGCCATTTACTCACACTGGACTTGACTTTTTTGGTCCTTATGAAGTACGTTTTAAAAGATCTTCATTAAAAAGATATGGTGCTATTTTTACATGCTTTAATAGCAGAGCCGTACACTTGGAAATTGTAACGTCTATGGACACAGACTCCTGTATTAACTGTATCAGACGATTTATATCCAGAAGAGGATTACCAAAGACTATAAGATCGGATAATGGGTCCAACATAGTTGGTGCAGTTAATGAATTGAAGACAGCTCTAAACGAATTGAATCAAAAGAAGATTAATGATGAACTTGCTCAAAAGGGGATTAAATGGGAATTTAATCCGCCTGCAGCTTCGAATTTCGGAGGCGTATGGGAGCGAATTATTAGGACAGTAAGAAAAGTGTTGAATTCTTTGTTAAAGGAACATAAATTAAGACTTGATGATGAAACTCTCTCTACGTTATTTTGTGAGGTGGAAAGTATTTTGAATAGCCGACCATTGACTAGAATTAGTGAAACTCCCAATGATTTGGATGCTATTACTCCTAATCATTTATTGCAAGTGAGCTCTAGATTCAATCTTTCACCTGTGGTAACAACCAAAACTGATTTATATGTACGTCGACGATGGAAACAGGTACAATGTTTAACGGACATGTTTTGGAAAAGATGGATATCAGAGTACCTGCCATGTCTCCAGGAAAGACAAAAATGGTTATATCCCTCCAGAAATATTGTTGAAAATGACATTGTTTTAGTACTTGATAATAGTATTAGGAATTCATGGACTTTAGCAAGAGTTTTAGAAGTTTTTCCTGATCGTAAAGGTGTTGTTCGTATTGCGAAAATTAAAACTCAAAGTACTACACTTGAAAGACCCGTGAATAAACTCTGCGTGTTATTAGAAGCTGATGAATGAATATTTCTGTTTGAATTTTTAATTAAAAATTCTATGGACTGTGTAAACGATACCTTTAACGAAATCTTATATGGATTTTCTAAAAGAACTGTTTTATATTCTAAAAATAAAAAAAACTGTGAACGAAATTAAACGAACTGTGAGTGAACGAAATTAAACGAAATGTGAGTGAACGAAATTAAACGAACTGTGAACAAACAAAGTTAAACGAACTCTAAACGAAATTAAAAGAACTTTAAACGACATTTTAGAAGCTATATGAGAACCAGTTGAAATATTCTTAATTTGGTGATAAACGAACATTATTCAATAAACTGAACAATTACTTATAGTGAAAGTTTATGTTGAAAAATTTAAGCGAACTCTCTATGATTTGAATATGTTTTATATATTGTTAAAATTATTGTTTGTAATTGTATTCACTATGTTGCACAATTAGAGGGCTGGTATGTAGGCCTACGAACATGTACGGAACACATATCGAGTGACACGAGTAACACGAGTTGAAATCATGAGACTTTTGATCGAGACTAATTGAACATGACTAGATATAAGAGTCTACAAAACCTAAACGAATTTCTTTAACGAAGCAAACTTTTAAGTTTTTTATGTAAAAGCCGTGGATAGAAACAAAATCGGTATGATATATTTGTGCATTAATGTTTAATTAAGAGTTGTGTAATTCAACGATATATTATATTGTCTACTTTGCAATTGTTATAAGTTTTTCATAAAAAACGTGGTCAAACGGGAATTTCCCTATCGCGCTCTGACGTCACCATCATGGCTGACAAATTCATTGTTTACCTTAATTATTTGTTATTATCTTAAAATTACAACTTTTATCATCCCCTAAACCCTTTAATTTCAATGCAAATATGTAGTGTAAGAATCCTTTTGCATACATGAGCCTTCTCAATTCCTGTCATAAATTTATTGCTTAGTTTTGAACATATTTAGATCGTAAGAATCACGTATTTTAGTAATGTCAAATAAGTAAGCCGGTTGCTTAGCGTGAATGTTTTTAAACTTCAATTTTGCAGTCTTTATATTCTGAACATATTTTAAGTTCAATTTTTGTATCTTTCAGTTAATCTACTTCACTACCTTCACATATGTCATGTTGTACTGTTAAATATTGATGTTGATAAAAACTAAATGAAAAACACTATTTCAACAAAAAATCTCTTTTATCGAAGCACTGCAACTACAAACGGACTGTGAAGTCGAATGGACGCCTGCCACTGGCTCTTGCAGATGAATCAATGTTAGCAATTTTATCGGAGTTGCACGAACTAAACGAAACCCTATACTATTTGGCCCTAATATTTTATTCATAAATCATAAAACAGAGACAGAGGCTAAAGAACAAAACATGTATGCCACGTTTGAACCGGATTGATTGAGAGAGAACTGTGGAGATGGTGCAACAAGGAACAAACAGCCCCCTTGATTGCAAGAATCCTCGGTTGCAACAGCAAAACTGTAACAAGATTGACACAGCGTTAGAGGCACACAGGCAGTACATCAGACAGGCCTAGAAGTGACCGACTACGTGTCACAACACTGACTGAGGACTGCAACATCAGGGAAATTCATTCGTGGAATCATTTTGTTACTGCAACGTCAATGGCACCTGCAATATTGGGTCACCATATCAGCTGACACTTAGTGTCCTTGCGACTAAGGGGACGTGATATTGGAGCATGCTGACCCAAATGCAGAGTTCACAAGATACCGACGTCAATTTGGCAATGCCAGACACGTGATTGGCAACTCCCCTAGTGCGATTCCTTCACTTATTTTATTGTTCTTCACATAAAGTATTGTGTTGATCGTGGTTTTATCACTTTATTTTTGCTTTTTAAAATTTTACTGTAATATGAAAAAGTGGGTACTTTCTTTTGAGCATTAGTTTATATGTACAAGTTGTTTTAAAACGAATAATACATAGTCGGTGTACTGGTGAAACCCTGAATGTAAGGAATAGTTATTTTCCAGGAGAGCCGAATACGTAACTACATGTGAAGTTTACAGATACGTAAATATAATTATGATAAAACCTCTTGGCTTAGTATTACCATATATTTTACATGTCTTAAAAAGATGGAGTGGACCAGATAATTTATGTGCATAAATATATTGGATGTCGTCCGAAAAAAATTAGGTTTCGACACCTTATATATTTGTGAGAATTTAGAAAGAGATTAGTTAATCACTCGCCATAGAACCTTGGGACGTTTTTAGTTATATCGGGTGTTCCAATAAAAACGTCCCCAAGTTTGACGGTAAGTATCTCAACTGTTGGTGAATTGGTCTCTTTCAAAATTCTCACAGATTTACTTCAACATGTCTGTGTCAGAATAAAAATTGTACAAGTACTGCCTCGAACAATATAGCATGTCAAAAAATTCAATATCAGAGCAAACTACACATTTCAACCTGTGTCTATTGTGCTTTCACCACATCGACCACCAATATCATTCATTTTCCATCCTGGAATGCTCTCACCGATCTCATTTTAAGATATTTTCTCCCAAAAAGCAACCTTCCTGCCTTTCAGTTATTGTTCATCCAGTTTGTTCCACTGGTGATGGTAATGAATCCGGGCAGTATGGGATTCTCTTAAGAAACAGGTGTACTGCACTTGTGTTAGAGGAACACACTGATTAAACAAGAACTGAAATGCAGGATGGTCGGTTCTCGAGTGGAACCTTTAGATGTGATCTGAGAGAGTTTATCAGGATGGAAAATGTTGGATATTGGTGGTTGTGGTGAAGGCAAAATGGACACAAATTCAAATCTGTTATTAGCTCTGATATGCTATTTTGTTCGAGGCAGTACTCGTACAATTTTTGTTCGATGACTTTCATATTTTCAGGGTTTAGCAAGGACATGTTGAAGTCAATTGGTAAGAATTTTGAAAGAGATCGGCTCATCAGCAGCTGAGATACTTCTCGTCAAAGTTGGGGACGTTTTTTTTGGAACACCCGATATAAGGATATATATGTAAAATAAAACATATTTTACACGGATAACAATTTCAGTTTCATGAAGATCCTTCTCCCAACTTGTTCTTTCTCGGATCAATCCATTTTGTTTAAATCAATCGAAATGTATATGGAGTAAGAACATTTTTATTGTTGAAATAATTTTTAATATGAAATTTAGACAGATATAGTAATATCGATTTATTCATGTACACTTAACAAATATCATTGTATTTAGGACAATATAGCTAACAGTAATAAAGTATACTGCTCTGTATGACTTATTAAAATTATTAAACTTAGGTTATGACCTAAATTATGTATATCATTTGAATTCTTTCCAATAGCAGCTGATAGAAATAAATTTTAGCTTACATCACTTATCACATTACAAATTCTCTACCTAACAAAATAATGATTCATGATAACTTATGGTGTAATGGTCATATCTCTTAATGATGTTGTTGACGTTAAACCACATATTGATAATCATCTTTTATACTCTATTCTAGTTCTAGCATCGATTAATCTCTACTTTTACATGATACGGTCACTTGAACTAAATTCAGAATGTGCAGTATTCTTGGTACCAGTTTGAGGTTAATATATGGCTAGTAGATATTTCAATGACGTTCAAGTACCAATATATGAAATTGTATTCAACATGTTATTAGTAAGTGAAAGGAAACTAATATAAAAATGAGAATCAAAAAATTATAAGAAAGAATGAATGTTTTTGTCAAACACTGTTTCTCAAATTTTATCAGAAACTTCACTCAAACGCAGTCTAATTAAAATCAGACCCTAATTTCGTTCGTTCGTTTTTTTTAATCGTTTTTTTTTAACCAGTACACTAAGGTCTGAGAACTGTCGCGATAACAAACGTTCACGTTAACTTTGGCCTAACCTTAATGACCTCTGTTTTAACCAATCAGATCTTAATGACGTCATATGGAACAGCCAATAAAAAAACGTGCTTCAACCGAGTTCGACACAGTACTTGAAAAACGAGACTATGGCACTTCGGAATGCACATATTGTTCGCGTCACAAAATCCCAGCGCTGGAGAGGGCAGAGATCTGATTGGTTAAATTAAGTTACCAGAAGATGAGAAGATAACTTGCCAGGGAATGAAACAACGACATTTGCTTACTGTTCAATGATCAAGGACATTTTTATGGGTTCGATTGGAATTATTTTAAATATTAGTCAGGTTATCGTAAACGTCCGATATTATTATGTAGGTGGTTTCTGCCCATGACATATTATGTATTCTATATTATCTGGGACAAGCCGAAATAAATATATTTTGAAATTTTATTACTCTTACATATAAAGTTGAAATTAATAACATCTGGTACAGAAAATATAACTTTAGCGCAATTAGTCAACAACATTCAGTTCAGCATAGAATTTATTTGACATTTCAACAAAATATAATTTGGCTTCTAAATTGATTTTTCAATAATGTCAATAAAACCCAAAACTTAACGAACCATTCTGTCAGCATTTCGCTTGTTCACTACTTGATGATGTTTGTTCGAAATATGGAAAAGTCTGCAACAAAAGACAATTAATCGTATTTTCAATCATGTAATAAATACTTGATAATGAGTGTTAGATTAGATAGTATAGGTAAACGATAAATATTCACTAAGATAACCTGACAATATATCAAGGCTAAAGACTACACGAATCATTCTAAATAACTGACCTATAGAACAGTAACCATTGTTAACTTCTTAATGACTGACCTATACAAATAGAATAGTAACTTATGTAAACTTCTTAATGACTTACATATAGAAATAGAACAGTAACTTATGTAAACTTCTTAATGACTGACCTATACAAATAGAACAGTGATGTATGTAAACTTCTTAATGCTTGACCTATACAAATATAACAGTAACGTATATAAACTTCTAAATGACTGACCTATACAAAGAGAACAGTAACGTATGTAAACTTCTTAATGACTGACCTATGCAAATAGATCAGTAACTTATGTTATCTTCTATATAAATAGAATTAATTTTGATTGGTCGAACGATTATTGTTCGACCAGTTATATTCCTTGTAACAAATAATTGCGATTAAACTTTCGAATGACCAAAAAAAAGATTTCTTGTAGCACATGTACCTTGAGATAATCGAGTCTTAAAGGTCAAGGCCGAATTAATACCAATAGAGGATCGTATAAGATTCTGTCGGCTTTACAACAAAGTGAAGCTTCCTTCAATCTTAAATATTTTTTTAAAAGTGGTAGTTGCGTGAATTATTCTATTACGGAAAAATGCTAAGAGAAATTAACTCTCTCGTCTAGTCGAACTTGCTTTGCAAATCATTCTGACCCAGACTCAAAATGTAACAAGATCGCTTATTGGATAAATACCCAGACTCAAAATGTAACGAGATCGCTTATTGGATAAATAAAATGTGACGTAGTGTTTTTAAAAGGAGGTTATTAGTTGTTAATGACGAGAAAACACCGTCATTCTAGCAACGGTAGATAATGCCAATGTCTAGCGTTGCTGAAGGAACATGTAAAAGTAGAAACTTTTGTTAACATATACATAATTAATAACAAAATACATTTTGACATAACGGACCTGTACATGTATTGTGGTATCCTCTGTAAAACTGTGCACATAAAAATGAACAAAACTCAGCAGATTTAATGCCGAACCAGTGCTTTCGTGCCAATGGTTAAATTATTGACATTCGTTTTTTTTGTATATTTTTATATAATGAGCAACGTATCATATATAAAACAGTAAATGTGTAGAACCGACTGACTTTTAATGAATTAATTTGCAAAGCATTTAAGAACAAATAAAAAGATATAGTAAGATGCAATTCGATACAAAAACAAATATCAAAAAACGTATTTCATAAGGCAATAAAATGCTAACGCCATGAATAAACAACACGGCAAGTCTTTCACAATGTAAACATATCATTCAAAGTTTCTCTCATGTAGACTTCATTCACATAAATATTTCCAAGTCCAGAAACAATCTGGATATTTAACTCATTAATTACGAAAAAAGAAAATATTTCGAAAACAATACAGCTCCGAACTCCGAACTTAACTCGAAAACTGGCAAAATGCTAACTCGATATAATAATGAAATGTAATCATATCACAGCACGTTTCTCTCCTCTATATAAATTCACATATTTATCTCTCTACATTTATACTGTATCATTCAGTCAAAATGGTGGTAAATTCTAGTTTGATGTTGGCATTGGTTTTGCTGTATGTTGGTTCTTTATCATTGGCCAGTTCTGTCGACCAGTCAGGTAATTTGTAAAAATTTATATTTAGTATAGGATAATGACCGAGAACGAGAAAGAAAAGCAGACCTGAAACTACCCGAAGATTAGTACAATTTTCAACTCAAGCTTGATAAAATAGATTAGAAACACGAGACCGTATATTGTTATCAAATTGTAAACATTTTATTATGCCTCCACTCCACACACGCTACGAATCCCTCGAATAGCTACGAATTGATGAATCGTAGGATTCTTGAGAATTCGTGGACATTCGTAGCAATTCGTGAGGATTCGTTGATTTTCGAAGATTAATTTTCAAAATCGTCATGTTCTACGATTCTGGTACGATAGAGTTAAGAATATTCGTGCGATTCGGTTCCAATCGTTAAAATATTGTCAAGAATGCACCGCGTTTTATAAGAATCGATTACAAATAATTTAAGAACGTTACTTGCTTCGTATCTGTTTCGGTGTCTATTCGTGGGATTCGTGACGGATTCCTAGCGGATTATATTAAGATACACAAGAATCCACCATGAAATAATTAAGAACGAACTACGATTTTGGAATCGGGGAGTTCGTGGTCAAAACTTTGGGCGGGCTTAAAATGTTGTGTACGAATTTCAGATGACTCAAGAATTGGAAGAACTGACTACGAATATAAATCAATCGGTTAAGAATTTCCCGAACTTATTACAAATCCAAAATATGATCAAATTCACATCTCAAAATTTTTGCGACGAATTCCCGATAGCACATGAATTAAAAGAACTTACTTCGAATCATAGAACTGTACTACGAATAAATACTAACCTATTGAGAACTTTGCGAAATGGTACGAATTCTACGATTCAAATCGTGGCTATTCGCGTGATTCGTAGCGTGTGTGGAGTGAGGGCATCACATACAATTATTTAATTGTTTTAGCTACCGTATATAAAATACGAGTGTCAACTGGAAACAAGGAACTGGCGGGTACAGGCGCCAGAGTTTCTCTTACGATGTATGGTAGTGATAGAGACACAGGTCCACATGTTCTATCAAAAGATAATTCTAAAACAGAGTTTTTAAGAAACACCAATGAGAAGATTACACTTAAAGCTCCAGCCATTGGACTGGTGAGGAAATTGACAATTTACGACATTGCATCTTTGTGGTTTTCATCTTAATCTAAAACTATTTTTAATCATGTAACTAAACTAGAACAAGTTTTGATTCATTCTACCGCAAATGTAAGAAATATGACTAATATAGTTCCACATTTAAAACAAAAACAGAAAATGTCTTTTAGGTCAAAAATATTAAAGGGCCATTCTGCTTTTTGGAAAAAGGTTTACATTATCAAAAAATCGCAATTGCTACCTGAGAGTATTTTTAAAGTATGCTTATTGTATCTCTATATCTCCTTGATCAAACTGAATTTGGTTTTAAAAGGTTAATTACAAACAGGGAGTACTTATTGTTAATTAAGCAATTTAGCCTAGTTTTGGTGTTTGCCCTTTAAAATGGCTCAATATTTCTAGCTCAAACCTTTTAAATACACAAGAAGGACATTTCTCTACAATTTGGCGTTTATTTTACTCAAATCCGTTCAGTAGTTTTCTTTCAGCCTCCAAAAAACATAACACACTTAAAAACCTTATGTAACGTTTTTTAAAAATGTTAGCATGTTTTTAGCGTTTAAAAATTAACGGCTGGATTTTTTAGCTAAAACTTTCAGATACATTAAAGGGCACATACTTACAGATTTTGATGTAAAGTTTTCACAAATTTAAGCAACAAAAATTTTTTGACCTAAATAAAATTCAGACTGTCCCTTTAAAATTTTGATTGTAACAAAAAAAATATTACTTATTAATACATTATTGTGTTTTTTCATTCGATTTTCCTCTTTTAGATCCAAAAAATTAAGATAGAACATGATAATTCTGGGGATGCTCCTGGATGGTTCTTAGATAAAGTTACTATTGAAGGAGGTCGACGTTATGTGTTTGTATGTAATTGTTGGTTATCTAAAATAGGCGGTGATGGACTGATTGTAAGAGAACTAAAGCTGTCTAAATTGGAAGGTAATTATTTATATCAATTTAGACTTGTATTACATTGTAGATGTTAATAAGTCACTTGTCACTCTACGTAACAGATCTATTTTGACGAGCAAATATCTTTACATAATTTATCTAACATACAAAATTTAAAAAAAATCTTTTCTTGGTTATTGTCCAACAGAATATTTGAACCATCCTTATTTCTGATTTCATTATACCTTCCCCTGTAAAGGATCACAGAAATTCAAATTATGTTGAAAAGCTGTAGTCTCCATTAAGTGTTAACAAGAAATGTTGAAGGACTGACCGACGTACCGACGTAACGACAATATATATACCATCACATATTCATGTCGGCGTATAACAGTAAAAGATATATATTTAGATACGGGTTTAATTGAAGGGATTGTGCGATTTCTGGGAATAATAGCGATTCTGAACATAGCCGTAGGAGACAGGGGGGTAGGGGTCAGCTGCCCAAATCAGGCTAAATATCAATAAATTCGGGCAATATGTCGATCTGCCTCCCTGTTAAGTCGTGGGCCCCTACGCACACCTATGGTGAAATGTGGGTAGGGTGAAAAAAAAGTTCATGGGTTATGAGTTATATTTTCTGAAACTATACCCCTGTGGCTTAAAAATACAGGATAGTTTGAAATTCCCTATAGAGCCCTTTTCGAAAAAATCACAATTATTGCGAAAAATTGTCGTTTCTGACAACAAGACCCAGATTGTCTATAGGTATCCTGCCATGATCGTTCGTTTTGATAAGAAAATCAACTTAACACATTGTCAGTTCAATAAATATGAGTTTAAAGTTTATAAATGAGCAGTTAGAAACAGAGGCTACGCACAACGGCACAGAGTCTACGCACTTAGGAACAGATGACGCCAGTCATTGCCTCAGTCAGTCACACTTACGCTATAAGCACATAAGCGCCATGTGCACCCTGCTATGAGTGTATGAGAGACATGTACACACTGCTATGTGCGCATTGGGGGCATGTGCACATTGTTATGTGCGCATTGGTGGCATGGGCACACTGTTATGTGCGCATTGGAGTCATGTGCACACTGTTATGTGCACATTGGAGGCATGTGCACACTGTTATGTGTGCATTGGAGGCAAGGGCACACTGTTCTGGGTGAATTGGAGGCATGTGCACATTGTTATGTGCGAATTGGAGGCATGTGCACACTGTTATGTGCGCATTAGAGGCATGTGCACACTGTTATGTGCACATTGGAGGCATGTGCACACTGTTATGTGCGCATTAGAGGCATGGGCACACTGTTATGAGTGAATTGGAGGCATGTGCACATTGTTATGTGCGAATTGGAGGCATGTGCACACTGTTATGTGCGCATTTGAGGCATGTGCACACTGTTATGTGCACATTTGAGGCATGTGCACACTGTTATGTGTGCATTGGAGGCATCCAAAAGTGCTTTCTGAGCCATCTGACATTGAAAAAATACAACCAGAATACAAGTGTTTGTGAAATGTGTCTTAAGATTTATAGCCCAAGGAAGATGAAGATCTTGAGGATCATAATTTGATATGTAAAATGTTCTTATTCTAGAGAGGAGTTTCTCTCTGACTATAGGAGCCATGCTTGACCCCTTTTCAAAACACAAAACACATACCCTGTAGCGGTTGTCTTCGCGACTTTTGCGTTTTTGGCGTATTTAGATCAGTTGTGTTGCCTATATTACACGTGTGTTCAGGGAGCAAATCTATCCGGAAAGTCTTTTCCCGGAAAATGAGAGGACTTGCGTTCCCAGGCTTTCCAAAATTTCTGTTCTGCTTAATTATAAACTTTAATCTCATATTTATTGAACTGGCAATGTGTTAAGCTGATTTTCTCATCAAAACGAACGATCATGGCAGGATACAATCTGGGTCTTGTTGTCAGAAACGACAATTTTTCTCAATAATTGTGATTTTTTCGAAAAGGGCTCTATAGGGAATTTCAAACTATCCTGTTTTTTTAAGCCACTGGGGTATAGTTTCAGAAAATATAACTCATAACCCATGAACTTTTTTTTCACCCTACCCACATTTCACCATAGGTGTGTACGGCTATGTCTGAAGGCTATTAACATATATACAAGGGCCAAATCTATCCTCCAAATTTTTGATTTTCCCCTTTAAGAAGAAGATTGCATCTGGACACATGATTTGAAAAAGTTTTAATTATTTATTCCTTGAATTATCACCCAGGTGCAAATTAAAGTATTTGGATGGGAATTATATTCACCTTGGTAATTCTAATTAAAAATTAATTTTCACCTAATTGTTGCTGTATACGACTACGATCATGTTGATAGTTATGAGAAATTCAGATACAAAATAATATATTAATCCATAGTCTCTGTGAAATATGTATTATTCACAGCGAAGACATAACTTGGAGACGTTTTTATTGAAACACACACTATAGTTATATGTACTTTACTTAACTAAATTTATATTTTAGAATGTGATTACAAGTATACAAATGAAACATATGTGGATTCTGATTACATTGATAGTAAACCAGTATCTGGACAGGCGGAATGTGATAAATGGTGTAAGACCAATACCAGATGTAGCGCTACACTTCTATCTACCAATATTTGTTATCTGTTTGAACCACCACTCATATTCATGTCTTATTACGATAATGATCTAAACCAATGTTTGAAGATCTGTTCAGAAATGACAGCATGTCTAACGATGAGTTTTTCGTTAGAGTATGTTGATTGTTCATTATATAACGTTACTCTACAGGAGATACCTGATGGTATGAAATATAATGGGAAGAAAAGTATCACAGCAGAAAAAATATGCTAATTAAAACATGATTATCATAATATAACTATTTGTGTTTCTATACTTCGGGTAATAACTGAAGTTTGGGGGTTATGTTTGGGGTAGCTTATTGTCATCATCTCGGTACCATTTAAATTGACCAGTATAGCCATGCATTAGTCTTAAGAATTGTGTTGATAACGTCAACACTGTTCATCAAAATACCAAACTCTCTCTATTTACATGCCGTTGTTGACATGTTGTCAAAGTCAATGAGTCCTGAGCTGTCTATGCACAAAAGCAAGCACACCTTTGTCCAGATCCGAACAAAAAAGGGGGAAAACTTAAAGATAAGTTTTCGATGAAGGGTGGTTTCGATTCTGAAGTTATGGACATGGAGTGAAACATAATCTACTACTTTTCTTCCTTTGATAAAAATAAGACGTTAAAACGCCATGCAGTGTTCACTGTGGGAATTGTTGCCAGGATAATGACATTAACCTATTCTTAGTATCGATGTCCAAACTGTCAGGATCTTTATCGTGCTTTATTAACTGGATGAGGATCATTAAAGCGATCATGCTGTAATTACACTATCCGCCCTTGCCAGCCATATTTACTACTAGCAGACGCCATACTTGTTGCTAAATATGTCCGCCACCGACCTATTATAAATCCCAGGTAAGCCACGCCCATCGATCATTTTGTTTACAGAATTCACACTGTCAACGTCGATAATCAACACTCACGCCAAGTTCTTATTGGCAATCAAAACCCATGGGTGTCACTCTTTAAATATTGGCTCGGAATTTCTTTAAAAAATACTATTGATTTCAACCTTTCAGACTCCCATACACTATACCATCCTTCCAAATTTAAAACTCTTCTCAAAATTCAAAAAGAACATAAATTAAACCTTAGAAATTTGACTAAATGTAAACAAATCTACCAAGCACTTCTTTCAACCCGCACTGTTATACCCAAAACTGTTATTTTGCACCCTTCAATAGATTTTAAACAAACTTGGAAAAACTTAGCAGGGATAAATTCTTGTAAGATAAAAGATTTCTTCTTTCTCTCACTGCATGATGCACACCCCACAAAAAAAGTTTTATCTATTCGTCTAAGGCACCTCACCACCACCTGCAAATATTGTAAATATGGGATAGAAACTTTAAATCATCTGTTTTTAAATTGTACAGCCATAAAACCGTTTCGCCATTTTGTAAATACTTTTGTAAATAATTTTCTCTGCACCTCAGACTTTTCTATTTTCGAAACTACTCTTTTTCTCAATACAGACCCAAAATTCTTTCCTTTCATCTATTCTTATACTTTCACTCTCTGGCACAATAGAAATTTCACCCACTCTTCTCTCAATAATGACCTAATCTACCAATTTTACAAAAAATTTAACCGCCTTTAACCTTTCTTCTTTATTCTTTCAGCTGACTATTAGGTAAGATTTTTCTCTTTTTAGGCATGTGTTTTTTCTTATCTACAGGTAGTAGATAAATATTGATTTCATTTTATTATTATTATTTAGTTGACCTAGTTTTCCTCATTCTTGTATTAATTTGATTTGTGTTTCTTTTATATCTACAGGTAGTAGATTTTCCTTTTATTTTTCTTCTATTCATGTTTATATGTATGTTTGTAACTACAGATAGTAGATTTATGTTTTATTTGTATATATATATATTCATACCAACAATGTTTTTTCCACATTCATACTTTTTCAACCAAATTTCATTATGTAAACTTATTTTGGCCCATACAATTATACCCTTAGTCTTCATATTTTCAATATTTGACATAAAACTTAAATATAATTTTCCAACACCAGATCTGTATTCAAAATTTCAAAATTCCAATTTTAACTTAATCTTTTTTTCAAAAATCCAAAATTTCAAAATTTTCTAAAAATTTTTTATTTATTTATTTTTTTTTTTTTATTACCACTGTTAATTGTATAAATTGTATATATTTTTTGTGTATATATCGGGTGTCCCAAAAAAAAACGTCCCCAACTTTGACGAAAAGTATCTCAGCTGCTGATGAGCCCATCTCTTTCAAAATTCTTACAAATTTACTTCAACATGTCCTTGCTTAACCCTGAAAATATGAAAGTCATCGAACAAAAATTGTACGAGTACTGCCTCCCACAAAATAGCATGTCAAAAAATTCAATATCAGAGCAAATAACATATTTGAATTTGTGTCCATTTTGCCTTCACCACAACCACCGATATCCAACATTTTCCATCCTGATAAACTCTCTCGGATCACATCTAAAGTCACCCGAGAAGCGACCATCCTGCGCATTTCAGTTCTTGTTTAATCATTGTGTCCCTCTAACCCAAGTGCAGTACACCTGTTTCTTAAGAGAATCCCATACTGCCCGGAGTCATTACCATCACCAGTGGAACAAACTGGATGAACAGTAACTGAAAGGCTTTTTTGGGAGAAAATATCTTAAGATGAGATCGATGAGAGCATTTCAGGATGGAAAATGAATGATATTGGTGGTTGATGTGGTGAAAGCACAATAGACACAAGTTGAAATGTATAGTTTGCTCTGATATTGAATTTTTTTACATGCTATTTTGTTCGAAGCAGTACTTCTACAATTTCTATTCGATGATTTTCATATTTTCAGGGTCTGACATAGACATGTTGAAGTAAATCTGTGAGAATTTTGAAGGAGATAGATTCACCAACAGCTGAGATACTTACCGTCAAACTTGGGGACGTTTTTATTGGGACACCCGATATATCTATGTTCTTGTTTTTTTTCAATTTGTAAATGTGTTTTTTGTTGATTAAATAAAATATAGTCAAAAGTACACAGTGATGAGGCATAAGCTTGGATAAATCAGTTATAAGAACCTTGTTATTGTCTTGTATATAGAGTTAGGCTTTTAATCACTGCACCCCTTCTGACTAACAGTACTAACACATTCTGTCTATATGTTTTTAAAGTAAGTTTAATGTATATAGTATAAATATTGTAAATAATGTATAATTGTTAGTCAGACAAAAAATATTTTAATGTTAGGGATCCAAGCTTGTGTTATTGCCTAGTAGAGTGCTACTGATGCCTTGAACGGACTCTGAGTGTACAAAAAGAAAAAAAAAAAACACTCACAGTGAAACCAACCAACCTTGAAACTAACGAACCTTGACTTTCAAAACAATACAAATGGAGGTCTAAGTAAGAAAATGCAAATCCCCATATATTTCCAATTACATTTGGTAGCAGCTCCAAACATGATCTCATATATGCACACCGCATCTTAAAGGGACAGTCTGAATTTTATGAAAACTTTACACCAAAATCTGTAACTATGTGTCATTTAATGTAACTAAAAGTTTTAACTAAAAAAATCCAGACGTTAATTTTTAAACGCTAAAATATTTAAAAACCTTAGGTAAGGTTTTTTAGGTGTGTTATGTTTTTTGGAGGCTGATAGAAAAATAAACAACTTATTGTAGAGAAATGTCTTGACTATCTATTGTAAAGGTTTCAGTTAGAAATATCGAGCCATTATTAAACCAAAGACAAAAAACTAGGTCAAACTGCTTAATTAACAATTAGTACACCCTGTTTTTAATTAACCTTTTAAAAACAATTCAGTTTGATTAAGAAGATGCATAGGTATAATGAACATACTTTAGAAATACTCTCAGGTAATATTTGCGATGTTTTTGATAACGGAAACGTTTTTTTCAAAAAATCAGAATGGCCCTTTACGTTATGAACTTCTTACAATAACACATTCACATAGCTTAGTTTTCTATTATGATTTTTATATCGTTGACATGAAATG
The DNA here is from genome assembly GCA_029955415.1 of Lottia scabra. Classification (NCBI taxonomy): domain Eukaryota; kingdom Metazoa; phylum Mollusca; class Gastropoda; family Lottiidae; genus Lottia; species Lottia scabra. Next base: position 78,248 of record JARJEI010000070.1, read on the forward strand.
ATAAGAACTTGTTATAGTGGTTTATGAAGAGTCCACAGTTTCATTTTCCATATAAAGTAGCCTACCGATTCACACTGTTATCTGGTGATATATAGATCCGCCAATGGTCGCCATATTTACTTCTTTCACATGATAAATGCTCCTGGATTGGATACCTTTTATTTGTAAAGTTACTAATAAAATAATGTGTTTCTGATACAAAGGGACATGTTGTGTATCTACTTGACAAACATGGGGCACTCCTTAAACCTGGAGGAAATTCGGCATAGAGTCTAGTCTTCGCTGCTACTTGCGCTAAAGTGGATTTTTTTTTATGTTTCGTAAAAATTGTTTTGAGTATCTTTCAGTTTTGAGAAAACAGTCGTAGAGGCTTGGTTGAAATCAGAGGATCTTGTGCAAATTCGGTAAGATCGTAAAACTTGTGATTTAATTATACCGGAAAAGGTATGTTTTGGGTGAAATGAGCTTTTGTGCAGGAGTTGATGAGTATCAGTTTCTTTGAAATATACCTTAATGTCTAGTTTATTGGTTTTTGCTATGGAATCTCCTTTGAAAACAGTGGTATCGATAATTTCAAAGAATTCCCAGAAATAAGTCCAAACCATAAACATGAGATCTAAAAATCGTCCAATCAAAGGGACAAAGGGGTAATACCTCACGTTCCCTCTCTGCCATGAAAAGATTTGCGTATGAAGGGGCGAACCGTTTACCCATAGCTGTTCCTGAAGTTTGAAGATCTATCACATCTGAGGAAAAACTTATTCTAACATCAAGGTAATTATTTATTGAACATAGAGAAAGAAAGCATTATCATCCTGATTTCATGATCACAGTCTCATATAATTTGGAAACCTTTGCAAGTCATGTGCTGGTGTTGGTGAGGGGGAGTACTGCTATACTCTGATGACTGATATTAGCTGATCTCTGTGGCTACTGCTTGATACCCGAATTGAGGTTGGTATGGCGGTGGACGAGGTGTGTTTACTGTTAACTCGGAGAGGGTCTTCAACACACCCATTTGGAAAGCGAGAAAATCAGACGACGAAAGATTATCAACTTCCGGAAGAATGTAACGGAAGAAACCCATGCGATGTGACTCAACTGGCTAATACAGTTAGGCACATAACGTTTCATTACAGATACACGTGTCAGTGGCGGATCCAGGGGGGGCGTAGAGGGCGTACGCCCCCCCTTTACTTGGTCTTTTTTTTTTTTCCCTTTAAGTTACACTGTATTACGACATCAAAAATGTCTAACCCATTAACGTTTAATATAAAACATACATAGTCCACGTCAGAAACCGTTAATTAGTACAATTTATACTTATTCTATGTTTTTAAGCCAAAAAAAAGGTCAAAATTTTTTTTTTCCTCGCTTCGCTCGGCTTAAATTGGGATATACGCCCCCCCTTTCCAAAATCCTGGATCCGCCCCTGCGTGTCGTCATCAGATGTAATGGCAAGAGAATAAAAGAACAAAATATATACCAACAAGAAAACAAGTCATTGAGCAGGTAATAAGCAGGTAATAAGCAAACAAAGTAGGAAAAAACATAAGCTGATGATTAAAGGTGATAAAGGGTGATTAAGAATCAGGATAAGATAGGAAATGGACGGGGAACAAATATGCAAACAGATGAGAACAAATGATGGAGGGAGATTATTTCAGCCATTTCTTGGAGATGAACTGTCCACTATCACGGTTAATCTCTGGAAAGCGTCTTTGAATGGCTAAAGCCCCGATCTCACATAGGCGGATAGCAAAGGATTATACGCCAACTAGAATTTGACGGATTGAACACGGAGAAATGGTACAAAATTGGCTTAGCCGTACAGTAAGCGGGATCTCACAGGGCTGCGCAACGCATGAGTCAGGGTAGCTCCTCGGTAATGAAGGCTGACTCGGAGGCTGCAAGGTATGCAATCCGTATGGGGCAGATAAAATACAAAGCAGCTACGGTAATGAGGTACAAATTGGCGAGTAGTGAAAGGTATGGAGGGACTTATTACTGGGTAGGAAGTAAGGTAAAGGGAAGGGTGTACTGCGGGTGTTTTGTGAAAATATAAATTTAAATTCCATCTCAGTCTATAGCCCCGATCTCAAAAAGGCGTATTCAACACCGTATGAAGCACGGATAGCCATATAAGACGATCCGTGTTGTATCTGAGAGCATCGACACAACGTCCCTCGACATACGTGGGATACGTATTTGATCTGTATGCTCTCGGATACAACACGGATCGTCTCATATGGCCATCGTTGAATACGCCTATGTGAGACCGAGGCTTAAGGCTTCGCGAATACGTCGCTGTTGCTTATTGGGGAGGTTGGAGGCTATGATGGATTTGTCTTTCCATTGGATTCTGTGGTTGGGAAACTTGATGAGGTGCTCAGATAATGCAGATTTTCCATCTTGGTATTTGGTAGAGGTGGCATGTTCTTTCATTCTGATGGAGAGGGGTCTACATGTCTCACATGTATACCACTCCACTTGGGCCAGGTTTCTTCTGGGATGTAGGTCTGATGTGACTGTCGTCTGCCGATGTGTTATTGCCTAGTAGAGTGCTACTGATGCCTTGAACGGACTCTGAGTGTACAAAAACAAAAAATGGTTTGTTCTTGCGGAGAATGTTACATCTGTGAAACAAAAAGACCTCTGCAAAAGAAAAAAAAAGAACACAAATCCAGAACTCCGAACAATCAGTCAGCCATTCAAGAACATATCACAGAAACTGGTCACTCAATAAATTGGAGTGAGACAACAACTCTAGCTGTCAACAAAAGTAACATAAAAGAAAGGAAAATATTAGAAGCTATTCAAATTAAAAGATTCAAACCAACCCTTAATAGAGATCCTGGTGTCTTTATTCCAAGATCATATGACCAACTAATCCAATAGGGAAATAGCTGTCACCAATCACTCTAAATCTTATTGTTATATATTTTATAGTCAATGTTGGTTTTAAGTTTTTATACTACTCATGCCTTACTCTTACTCTTTTTTTGTATATATTCTGTTCATTTCTCAATATGTTCATTGCTTGATAAAGACTAGAGAATCCTAGTCGAAACGTCGCTTAAATAAACTCAGTAATCGTAATCCATAAGAATTGTGTTATCTATCACAATAATACTTGAGAAATATTTTCAAGTAATATTTTGATATTGAAAACTTTTTCAAAAAAGCGGAATGCCCCTTTTAACTAAACCCATTATGAAAGATATTTACTCATTTATTGATATACTTCCTCAAATGAAAAGTGCATTTGCTGCTAACGAATGTATTGTCAATGTGTTTACATGGATTTCGAGATTTGTTTAGCGAATAGGACCGTTCGCAGGGGCGGATACAGGATTTGACGTTAGGGGGGTGGGGCGCAGAATAACATTTCGACGCGCCGAGCGAGCCGAACAATTATTTGAGATTAAAATAATCAAAGTTATTGAAATATTCTTCTAGAGTGGGTGCAATGTAGATAGATATCTTGCCAAGCGATGTGTGGCGAGAAACATGAGGTATTTAGGCTAACAGAGAAAATGTATCTTAAAACAGTAGGTATTTAGGACAGTAATGCATATTTGTTTTTGTGTCACAGTTACCCCACATTTGAAGGTGACTTTGAAACATGTAGTCTACTGATATATGATATTTCTTCACTTCAAGTATGACTGCATCTATTGATATAGAGAACAAAGAAGATAGATATTATTACTATCCTAAATATCTACTGGTATGCAGATTTGAGAATAAACTGTCGTTAAAAAACGTGCCCCCCCCCTCTCTCGTAACGATGCTTCTGTGAGTAGATATGAGTCGCTAAGCCAACGAATTGCTTACGGCACAAAATTTCGAGATTTCTCAGGTGCTAAATTGCCCCTTTTAACTATTTTGCGTCCATTACAAACACTCTGCTGAACAAAACTTGACCATTTGTTCGGGGGAGAGGGGAGGAGGGGGTAAATGATTATTAGGTCGCCCAGTTTTTCTGACGAAGTGGAGGGAAGGTGTCCCCTTGTCTCCTAGGATCTAAGCCAATGATAGTTTTATAATCCTGTTCATCATTTAGAGGTAGATTCAGTGATTCACACTGAGTGAGATGTTAATATCACGGTGTTGACCAGTACTTGATCTAGATTATCAGATATCGTCTTACCACCACTGAAATACCACCAAATAACCTACCAATGGTCTCAACTTTGATATCAATGAATATTTACATGTTAAAATTGTGATGGGCGAAAATACGACTTCTTATTAATCATCTCCTGATTGATCTGACTCCCGAATACCCTCTTTCATCTCACTGTCCAACATCTCACTGATATCATCAATAGATATGAAATGAAACTGTTCTTCTTTCTGTTGTTGGTAGGCTTCTAATCTTTCTTTCATTCTCTGGTTCCTCGTCATAGCACTGTATTAAACATGATCCACCGCTTTGTTACAAGTCATTTTCCTTTCTAATAATCATACACATACATATCATATCATATTGTACTTATTTTATGACGATATACGGTGTCATGGAAATATTTTTCAAACCAGATGTTTTGTTAGTACTCGACAGGCTATATGTTCACCCACCACTCCTTTTCCTGATGTAAAAACCTTTTTTTTTGGGGGGGGGGGCTGATATCATGTGAAACTCTCTCAACCCATTCTCCCTCATCCCCACAAATTCATGGTCGAAGAGAGTGTGTATAATGTACGTAAAATAGTTAATAGAAACAATTTGACACCTGAGAACATCTAAGTCCTGAAATTTCGTTTTGTGACCCGATCACAGAAGAGACAAGTGTAGATAATTTTATGGACCCCAACCCCGGCATTGAAAAAGCGATCCGCACCCCTGTCAAACTCTCCTGACGTTTACAGTTGTTTCAACTGGATAAGTTCACGGGTTAGATCTTCCTGGAAAAATGTATCCACTATTGTTAAAAACACAGACAAAACTCGTTACTCAGTAAAACTCTGCCTAAAAATGTTATTTCAGCCAACATGAAAAAGTTTGGTACCATACATTTTCTAATGCCCCAATAACCATCACCACACTCTCAGGGCGTCATTTACTTGGTAGTGTTAAACCAATGTTAGTTGTGGATTCTAGGTTGTTAGGTTCACGAATACTGATAGGTAAGATAGTTAATAATTATACATAAATATACGTTTATACATGACCGACAGTTTCTAGTGGTGATGTTGGTGATAAAGAGAAGTATCATCAGGTGTTTCGAAAAGAGTAAGTATTACGATAGATACCCGCCACTAATATACCTCATGAGATACAACCAGATTAATTTATATCAGACAAGATACTGTCTCAACTTGAGATCAACCATTTCAATCAGTACTGAACTAAAATATATAGATATAAGGAATAATCAACAAAAATATCTCAAACGTGTATCAAGATGAAGTCCAGATAATAATTGATAAAAACGAGATATCAGACAAGGAGCGAGATATCAGACAAGGAGTGAGATATCGGACAAGGAGTGAGATATCAGACAAGGAGTGAGATATCGGACAAGGAGTGAGATATCAGAAAAGGAGTGAGATATCAGACGAGGAGCGAGATATCAGACAAGGAGCGAGATATCAGACAAGGAGCGAGATATCAGACAATGGGCGAGATATCAGACAAGGAGCGAGATATCAGATTAGGAGTGAGATATCAGACAAGGAGCGAGATATCAGACAAGGAGTGAGATATCAGACAAGGAGTGAGATATCGGACAAGGAGCGAGATATCAGACAAGGAGCGAGATATCAGACAAGGAGTGAGATATCAGACAATGAGTGAGATATTAGACAATGGGCGAGATATCAGACAAGGTGTAAGATATCAGACAAGGAGCGAGATATCAGACAAGGTGTAAGATATCAGACAAGGAGTGAGATATCAGACAAGGAGCGAGATATCAGACAAGGGGTGAGATATCAAACATTGGGCGAGATATCAGACAAGGAGCGAGATATCAGACAAGGAGTGAGATATCAGACAAAGAGTGAGATATCAGACAAGGGGGGAGATATCAGACAAGGAGTGAGATATCAGACAAAGAGCGAGATATCAGACAAGGGGGGAGATATCAGACAAGGAGTGAGATATCAGACAAGGAGTGAGATATCAGACAAGGAGCGAGATATCAGACAAGGGGTGAGATATCAAACATTGGGCGAGATATCAGACAAGGAGCGAGATATCAGACAAGGAGCCAGATATCAGACAAGGAGCCAGATATCAGTCAAGGAGCGAGATATCAGACAATGGGCGAGATATCAGACAGGGAGGTATAATTGAAGGGGGAAATGTATTATTTTAAGGCAGTTCTAGTAAATCTGAATGTTATTTACATAAATTCGAGGCCCAAAATTATTCTCGAAAATCCTGAACATTCCCCTTTAAGAAGACAAAAAATTAATACCTTGGCGACAAAGAATATATCGTATTATAAGTAAAACTTGCACAATTTCATAGAAATTAATTCAAGCGTAATACCTATATCAAGTGACGTGATATTTTAAAATTTAAATACTAATATAACATCCTAGTAGAGAAGAGAGACGCAGTTAAACAGTAGCCTTAGTAGAGAACAGTTGAACAGTACAGACAGACAAAGACAGTCTATACCATAGCCACAGGTAATGATTTTATATTTTAATCACTGTTTTAAGAGAATATCAAACAATATTAATAAGATATAGGAAATAAAATAAAAGATATCTAGCTTGGTACTGATAGAGATTAGAGTGGTTGAAAAGTAACAAGTTACTATATATTTTCTCATCCGAATAACAGGGTCAACAAATATCAATTCAAGACGATCACGTATTTCGTAGAAAGACAATCAACATGTCACATGATCTACTTGTAGTTTAATACAGTTTAATCATCTCTTCCTTCCAGGAAAACCGTCGCCATATTAGAAGTTAGTAGAGTGGATAGAAAGAACAATAAATATTGTCAGGTATTGTCATTTTATTATATTAATCCAGAAAATAAAAAAAATCATAAATTGGGAATTACAATAGACATCTAGACTGTTGATAAAGCCGATATTGATAGAGTGTCATATTAAGGTGAGATAAATGAAATTTTTAACTTTTGATTTTAATTTTGCGCTTTCTGCGTCTCTATATTATTCAAAACCTTAACCGCGTCTCCAATTTTTAAACGCTAAAAATATGCTAAACTATTTTAAAACTAACTTTAGGTTTTTAAGTTTATTATGCTTTTTGAACGCTGTAGGAAAACTACTGACGGAATTAAGTAAAAATAAACGCCTACTTGTAGGGAAATGTATCTCTTCTGTATTCGAAAAGTTTCAGATATAAATTTTAAGCAATTATTAAGACAAACACCAAAACTATATCAAACCGCTTAATTAACAATAAGTACTCCCTGCTTTTAATCAACTCTTCAAAAACAAATTAAGTTTGATCAAGAAGATACAGAGATACAATAAGAATACTTTAGAATTACTTCTAGGTAACATTTGCGACGTTTTTGTTAATGAACAGTTTTTTTTTCAAAAAAGAGAATGGCCCTTTAATGATACTTGGTGAGCTCTCGATCAAGATTAAAGTTTGACGCATTCTCAAAACTGTTTCAGAGTTATTGCCTTTGACTTTGTAAAAATGCATCAAAATTTGTTCCTGATTTTGATGAAATTGATCATTGGCATTCTATGGATGTTTTTTTTTTAGATTTTCCCTTGATTTTTTATTCTTTCGATATAAAAAAAATTGTATTATCGTTACAGAAAATATAATCATTTGCGACCGTGAGTTTCTGTTATCTTGTCTGGCAAGCCCTGGTTTAAAAACAAAATAGATACGATTGTATAACTCTAGAAACAGACTTGAAAAAAAAAGTGATGATGGAATCTTCTTATAATTTGGATTCAATTTCTACACGTTGCTAAAATCTTGTCTTGATGAAGTCCTGTCTATCTGAACTTCTATAGTGAACGAATTTTATTTCTTAAATCTGAAGTCTTTTAGTAAAACTCTCGTTGACGACTCCCGATATTTGAGAATTAATCTCCCATAAAACAATTGAATATAAGTATTTTGTTTCAAGCATCAGACACCCTTGAGCTATCTCGTATTGAGCCGAGTGACTCTTAGGAAGATTAAGTGTTCGATAACGCCACAAATTTTGAATAGTACAAGTAATGCTAGAGGCGTCTCTGATACACATGATATATTTAGTAATGATGTCTTTATTAACTAAAACTTGTTTTACAGGTTATATGGTTATAAATAACTAGAAGTCACACCCTCGTTTTGACCAGGAAGATTTTCACTTCTACAATATCATTTTAATCTCAACCCACTTGTGTGTAGGGACTCATTTTGGTGTTATTCATTTTATAGTTTATACTTCTATAGTGTATTAGAAGAAATAGATATAAATAAATAAGACAATTTTATGGATAAATCCTTCTAGAATACTTATTACATAAACGTTTGAATATGGTTTTCACAACGTCATGATTTATATACATTTTTTCTGGTGACGATTTAAAAACCACATTGAAACATTGAAGTAGTAATATTCTAGAACTATCATTATATTCCCAGCGACAGTGTGAAAATCACAATAGATATTCCAGAAGTGGGGTCTTATTTGTTATCATAGTTGTCTAGATATTTACAGGTGAGATAATTTACTTTAATAACGCCTCAATCCCCTCCTTCTTTCATCACCCACTCTCTTCCCTTCTTTTAGAACTTTGAGTTTATATTTATAATTTATTTTTCAGCATACGTTACCTGTCCTTACAATACTGCCTTCTTTATATAAAGTTGATATTTACAGGTGAGATAATTTACTTTAATAACGCCTCAATCCCCTCCTTCTTTCATCACCCACTCTCTTCCCTTCTTTTAGAACTTTTGAGTTTATATTTATAATTTATTTTTCAGCATACGTTACCTGTCCTTACAATACTGCCTTCTTTATATAAAGTTGATATTTACAGGTGAGGTAATTTACTTTAAGGTATTTTATATCAGAACTTTCAGATAGTGTAAGGGACATATTTCTTCAGATTTTGGTTCATAGTTTTCATTCATCCGAGCAAACAATTTTCTAACCTTTAAAAGGTCATCCCTTTACCTTTAACAAAATAAAACTAATAGATATGTGTCCACAGGAAGACATGTGTGTTTTTTTTTTTGTTGATACAACCCTTCCAGAAATGTTTAACAAATATATCAGAAATGAATTGCCAAATTAGACAAGATTTAGTTATTGTTTTTATTTATTACAGACTGATTTGAAAATGGCAACCGGTACAGATTTATTTGATGCCGTAAAGAATAACGATCTACCAACTGTAAGAAGCCTGATACAGAGTGATACCTGTGATATTAATGTGAAGAACAGTAGAGGTGATACACCCTTACATATAGCTGTACGGTATAGAACTATAGACAGTGTAAGGTGTTTGTTAGAGTGTGGTGACTGTGATATTAATATACAGGACAATACTGGTAACACACCCTTACATATAGCTGTAATGTATAGTACTATAGACAGTGTAAGGTGTTTAGTAGATAGTGGTGACTGTGATATTAATATACAGGACAATACTGGTAACACACCCTTACATATAGCTGCTATACGGTATAGAACTATAGACATTGTAAGGTGTTTGTCAGACAGGGTGGACTGTGATATTAATAGACAGGACAGTGATGGTGATACACCCTTACATATAGCTGCTGTACGGTATAGAACTATAGACAGTGTAAGGTGTTTGTTAGATAGTGGTGACTGTGATATTAATTTACAGGACAATACTGGTAACACACCCTTACATATAGCTATAATGAAGGGTAATATAGACACTGTAAGGTGTTTAATAGACAGTGAGGACTGTGATGTGAATATAAAAAATAAAAAAGGGTATTCGCCATTCTCCTCTACAGATGGTTTACAAACTCTTCATAAAATAGCAAAATCTCAGGATGTGGAATTAGCTCATGTTTTATTTAAACGTAATGTAGATGTTTTAACTAATTATGTCGATAATCAGCTTCAATTAGTTAAATATATTCTGAGTAAAAATGATTTTAAATCTCTATGGTTTTATATTCAGAATGGTCTCTATATCAATTCATTAACATCATCAGGAGAAAATATAGTCCATCTTTTAGCTCAATTTTATATGGATTATTTATATATAGATTTTAGTTTTTTATTTAATTATGAAGTAGATTTTAATCTTATAAATAATGATGGTAATTCACCATTAATGGTGGCTTCACTTTTAGATAATTCACCCTTTATTCAGTTTTTAGCTGATTTACCCTGTGACGTCAACAGACAAAACTATCAGGGTCATACAGCACTTCACCTATGTGTCATTGGATTTACTTTGATAAAAGAAAAATTAAATATGATGAAAGTCAATTCAATAGTGAAAGAGTTATGTGCCTTTGAATATTATCCCAGATATCTTGCATGTATTGATATTTTACTCAATCTTGGTGCAGACGTCAATATACAAGATAATGGAGGGAAAACAGTTTTAATGTTGGCCTGTATGAAAAACGATAGAAAATTATTAGAAACACTATTAATACATGGAGCTGATGTGAATATTGTGGACAACCATGGTCGATATGCTCTACAATACATAGATTTAACAAAAAATGTTTATGATTTAACATGTTTTAATTTACTTCTATCTCATGGTTGTAAACAATCTTTTAATCAGCCATGTCTTAATGGTAACACTATTATTCAAAATGTACTCCAATTCACACCATTATGGCAAATTGATGATATAGTCAATTTTATCAAATTTCTTGTTTTTAAAAATGTCAACCTACAACTTCTAACCTCAGATGATGGAGAAATCTCCTATGGTCAGTTATCTCTGGAGGAATTTTCTTCAGAATCTAGGCACGAATTAAGACAAATCTTGTATTTAAGTGGTGGCTCATTTAAACAAATTACACAAATATTACATTTTGAAGTCGAGGAAAATTATGAAGCATCATTGCCAAAAACATTAAGAGAAAAACCGAGAGAAAATTTCTATCTATTCGCTAACAATCTGAGTCTTAAAGAAATTTGTAGAAGAGTTATCAGACAAAATACAGGTCTAGCAATTCATGACCGAATTTCAGAATGTCTCGATTTTCCAACCCTGACTGATTTTCTGATGTTTAAAGATATTGATTCTGAACGATTTTCACTGCCTGTTCAGTTAGAGTCTTTTATTGATGATGATTATGATGATGATTATGATTCCTATGATTTAAATATGGAGTATGATGATTTTGATATAATGTATAAATATGTAAGATATTTATGTAAAGATGAAGAATCTATTATTGATAATGATTATGAGACTGATGATTATTTGAATAATTATTTGGTGTATAAAGATTGTAAATATTTTAATGAGGTGTCTGTAGGTTTAAAATACAGTTAATCAGATTCAAATTTATGAATAGAGAGTGATTCAGATTCAGATTCAGATTGATAAACATACATCAACTGATTCTGTTACCAGGTTATTTGAACTCAGTCTAGTCTGGAACCTGTTTTAACTCAAACTTACCTTTGATTGTATCTCTAGAAATACAATAATATGATTGGCTGATAAAACTGAATTGCACATTGATTCCAGTAATTGACCAAACGATTGACTTGAAAACTGAAATTATTTAGGTTAAAGGGGAACGTTCACCATCTACTAATATATCATAGTCTCAGAAACCAGAATTATGAGTTACATCTCGAAATTATTATTAGTTTTAGTGTTTACATCTCGAAATTATTATCAGTTTTAGTGTTTGCATCTCGAAATAATTATTAGTTTTAGTGTTTACAACCCGAAATAATTATTAGTTTTAGTGTATACATCTCGAAATAATTATTAGTTTTAGTATTTACTACTCGAAATTATTATCAGTGTTAGTTTTTACAACTCGAAATAATTATTAGTTTTAGTTTTTCATCTCGAAATTATTATTAGTTTTAGTGTTTACAACTAGTCATAGGCAAGAGATTGAGAATACTACGTTCACAGTGTTATTAACTCACTGTACATGTATTGTATATTATAAACATGTTATAATAACAGTATTTATTCCACAGTGTTATTAACTCACTGTACATGTATTGTATATAATAAACATGTGATAATAACAGTATTTATTACACAGTGTTATTAACTCACTGTACATGTATTGTATAAAATAAACATGTTATAATAACAGTATTTATTACACAGTGTTATTAACTCACTGTACATGTATTGTATATAATAAACACGTTATAATAACAGTATTTATTACACAGTGTTATTAACGCACTGAACATGTATTTTATATGATAAACATGCTATAATAACAGTATTTATTACACAGTGTTATTAACTCACTGAACATGTATTGTATATGATAAACATGCTATAATAACAGTATTTATTACACAGTGTTATTAACTCACTGTACATGTATTGTATATTATAAACATGTTATAAAAACAGTATTTATTTCACAGTGTTATTAACTCACTGTACATGTATTGTATATTATAAACATGTTATAAAAACAGTATTTATTTCACAGTGTTATTAACTCACTGTACATGTATTGTATATTATAAACATGTTATAAAAACAGTATTTATTACACAGTGTTATTAACTCACTGAACATGTATTGTATATAATAAACATGCTATAATAACAGTATTTATTACACAGTGTTATTAACTCACTGAACATATATTGTATATGATAAACATGTTATAATAACAGTATTTATAACACAGTGTTATTAACTCACTGTACATGTATTGTATATGATAAACATGCTATAATAACAATATTTATTACACAGTGTTATTAACTCACTGAACATGTATTGTATATGATAAACATGATATACTAACAGTATTTATTACACAGTGTTATTAACTCACTGTACATGCATTGTATATGATAAACATATTATAATAACAGTATCTATTACACAGTGTTATTAACTCACTGAACACGTATTGTATGTGATAAACATGTTATAGTAACAGTATTAATTATACAGTGTTATTAACTCACTGTACATATATTGTATATTATAAACATGTTATAATAACAGTATTTATTACACAGTGTTATTAACTCACTGAAGATGTATTGTATATGATAAACATGTTATAATAACAGTATTTATTATACAGTGTTATTAACTCACTGTACATGTATTGTATATAATAAACATGTTATAATAACAGTATTTATTGTTGTCACGAAAACTTTACAGAATGGCCCCAGAAGCAATTTAACAAAACTAGACAAAGTTCTCTCCCTTTTTATAAAATCAACTCCATTGAAAGTTTAACTTTAAATTTGACTAAGTCACACAAATCAATAACCTATTGAAGTAATATCATTGACCAGCAGTGGCGGGTGTGACGCCAAGAAGGGTATGTTAACTCTTCTAGACACCTGATACCACTGTTCATTTTGAAATATTTACTCATTTATTAATATACTTCCTCAATGTATTGTCAATGTATTTACATGGATTTCGTGATTTATTTTACTGTTTGGATCGTTCATGCTTTAGTTTTATTATGACAGGAAATCAATTTTAATTTTCAAAGTTTTTCCCTTCTAGAATTGAGGCCTGTCAAAGAGAATGTTCCAATCGAATCGATACAAGGAAAACCAGACACATAGATATATACAGTGTTCATGATTCTATCAGAAGCAATGTTAAACTTCAGGAAATATGATCATAAAACTGTACAAACCAACAGATGGAAGTCTATAACAGAGTATTAACTGACATACTAAGCCTTCATGCCCCTTTTCAATCAAAAACAGTATTACTATACAATCTTAAATGATATACTGATGATACTCGTCAGTCAAATAGAGCTTGTCGTAAGGTGGAAATGAAAGGAAGAAAATCAAAACTTGAAGTTGATCGTCCGATGTATAATGTTGCTAGGACAAACACCAACAATCTTGTTACAGCAACTAAATAAAAACAAAAGAAACGATAAAGAGATTTTCAGTATTATAAATAAACTTCTACAACCAACTCATTCAACCAATCTTCCATCTCAATTGTAAGTAGAGGAATCGGATATTTGGAAATGTGATCAGTTTTCGACACAATATATCACTGAACAACTTGTTGAACTAAACCAGGCCTTCTCAAGATAATTCCCTGAAGCGTCATTTTGGTCAAAATAGTGAGCAAGAAGCGCCACAAATCGATTGAGGGGTACATACCAGTCAACTACTTTCGGGAGGGGGGAGGGCAGCTTAGGAACCCCCCTCCTTTCCTAGATAACTTTGCGAATTACATGTATTACCCATTAGCGGTGCTCTATCTATATAGAGGTCGAGGACGTCCATTGGAAGCCTATACAAAGTCCTCCTCATTTAGCGAATTTGATTTCCTCAAACTTAAATTACTGACATTTCCGTACAAATTAAAGGGTAATATTTACATTTCTATTATCACTTCCTTCAATGAACCAGTTAAGAAAACTGGCGTTCATTTTTCGATAAACGCTAGTTTGTCACGTGACACTATGACGTCATCAAAGAAAAACAATGACGTAATCTAAGATTTGTGGCAAATTCAAGCAAATTATCATATAAAAAGGGCAAAATTTGATTATTAAAAGTATCTGAATATAAATATAAGAATTAAACGTTGGTCTCATTAGCATTATTGGTGTGTAAACGCAATAGATCACGCCACAAACATACATAAATGACTTGGTCAGTTTGTCACGTGATCTATTGCGTTTACACACCAATAATGCTAATGAGACCAACGTTTAATTCTTAATTAAAGGGACTGTGGAACACACATAAGAAAATTTTGAGAATTAGACGCTTGGAAACGCAATTTCCAGACATTTCACGACAAATTTCAGGTTAAAAATGATTTTTATAGGGTCGGTTTTTGGTATGTAGCTAAGACAATTTTGGACAATTTGACGCCCAGAAACTTGATTTTCTGACATTTCCCAGCGATTTTAAAGCCACATAAGCCCAGACTTGGACATTGAGAAAAAGTCTTCCCATCGTTTTTTTTTTTAAAGTTAGCACTTAGAAATGAATATTGAACTAAAAAAAAATCGATTCCCTTTCGTGGTTCCAATTCTACAGCCATTTAAAGGAAATTTTGATTGTTTACATTTCAACACCGAGTTGATTGAGGGAGACGTCAATAACTCAAAAGCTCCGCCCACTACCAGCACGCGCTACTGGATATTGGAGTGTGACGTCATTTAACTAACACGCCCCCCGCTTGACCTCATTGGCATTTTATTTATGGAAATCATTTTATTAGATCCCGATTTTAAATCCAGCTGCATCGAAGCCGTGAATTTTAGTTTTTTGACTTAATTAAACATCAGAGATTAAGCTAGAATACCTTTTGTCCCGAAATCCCGTAAATTTCATTTTGTAAACAAAGGAATCCCGCAATGTGACTTTAAGGTTCAATATTATTTGTTAAGGGTCTGAGGGATACCACCTGGAAAAACCTGTCAGGTTAATTACTGTAACAACGTGCATCTTGGTGAAATAGAAAAGGAAGTGTGTTCGTTAAGTGACAATTTAAAGTATCACGTATTGGGCGGAAATACCAAAGATTCATATTGAATTCTTAATGTCAGCAACAGAAAGAGAGTCGTAATTGTCCGGTGTTAGGTTTTATTAGTTTTCACTAATATTTTTTTTTTCACACAAACGTCCGCGCGCCAATTGGACAGTTGCATTGCGCCACGTCGAAAACAATTTATCGAGTTATGGGTTCAAATACCCACCGTCTGTTCACTTGAAATATCTGATAAATAAGTGTTTAGTATTTAATTTGACCAAACCGGTGTCATGCGCATCAAATAGGCTTCAGAAACTCCGTTATAATCACAAACCATAGAGATATAATAAAGACTAGAGGGCGAACTTCATAACAAATATATTCAATATAAACTTTTCTTAAATAATACTATTTATAACTAGTTGATTCATAAATTGGAATATAATTATTGATAATTAGAAGTATGATCATTCGCCTTAGTCAAGTTACATGTCATGTTTGTTGTCGTCCTTGTGTCACACAAATACAGCCTATATCAAAGGGATTGTGATTTGTGATTGTAATATTATTGTAGTAAATAAAAGTTGTTTTCTTATGTATTTATTATATTACACTATAAATTCGTTATTGTTCTTTAACAACTTAATCTTTTTTCTGATGATGATGATGATGAAAGCCAAGAAATTATAGAGTCTGAAAGTTTTCAATTCCAGGCTATTGGTTTGATGTTTGATTTGCCAGAAAAGCTGGATTCGGAAATTGAGGTATTAGATAAAACAGATACACCTGCATCTTTACATGTTGATACTGCCCCCATTCCAGCTCTCACATCTCCACAGGACATTGAGCCTGTGATTTGCCACCAACAATCAATCGATGAGGCTTTAGATGATACACGAGATATAGATTATGAACCCCCAGAATCGGAAGCTGACAGCTCTAACTCAGACGAATTAATAGAAACTGGAGAGAAACCAAAGCGAAAAAGAAACAAAGCAGCACAACAGGAAACATGGAAACTAAATATTTTTCTAAGATCAAACGGTTGAAAGGAGAGAAAAATATAAGCAGACGAGGCATAGAGAATGAAGTCAGAAAAATGGGACCTAGATGCGAATCAAACTTTTGTAGAAAATCAAACTTAAGAAACTGTAATACATTTTCTGAAGTAGACAGAGAAAGAATTTTTTCATCATTTTGGGCAATGACACCATGGGATGAAAGAAAATCCGTTGTGAGGGCACTGGCAGCATCGATGGATATTAAACAGAAAAAGTCAGCTACCAATAAGAGGGCTACCAGCTATCGATACACTCTAAGGATGCAAAATGGAACCATACTTCAGGTATGTAAATCAATGTTTTCTTCGACTTTGGGTATTGCTGAAAGAACAATAACAGACTGGTTAAGTCTTAAAGTTGAAGATAGTTCCAATGATGTACATGATGTTGCTGATATACCATGTAAGGAGAAAACAAGATCAGGGCCTACTCAGAAAATGTCTGATGATACAGTTAATTACCTTAAGACATGGCTTACCAATATTCCGTGTGTTGATTCCCACTATTGTCGTAAAATACCAGCTTATAAGGATAAGAGATTTCTTCAACCGGGTACTAAAGTTATTGACCTGTTTGAGCGTTATAAGGAAGATGCAGTTGTAGCAGAACAAAGACCCGTAGGATATACATCTTTCAAGACTATGTTCAGAAATTTAAACATGTCCATTTTCATGCCACGAAAGGACCAATGCGATACATGCATTGCTGCCAAAATGGGAACGATTTCATCCGAAATTCACAAAATTCACTTGGCTAACAAAGACAAAGCAAGAAGTCAAAAGACTGTTGCCAAGGAGCGAGCACTGTCAGATGAAAGTGTGTCTGTGTGAACTATGGACACACAGGCTGTTCAACTTTGTCCTCAAAGTAAAGCCAGTGCTCTCTATTATCGAACCAAATTACAAGTGCAAAATTTCACTTTGCATAATATGAATACGAATGATGGCTTCTGTTACGTATGGGACGAAACAGATGGCAATTTAACAAGTGAGATATTTGCATATATTCAATACTTGCATTTTAAGCAGTTGATAGCATCGTCTGAAAACAAAATAAAAGAAATTATAATATGGTCAGATGGTTGCGGATACCAAAACAAAAACTACTATCTTGCAAATGCATATCTCCATTTATCTAAGGAAACCGGTAACATGCACGTTAATCAATAATCCAAGAGGGCATACAATCTAAATCTTAATCTGGATCTGAATCTGAATTAAGAAATATTCCAAAATCAAAGAAGGGTGAATCACTCTCTATTTTTAAATCTGAATCTGATTTACTGTACTTTAAACCCACAGACACTTCATTTAAATATTTACAATCTGTATACACCAAATAATTATTCAAATAATCATCAGTCTCATAATCATCATCAATAATAGATTCTTCATCTTTAAATAAATATCTTACATACTTATACATCATATCATAATCATCATACTCCATATTTAAATCATAGGAATCATAATCATCATCATAATCATCATCAATAAAAGACTCTAACAGAACAGGCAGTGAAAATTGTTCAGAATCAATATCTTTAAACATCAGAAAATCAGTCAGGGTTGGAAAATCAAGAAGTTTTGAAATTCGGTCATGAATTGCTAGACCTGTATTTTGTCTGATAACTCTTCTACAAATTTCTTTAAGGCTCAGATTGTTGGCGAAAAGATGGAATTTTTCTTTCGGTTTTTCTCGTAATGTTTTTGGCAATGATGCCTCATAATATTCCTCGACTTCAAAATGTAATATTTGTGTAATTTGTTCAAATGAACCACCACTTAAATACAAGATTTGCCTTAATTCATGCCTTGATTCTGAAGAAAATTCCTCCAGAGATAACTGACCATAGGATATTTCTCCATCATCTGAGGTTAAAAGTTGCAGGTTGACATTTTTATAAACAAGAAATTTGATAAAATTGACTGTTTGATCAATTTGCCATAATTGTGTGAATTGGAGTACATTTTGAATTATAGTGTTACCATTAAGACATGGCTGATTAAAAGATTGTTTACAACCATGAGACAGAAGTAAATTAAAACATGTTAAATCATAAACATTGTTTGTTAAATCTATGTATTGTAGAGCAGATCGACCATGGTTGTCCACAATATTCACATCAGCTCTATGTATTAATAGTTTTTCTAATAATTTTCGATCATTTTTCATACAAGCCAAAATTAAAACTGTTTTCCCGTCTTTATCTTGTATATTGACGTCTGCACCAAGACTGAGTAAAATATCAATACATGCAAGATATCTAGGATAGTATTCAAAGGCACATAACTCTTTCACTATTGAATTGACTTTCATCTTATTTAATTTTTCTTTTATCAAAGTAAATCCAATGACACATAGGTGAAGTGCTGTATGACCTTGATGGTTTTGTCTATTGACGTCACAGGGTAAAGCAGCTAAAAACTGAATAAAGGGTGAATTATTTAAAAGAGATGCCACCAATAATGGTGAATTACCATCATTATTTATAAGATTAAAATCTAATTCATAATTAAATAAAAAACTAAAATATATATATAAATATTCCATATAAAATTGAGCTAAAAGATGGACTATATTTTCACCTGATGATGTTAAAGAATTGATATAGAGACCATTCTGAATATAAAACCATAGAGATTTAAAATCATTTTCACTCAGAATATATTTAACTAATTGAAGCTGATTATCGACATGATTAGTTAAAACATCAACATTACGTTGAAATAAAACCTGAACAAATTCCACATCCTGAGATTCTGCTATTTTAAGAAGAATTTGTAAACCAGCTGTAGAGGAGAATGGTGAATTCCCTTTTTGAGTTTTTATATTCACATCACAGTTCACCCTGTCTACTAAACACCTTAAAATAGTTTTATTACTACACTCTACAGCTATATGTAAGGGTGTTCCACCAATACTGTCCTGTTTGTTAATATCACAGTCCACCCTGTCTACTAAACACCTTACAATGTCTATAGTACTATTAAATAGTAAAGCTAGATGTAAGGGTGTAAAACCATACCTGTCCTGTTTGTTAATATCACAGCGTGGATTGTCTATTAAACACATTGCAATGTCTATAGTACTACTATACCGCACGGCTAAATGTAAGGGTGTATAACCATCACTGTCCTGTGTATTAATATCACAGTCCACCCTGTCTATTAAACACCTTACAATGTCTATAGTACTATACCGTACAGCTATATATAAGGGTGTTTTACCATCACTGTCCTGCATGTTGATATCACAGTCCTCCCTGTCTACTAAACACCTTACACTGTCTATATCATTCTCCCTAACAGCTATATGTAAGGGTGTTTTACCAACACTGTCCTGTATATTAATATTACAGTCCATCCTGTCTAATAAACACCTTACAGTGTCTATATTGCTAAACCATACAGCTCTATGTAAGGGTGTTAAACCAACACTGTCCTGTATATTAATATTACAGTCCACCCTGTCTACTAAACACTTTACAATGTCTATAGTACTATACCGTACAGCTATATATAAGGGTGTATTACCATCCCTGTCCTGTATATTAATATAACAGTCCACCCTGTCTACTAAACACCTTACAATGTCTATATTACTCCTATACCTTACAGCTATATGTAAGGGTGCATCACCATAGCGGTTCTTCACATTAATATCACAGTTACCACTCTGTATCAGGCTTCTTACAGTTTGTAGATCTTTGTTTATTATGGCACGAAATAAAGATGTACTGGTTGCCATTTTCAAATCAGTCTGTAATAAATAAAAACAGTAAAAATTTGGCAATTCATTTATGATATATTTGTTTCTGCATAGATTATGAGGGGGATGTATGTACAAAATAAAATAAGATAGATTGCCAGGCAAGGTAATGTACGCCCACTGGCATCTTTGATTTATAGCAAAAATATTTGACAGTCTTAAATATTCAATCTCAGTCATACACCTCTTTTGAACTGGCATTAATTCATATTTAATATTTTTCTGATTTTTCATAGAGTGCATTCCACATCCCGAGATTCTGTTATTTGAGATTCTGTTAATTGAGATTCTGTTATTTGAGATTCTGTTAATTGAGATTCTGTTATTTGATGAAGAGTTTTTAAACCACCAGTAGTAGTGAATAGTGAATACCTTTGTTACGATTATAAACACTCACACCAAGTTTAGTCAAATTCTGTTAACTAAAGAACCTCTGAGGTCATAAGTTTAATGACGTCATTATATTTGTGACAAGTGTTTGTGACTTCATCTTTATTTATTCATTTTGTGTTTATAGTCTCAGGCCCGTAGGAACAGGAGGGGCAGGGGAGGGGGGGGGGGCATCCGCCCCCAAATAATTTTGACATTAATGACTGAAGCAATTCAAATTTTTTTTCTTAAGATAAAACAAGAAATTACTGGTATGTTTTTATTGGGCCAATTAAATAAAAATTGCTTTATATAGGCAGGAGCAGCTTTAAATTCGGCACAACCCCCTTGAGAATGAGTTTTTGCACATTTTGCCCCCCCCCCCCAATATGAAATTGTTTCCTACAGGCCTGAGTCTTTCCTGATGGAGCTCTATTTCTTTAGAGGGAAACGTTGGAACATAAATGGTTTTATTTATATGAGAGTGTTTTTTGTATTGGATCCCATTTTATATGAGCGTATAAAAATCATGTCATCCTTTGGACACAGATCTATTATTTATATTTTGTTATAGGAATTTTGGAGATTAGAAAGATATTCATTTGGATGAATGAAATATGTCTTTTACTTACACTATCTGAAAGTTCTGATATAAAATATCTTACTATTGATTTTTAAAAGACAAAACTATTTACAAGGTTAGGGCTTTTTAAATTTGCTGTTTTTAGTTGGGGTTAACAAACAAATTTAAAGCGAAATAAAAGCATCCTTCGTGTCAACCAAAAATGTCAAAATTTAAGAAGGCAGTATTGTAAGGACAGGTAACGTATGCTGAAAAATAAATTATAAATATAAACTCAAAGCTCTAAAAGAGGGGGGGGGGGGGGGGGGAAGAGAGTGAGTGATTGAAAGAAGGAAGTGATTGTGGTGTTATTAAAGTAAATTACCTCACCTGTAAATATCAACTTTATATAAAGAAGGCAGTATTGTAAGGACAAGTAACGTATGCTGAAAAATAAATTATAAATATAAACTCAAAGTTCTAAAAGAAAGGGGGGGGGGGGGGGTTGATTGAAAGAAGGAAGTGATTGTGGCGTTATTAAAGTAAATTACCTCACCTGTAAATATCAACTTTATATAAAAAAAAGGCAGTATTGTAAGGCGTTTGAAATTTTTTTTTACATTATATTTTCAAGAGAATGTTTGCAATGTTCTGCAATATCGATCCCAACACAAGCTCTAGGCCGAGGATATTCGCCATCCGTATTTATTTTTTGCCACCCGTTTTTAAAACTCTATTTTCTCTGAAGGCTGACATTATTAGCCGTGAATGCTAAAGTTTAACAGGCATTATGCTATTTTTTATGTATACATTTTAAACACTAATTTGCAATTCCTTTAAGAACAATATATGAAAATAACTCTTACTTATAATAGATAAGTACTGTGTCATTATAGTCAACCGGTTTCCATGAACTGAGGGTGGTAAACAGGAACTGAGGGTGGTAAACAGGAACTGAGGGTGGTAAACAAGTACTGAGGGTAGTAAACAGGAACTGAGGGTGGTAAACAGGAACTGAGGATGGTAAACAAGTACTGAGGGTAGTAAACAGGAACTGAGGGTGGTAAACAGGAACTGAGGGTGGTAAACAGGAACTGAGGGTGGTAAACAGGAACTGAGGGTGGTAAACAAGTACTGAGGGTAGTAAACAGGAACTGAGGGTGGTAAACAGGAACTGAGGATGGTAAACAAGTACTGAGGGTAGTAAACAGGAACTGAGGGTGGTAAACAGGAGCTGAGGATGGTAAGCAAGTGCTGAGGGTGGTTAACTCGAACTACAAGTGATAAATAAGAACTGGTGGTAAATAAAAACTAGGGTGATAAACAAGAACTGGTGGTAAATGTGGTAAATAACTACTAAGGTGATAAACAAAAAATGATGGTAAATGTGGTAAATAACAACTAGGATGATAAACAAGAACTGGTGGTAAATGTGGTAAATAACAACTAGGATGATAAACAAGAACTGGTGGTAAATGTGGTAAATAACAACTAGGATGATAAACAAGAACTGGTGGTAAATGTGGTAAATAACCACTAGGATGATTAACAAGAACTGGTGGTAAATAACAACTAGGGTGATAAACAAGAAATGGTGGTAAATGTGGTAAATAACTACTAGGATGATAGACAAGAACTGGTGGTAAATGTGGTAAATAACTACTAGGGTGATAAACAAGAACTGGTGGTAAATGTGGTAAATAACAACTAGGATGATAAACAAGAAATGGTGGTAAATGTGGTAAATAACAACTAGGGTGATAAACAAGAACTGGTGGTAAATGTGGTAAATAACAACTAGGATGATAAACAAGAAATGGTGGTAAATGTGGTAAATAACTACTAGGATGATAGACAAGAACTGGTGGTAAAAGTGGTAAATAACTACTAGGGTGATAAACAAGAACTGGTGGTAAATGTGGTAAATAACAACTAGGGTGGTAAACAAGAAATGGTGGTAAATGTGGTAAATAACAACTAGGGTGATAAACAAGAACTGGTGGTAAATGTGGTAAATAACTACAAGGATGATAAACAAGAAATGGTGGTAAATGTGGTAAATAACTACTAGGGTGATAAACAAGAACTGGTGGTAAATGTGGTAAATAACAACTAGGATGATAAACAAGAACTGGTGGTAAATGTGGTAAATAACAACTAGGATTATAAACAAGAAATGGTGGTAAATGTGGTAAATAACTACTAGGATGATAAATAAGAACTGGTGGTAAATGTGGTAAATAACAACTAGGGTGGTAAACAAGAACTGGTGGTAAATGATGTAAATAACTACTAGGGTGATAAACAAGAACTGGTGGTAAATGTGGTAAATAACTACAAGGATGATAAACAAGAACTGGTGGTAAATGTGGTAAATAACAACTAGGATTATAAAACAAGAACTGGTGGTAAATGTGGTAAATAACAACTAGGATGATAAACAAGAAATGGTGGTAAATGTGGTAAATAACAACTAGGATGATAAAACAAGAACTGGTGGTAAATGTGGTAAATAACAACTAGGATGATAAAACAAGAACTGGTGGTAAATGTGGTAAATAACAACTAGGATTATAAACAAGAAATGGTGGTAATGTGGTAAATAACTACTAGGATGATAAATAAGAACTGGTGGTAAATGTGGTAAATAACAACTAGGGTGGTAAACAAGAACTGGTGGTAAATGTGGTAAATAACTACTAGGGTGATAAACAAGAACTGGTGGTAAATGTGGTAAATAACTACAAGGATGATAAACAAGAAATGGTGGTAAATGTGGTAAATAACAACTAGGATGATAAAACAAGAACTGGTGGTAAATGTGGTAAATAACAACTAGGATGATAAACAAGAAATGGTGGTAAATGTGGTAAATAACAACTAGGATGATAAACAAGAACTGGTGGTAAATAACAACTAGGATGATAAACAAGAACTGGTGGTAAATGTGGTAAATAACAACTAGGATGATAAACAAGAACTGGTGGTAAATAACAACTAGGATGATAAACAAGTACTGGTGGTAAATGTGGTAAATAACAACTAGGGTGATAAAACAAGAACTGGTGGTAAATGTGGTAAATAACAACTAGGGTGATAAACAAGAAATGGTGGTAAATGTGGTAAATAACAACTAGGGTGATAAACAAGAAATGGTGGTAAATGTGGTAAATAACAACTAGGGTGATAAACAAGAACTGGTGGTAAATGTGGTAAATAACAACTAGGATGATAAAACAAGAACTGGTGGTAAATGTGGTAAATAACAACTAGGATGATAAACAAGAACTGGTGGTAAATAACAACTAGGATGATAAACAAGAAATGGTGGTAAATGTGGTAAATAACAACTAGGATGATAAAACAAGAACTGGTGGTAAATGTGGTAAATAACAACTAGGATGATAAACAAGAACTGGTGGTAAATAACAACTAGGATGATAAACAAGAAATGGTGGTAAATGTGGTAAATAACAACTAGGGTGATAAACAAGAAATGGTGGTAAATGTGGTAAATAACAACTAGGGTGATAAACAAGAACTGGTGGTAAATGTGGTAAATAACTACTAGGGTGATAAACAAGAACTGGTGGTAAATGTGGTAAATAACAACTAGGGTGATAAACAAGAAATGGTGGTAAATGTGGTAAATAACAACTAGGGTGGTAAATAAGAACTGGTGGTAAATGTGGTAAATAACAACTAGGGTGATAAACAATAAATGGTGGTAAATGTGGTAAATAACAACTAGGATGATAAACAAGAACTGGTGGTAAATGTGGTAAATAACAACTAGGATGATAAACAAGAACTGGTGGTAAATGTGGTAAATAACAACTAGGATGATAAACAAGAACTGGTGGTAAATGTGGTAAATAACCACTAGGATGATTAACAAGAACTGGTGGTAAATAACAACTAGGGTGATAAACAAGAAATGGTGGTAAATGTGGTAAATAACTACTAGGATGATAGACAAGAACTGGTGGTAAATGTGGTAAATAACTACTAGGGTGATAAACAAGAACTGGTGGTAAATGTGGTAAATAACAACTAGGATGATAAACAAGAAATGGTGGTAAATGTGGTAAATAACAACTAGGGTGATAAACAAGAACTGGTGGTAAATGTGGTAAATAACAACTAGGATGATAAACAAGAAATGGTGGTAAATGTGGTAAATAACTACTAGGATGATAGACAAGAACTGGTGGTAAAAGTGGTAAATAACTACTAGGGTGATAAACAAGAACTGGTGGTAAATGTGGTAAATAACAACTAGGGTGGTAAACAAGAAATGGTGGTAAATGTGGTAAATAACAACTAGGGTGATAAACAAGAACTGGTGGTAAATGTGGTAAATAACTACAAGGATGATAAACAAGAAATGGTGGTAAATGTGGTAAATAACTACTAGGGTGATAAACAAGAACTGGTGGTAAATGTGGTAAATAACAACTAGGATGATAAACAAGAACTGGTGGTAAATGTGGTAAATAACAACTAGGATTATAAACAAGAAATGGTGGTAAATGTGGTAAATAACTACTAGGATGATAAATAAGAACTGGTGGTAAATGTGGTAAATAACAACTAGGGTGGTAAACAAGAACTGGTGGTAAATGTGGTAAATAACTACTAGGGTGATAAACAAGAACTGGTGGTAAATGTGGTAAATAACTACAAGGATGATAAACAAGAACTGGTGGTAAATGTGGTAAATAACAACTAGGATTATAAAACAAGAACTGGTGGTAAATGTGGTAAATAACAACTAGGATGATAAACAAGAAATGGTGGTAAATGTGGTAAATAACAACTAGGATGATAAAACAAGAACTGGTGGTAAATGTGGTAAATAACAACTAGGATGATAAAACAAGAACTGGTGGTAAATGTGGTAAATAACAACTAGGATTATAAACAAGAAATGGTGGTAATGTGGTAAATAACTACTAGGATGATAAATAAGAACTGGTGGTAAATGTGGTAAATAACAACTAGGGTGGTAAACAAGAACTGGTGGTAAATGTGGTAAATAACTACTAGGGTGATAAACAAGAACTGGTGGTAAATGTGGTAAATAACTACAAGGATGATAAACAAGAAATGGTGGTAAATGTGGTAAATAACAACTAGGATGATAAAACAAGAACTGGTGGTAAATGTGGTAAATAACAACTAGGCTGATAAACAAGAACTGGTGGTAAATGTGGTAAATAACAACTAGGATGATAAACAAGAACTGGTGGTAAATAACAACTAGGATGATAAACAAGAACTGGTGGTAAATGTGGTAAATAACAACTAGGATGATAAACAAGAACTGGTGGTAAATAACAACTAGGATGATAAACAAGTACTGGTGGTAAATGTGGTAAATAACAACTAGGGTGATAAAACAAGAACTGGTGGTAAATGTGGTAAATAACAACTAGGGTGATAAACAAGAAATGGTGGTAAATGTGGTAAATAACAACTAGGGTGATAAACAAGAAATGGTGGTAAATGTGGTAAATAACAACTAGGGTGATAAACAAGAACTGGTGGTAAATGTGGTAAATAACAACTAGGATGATAAAACAAGAACTGGTGGTAAATGTGGTAAATAACAACTAGGATGATAAACAAGAACTGGTGGTAAATAACAACTAGGATGATAAACAAGAAATGGTGGTAAATGTGGTAAATAACAACTAGGATGATAAAACAAGAACTGGTGGTAAATGTGGTAAATAACAACTAGGATGATAAACAAGAACTGGTGGTAAATAACAACTAGGATGATAAACAAGAAATGGTGGTAAATGTGGTAAATAACAACTAGGGTGATAAACAAGAAATGGTGGTAAATGTGGTAAATAACAACTAGGGTGATAAACAAGAACTGGTGGTAAATGTGGTAAATAACTACTAGGGTGATAAACAAGAACTGGTGGTAAATGTGGTAAATAACAACTAGGGTGATAAACAAGAAATGGTGGTAAATGTGGTAAATAACAACTAGGGTGGTAAACAAGAACTGGTGGTAAATGTGGTAAATAACAACTAGGGTGATAAACAATAAATGGTGGTAAATGTGGTAAATAACAACTAGGGTGATAAACAAGAAATGATGGCAATTGTGGTAAATAACTACTAGGGTGATAAACAAGAACTGGTGGTAAATGTGGTAAATAACAACTAGGGTGATAAACAAGAAATGGTGGTAAATGTGGTAAATAACAACTAGGGTGATAAACAAGAAATGGTGGTAAATGTGGTAAATAACAACTAGGGCGATAAACAAGAAATGGTGGTAAATATGGTAAATAACAACTAGGGTGATAAACAAGAATGTATGTAACAATGTGGATCACGTCATTAAGGTCAAAGTGTTGACGTCCAGACCGGATGTAACAATATTCCCATGGCCAAAATCGAGATATCTGAAGATTTGAAACACAAATTATCTTTTACATTTAGGTAATAAATTATTTGAGGCTGTGACGATTTTAAGTTGAAAATAAATAATTAAATGACAATACCTGAAAATCCTTGTTTAATGCTTTTTTACACACTTTAATAAAACTTCAAACAATACAACTTTTCCTAAAAGAAAGATAACTAAACTAGTTTATAATTGCTCGACAAGACAATAACCATATTTAGACCTGGGTTCATAAATATTCATAAGAAACACGTGTACTTGCTCAAACATGAGGCGGCGTCTTCTAGGAAGGAAAATGAATAAACAGTAGGCGTTTTTGTGGGAGGATTCAATTTGGTTTCGATTTGCTAGTACGATTTGGTGTAATTTGGTGTAATTTGCTGTGGTCCACAAATGTACCAGCGATTAGGCAGCCTTGACTGTCAACAAAAGAAGGTCACATGTATGTTTTATATGACGTCATTGATAAATCATCCAATAGTATTACGAACTGGCACATTCCGCCATCTTATTTTCCGCCATCTTATAACACCAAATCGAATCGCCTAACCACCTCTTGGGACGGTTAGGTCGATTAGCCTAATCAGTTTAGGTAAACGGTCTCACAAATGCACCGATTAGCCTAATCGAACTGGCTCACAATTGCTTTAAATTCATATCTTTTCTGTTAAACTTTAACATAAATATATTTTTGATATTTTAACAGTTATCACGCTCCTCCAACATTTCATTAATATTCACAAATAAACCAAGTTTCATAGAAAAAAATCTGATCAAAACAAGCCATATCTAAAGCATTTAGATTCACTCCTTCAATTCATTTGCCATGCCTTGGCAATTTCCATGTTAAATCAATATTCTATAAATCTTCCAGAAATCGAGTTGAAAACTTACCAATATATCACACCAAAGTCAGACCAATTCTTGGATAAGATAAGATATTTATTGTACTATTACCATAAAGGACAGCATACAATATATATTTATACTTGGTGTGTCCTCAAAACTTCAATATATTATTATGATGACCATGACTGGGCTGACTGAAGATAGTCTACCTACACTAAGCCAACAAAGGAATATAGACTAGTCAAATCGACCCATTGTAAAACACCATTTTTTTTTGTCCCTTAAAATGGTTTTCAATTTCAAACATAGAATCTCACACTAGTCCACTTTCCAAATAAAATATTATCTTAGCTCTATTCTAACTATGGAGGTATAACGTTGCCAAAATTGTTGATTGTGTTGCAACTTTAAAATACCTATGTCGTAATTACAAAATGCATTTGCCAATGCTGCAAAGTATAATTGTCGATGTGTAAAAATGCAAAATGTATAGTATGTTGGCGAAGGAAGCAGTTTAGGTAACCCTCTACTCCTCGAAAACTTTGTGAATAGTTATGCTTTGCAGTGGTGCCCTCTATTACGTTATTGGTATCTGTATTGCTTCAAGGACAACCATTGGGAGCTAAGAAATATGATTTTCTGCAGTCTAGGGACCCCCTCTAGACAATTTAGAAAATTGACCCCCTGAAACATTATTTCCTGACGAATTTTTATGTTTATTGTTAAGAGACTGGGGGACCACAAGAAGAAAATTGTTGGAATTGGAAGCCTGGAAACACAGTTTTGAAATTTCTGAGTGTTCAATCCTTGAACAAGACGACCGTTAACACTTTGCCCCCACCCCCACCAACTCTCTAATTACAAACTTGCAACTACAAACAACCCCCCTCCCCTTAACCTTAAATTATGTGAGAGATGTCAGGAATTTAAGTTTCCAGGCGTCTAATTCTCAAAATTGTCTTCTGGTGATCCCTCAAGTTCGACAGGAAATTGCACTTGTGAGCGTATATTAACATTTTCAAGGCTAGATTCCTCAGACACAATACAAATAATTTTGAACCTTAAATTTCGGTGGAAAATGTCAGAAATTTGCGTATCCAGGCGGGTCTTGACTTGGGCATTCTTGAAGCTATACAGGTAGCAATGACTCAATAGAGTTTCCATCAATGTAAAGCATTACTTACACTCACAACGTTTTCGGGGAGCGGAGGGTTACCTAAGCTCAACCCCCCCCCCCCTTCCCTAACATCATATTACAAATTATTTACAATTATTCTTGAAATGATACAGAGATATTTATCTTTAAGTGAGAAGCCATATTAAAATGTCAACAAGACCTTAATATCCATACACATGCATATTTATTAATTTCCGTAAATTTCCGCCGTTTTTACGTTCGTAATGAATATATATGCATAGTGACTAATGCAGAATATAAAATGCAAAGTGTCTAATGCAAAATGCATAATGCAAAGTGTCGGAGTATTTACACCTTACGGTGGGTGTTTTCGATGGGTCAGTATATACAACAATTGGACTCATCGTTTGCTGGCTTAGTGGAAGATATTTTCAGCCCGGTAAAAAATAATACAGAGTACACACAATTTACATAATTTAACAATGGTTTGTGCCACCGCCACGACAGATTTTACTTCACATAATAATTGGTGGTTGGAACTGGGGGTATAAATAATGGACAGACTAATGGGGTAGGTCATTTTCCTTCAGCAACGTTACATTATCTACCGTTGCTGGATTGACGGGGTTTTCTCGTCATTATCAACTAATAACCTCGTTTAAAAAACACTATACGTCACACTCAATTTATGACCGTTGAGACTCGATTATC
This sequence comes from Lottia scabra, assembly GCA_029955415.1. Classification (NCBI taxonomy): domain Eukaryota; kingdom Metazoa; phylum Mollusca; class Gastropoda; family Lottiidae; genus Lottia; species Lottia scabra. The sequence goes on from JARJEI010000070.1 coordinate 108,741, forward strand.
ACAAGGTAAATTTGCTACAAGAAATTTGACGTCTGGTCATTCGAAAGTTTTCCAGCAATAATTTGTTACAATGAATATAACTGGTCGACAATAATCGTTCGACCAATCAAAAGTTAATGACGAGAAAACCTTATGATGATAGCAACGGATTAATGTAATGAAATGAAATAATAGCCGTTGCTAAAGGAACATGGGGGTAGGTAGGGTTTGTACCTGGGATTCCAGTTCTGGGGAATGGGAATATAGATTTTTTGCGACGTAGATATGATATTGCCTTGGGTTGGAATCGTTGTGCTCATTCCCGGGAATGAGATATCCAGACATGTTGTTTCTCACCATAATGACACTCTATCAAAAATAGTGTTTAAATTGAGGACAGACTGAGTGAATTTTATTTGCCGGTATTTAGGCCGAACTATTCCCAACAAAAACATATAGCCGATGTAATGGACACACATGCAATAATATCTGTAAATTGTTTTCGGTCCAATGTCGTCGCACTGGACACACTAGTCAGATAAAACCTGCCGTTGAGCGGGTATGGACACACCCGCCCGTAACCATTCGCCGTGAAAATTCGTTCAGTCTGTCCGTAGCTTTTAACAATTTATATATATACAGTCTAGATGTCTATTGTAATTCTCAATTTATGATTTTTTTATTTTCTGGATAAATATAATAAAATGACAATACCTGACAATATGTGTTCTTTCTACCCACTCTACTAACTTCTAATATGGCGACGTTCTCGTAGAAGGAACTAAATCACACTAAAAGTAGATCAGGTGACCGGTTATTTGGGCGTGTTAAATGTCTTTCTACGAAATGATTTTTCCTTGAGAATTGATAGTTGTTGACCTTGGCAACCAAATAATTTATATTCATTGTGAAATCTTCAAGAAAAATGAGATTCAGAGCCAGAGCTCAATGTGACCAAAGAGTAAATGTGTTTGGACTGTCATTAACACCGTCACAGTTCTCTTCTGGTTTGTCTAGATCAGTGCTTCTCAACCGGGGTCCCAAACGGTCTCCGTGTAAGTTACGTTGGCGCTCTGCAACATATCACGGTAATGAACGGCGGCCATTTGACCGGACTACATCAATGTTTTCATTTCATTTTCGTGATTCTGGTAGTTCAAACATCAGAGACGGGTCATTCGAGGCTACAAGTATTTGTAAACAAATAACACGAAAACCAACAGACATGTATTTAAAATGATGATAAAATGCGTAAATGGTGAACAGATAGTCACTACGTAGCATTAAATGCACGAGCAGGTGTCAGAAAATTCCTCCACAGGTTCTATTGCTATGAACTATATCTATGTCGCGACGTTACAAGCACCTTAAAAACACCTTACAGAGACAGATTATGGTTTACGGAAACTTTGCCAAATACCAAATTCTTTCTTTTTATCTATACTTACACCTATACTCTCTAGTCTAATAGAAATCTCAACACTGATACCAAATTCTTTCCCTTTATCTATTCTTACACCTATACTCTCTAGTCTAATAGAAATCTCAACACTGATACCAAATTCTTTCCCTTTATCTATACTTACACATATAATCTCTAGTCTAATAGAAATCTTAACACTGATAACAAATTATTTCCCTTTATCTATACTTACACCTATACTCTGCAGTCTAATAGAAATCTCAAAACTGATACCAAATTCTTTCCCTTTATCTATACTTACACCTATACTCTCTAGTCTAATAGAAATTTGAACACTGATACCAACTTATTTCCCTTTATCTATACTTACACCTATACTCTCTAGTCTAATAGAAATCTTAACACTGATAACAAATTATTTCCCTTTATCTATACTTACACCTATACTCTCTAGTCTTATAGAAATCTCAACACTGATACCAAATTCTTTCCCTTTATCTATACTTACACCTTTACTCTCTAGTCTAATGGAAATCTCAACACTGATAAATTCTTTCCCTTTATCTATACTTACACCTATACTCTCTAGTCTAATAGAAATCTCAACACTGATACCAAATTCTTTCCCTTTATCTAAACTTACACCTATACTCTCTAGTATAATAGAAATCTTAACACTGATACCAAATTATTTCTCTTTATCTATACTTACACCTATACTCTCTAGTCTTATAGAAATCTCAACACTGATACCAAATTCTTTCCCTTTATCTATACCTACACCTATACTCTCTAGTCTAATAGAAATCTCAACACTGATACCAAATTCTTTCCCTTTATCTATACCTACACCTATACTCTCTAGTCTAATAGAAATCTCAACACTGATACCAAATTCTTTCCCTTTATCTATACTTACACCTATACTCCCTAGTCTTATAGAAATCTCAACACTGATACCAAATTCTTTCTCTTTATCTATACTTACACCTATACTCTCTAGTCTTATAGAAATCTCAACACTGATACCAAATTCTTTCCCTTTATCTATACTTACACCTATACTCTCTAGTCTAATAGAAATTTGAACACTGATACCAAATTATTTCCCTTTATTTATACCTACACCTATACTCTCTAGTCTAATAGAAATCTCAACACTGATACCAAATTCTTTCCCTTTATCTATACTTACACCTATACTCTCTAGTCTAATAGAAATCTTAACACTGATACCAAATTCTTTCCCTTTATCTATACTTACACCTATACTCTCTAGTCTAATAGAAATCTCAACACTGATACCAAATTCTTTTTCTTTATCTATACTTACACCTATACTCTCTAGTTTAATAGAAATTTGAACACTGATACCAAATTATTTCCCTTTATCTATACCTACACCTATACTCTCTAGTCTAATAGAAATCTCAACACTGATACCAAATTCTTTCCCTTTATCTATACTTACACCTATACTCTCTAGTCTAATAGAAATCTCAACACTGATACAAAATTCTTTCCCTGTATCTATACTTACACCTATACTCTCTAGTCTAATAGAAATCTCAACACTGATACCAAATTATTTCCCTTTATCTATACTTACACCTATATTCTCTAGTCTAATAGAAATCTCAACACTGATACCAAATTATTTCCACTTATCTGTACGTACACATATACTCTCTAGTCTAATAGAAATCTCAACACTGATACCAAATTCTTTCACTTTATCTATACTTACACATATACTCTCTAGTCTAATAGAAATCTCAACACTGATACCAAATTATTTTTCTTTATCTATACGTACACCTTTACTGTCTAGTCTAATAGAAATCTCAACACTGATAACAAATTCTTTCACTTTATCTATACTTACACCTATACTCTCTAGTCTAATAGAAATCTCAACACCGATACCAAATTCTTTTTCTTTATCTATACGTACACCTTTACTCTCTAGTCTAATAGAAATCTCAACACTGATCCAAATTCTTTCACTTTATCTATACTTACACCTATACTCTCTAGTCTAATAGAAATCTCAACACTGATACCAAATTCTTTCACATTATCTTTAATTACACCTATACTCTCTAGTATAATAGAAATCTCAACACTGATACCAAATTCTTTCCCTTCATCTATACTTACACCTATAATCTCTAGTCTAATAGAAATCTCAACACTGATACCAAATTCTTTCTCTTTATCTATACTTACACCTATACTCTGCAGTCTAATAGAAATCTCAAAACTGATACCAAATTCTTTCCCTTCATCTATACTTACACCTATAATCTCTAGTCTAATAGAAATCTCAACACTGATACCAAATTCTTTCCCTTTATCTATACCTACACCTATACTCTCTAGTCTAATAGAAATTTGAACACTGATACCAACTTATTTCCCTTTATCTATACTTACACCTATACTCTCTAGTCTAATAGAAATCTTAACACTGATACCAAATTCTTTCCCTTTATCTATACTTACACCTTTACTCTCTAGTCTAATAGAAATCTCAACACTGATACCAAATTTTTTCTCTTTATCTATACTTACACCTATACTCTGCAGTCTAATAGAAATCTCAAAACTGATACCAAATTCTTTCCCTTCATCTATACTTACACCTATAATCTCTAGTCTAATAGAAATCTCAACACTGATACCAAATTCTTTCTCTTTATCTATACTTACACCTATACTCTGCAGTCTAATAGAAATCTCAAAACTGATACCAAATTCTTTCCCTTCATCTATACTTACACCTATAATCTCTAGTCTAATAGAAATCTCAACACTGATACCAAATTCTTTCCCTTTATCTATACCTACACCTATACTCTCTAGTCTAATAGAAATTTGAACACTGATACCAACTTATTTCCCTTTATCTATACTTACACCTATACTCTCTAGTCTAATAGAAATCTTAACACTGATACCAAATTCTTTCCCTTTATCTATACTTACACCTATACTCTCTAGTCTAATAGAAATCTTAACACTGATACCAAATTCTTTTTCTTTATCTATACTTACACCTATACTCTCTAGTCTTATAGAAATCTCAACACTGATACCAAATTCTTTCCCTTTATCTATACTTACACCTATACTCTCTAGTCTAATAGAAATCTCAACACTGATACCAAATTCTTTCCCTTTATCTATAGTTACGCATATACTCTCTAGTCTAATAGAAATCTCAACACTGATGCCAAATTCTTTCCCTTTATCTATACTTACACCTATACTCTCTAGTCTTATAGAAATCTCAACACTGATACCAAATTCTTTCCCTTTATCTATACTTACACCTATACTCTCTAGTCTTATAGAAATCTCAACACTGATACCAAATTCTTTCCCTTTATCTATACTTACACCTATACTCTCTAGTCTAATAGAAATCTCAACACTGATACCAAATTCTTTCCCTTTATCTATACCTACACCTATACTCTCTAGTCTAATAGAAATCTCAACACTGATACCAAATTCTTTCCCTTTATCTATAGTTACGCATATACTCTCTAGTCTAATAGAAATCTCAACACTGATACCAAATTCTTTTTCTTTATCTATACTTACACTTATACTCTCATAGAAATCTTAACACTGATACCAAATTCTTTTTCTTTATCTATACTTACACCCATACTCTCTAGTCTAATCGAAATCTCAACACTGATATCAAATTCTTTCCCTTTATCTATACTTACACCTATACTCTCATAGAAATCTCAAAACTGATACCAAATTCTTTCCCTTTATCTATACTTACACTTATACTCTCATAGAAATCTCAACACTGATACCAAATTCTTTTTCTTTATCTATACTTACACCCATACTCTCTAGTCTAATAGAAATCTCAACACTGATACAAAATTCTTTCCCTTTATCTATACTTACACCTATACTATCTAGTCTAATAGAAATCTCAACACTGATACCAAATTATTTCCCTTTATCTATACTTATATCTATACTCTCTAGTCTAATCGAAATTTCAACACTGATACCAAATTCTTTCCCTTTATCTATACTTACACCTATACTCTCATAGAAATCTCAACACTGATACCAAATTCTTTCCCTTTATCCATACTTACACCTATACTCTCTAGTATAATAGAAATCTTAACACTGATACCAAATTTTTACCTTAATCTATACATACACCTATACTCTTTAGTCTAATAGAAATCTTAACACTGATAACAAATTCTTACCCTTTATCTATACTTACACCTATACTCTCTAGTCTAATAGAAATTTGAACACTGATACCAAATTATTTCCCTTTATCTATAGTTACACCTATACTCTCTAGTCTAATAGAAATCTCAACACTGATACCAAATTCTTTCCCTTTATCTATACTTACACCTATACTCTCTAGTCTAATAGAAATTTGACCACTGATGCCAAATTCTTTCCCTTTATCTATACTTACACCTATACTCTCTAGTCTAATAGAAATCTTAACACTGATACCAATTTATTTTTCTTTATCTATACTTACACCTATACTCTCTAGTCTAATAGAAATCTTAACACTGATACCAATTTCTTTCACCTATACTTTCTAGTTTAATAGAAATAGTGCCAAGATCATTCAAGCCTGTTGATTTTGGAGAAGTAAGTGATTTACTTCTCCAAAATCAACAGGCTTGAATGATCTTGGCACTGACAAATCTTTATGAAAATTTGACAACAATTTGTCCCATCTTTTCAGCATATCAGAATCTATTTCTTCATCCCATGCCAGTCTTCTTTGGCAAAGATCTTGTAAAATAATCTTCGCAGGTAAAACATAAGGTGCTGCCAGTCCTAGGGGATCCAAAATAGAGCATATTACAGATAGTATACCTCTTCTAGTTGGTGGTTTCTTGAGTAATTTGATCTTAAAACCAAATACATCTTTCTCAACAGACCACTGAACACCAACAGCATGTTCAAAGGTCATCATAATTCAAGTCTTAAGTGTTTCAAATCTTTGGCTTGTTCATCTAAAGGTATGGTTTCTAGTACTGATCGATCGTTGCTTATCCATTTTGTTAAATAGAATCTGCCAAAGTTCTGTCAAACTCTTGTTCAATGGCTTTGGTAGATGAATCTAGGGAACGAAGGCAATCATTTACATAATAGAGAGTATAGGTGTAAGTATAGATAAAGGGAAAGATTTTGGTATCAGTGTTGAGATTTCTATTAAACTAGAAAGTATAGGTGAAAGAAATTGGTATCAGTGTTAAGATTTCTATTAGACTAGAGAGTATAGGTGTAAGTATAGATAAAGAAAAATAAATTGGTATCAGTGTTAAGATTTCTATTAGACTAGAGAGTATAGGTGTAAGTATAGATAAAGGGAAAGAATTTGGCATCAGTGGTCAAATTTCTATTAGACTAGAGAGTATAGGTGTAAGTATAGATAAAGGGAAAGAATTTGGTATCAGTGTTGAGATTTCTATTAGACTAGAGAGTATAGGTGTAACTATAGATAAAGGGAAATAATTTGGTATCAGTGTTCAAATTTCTATTAGACTAGAGAGTATAGGTGTAAGTATAGATAAAGGGTAAGAATTTGTTATCAGTGTTAAGATTTCTATTAGACTAAAGAGTATAGGTGTATGTATAGATTAAGGTAAAAATTTGGTATCAGTGTTAAGATTTCTATTAGACTAGAGAGTATAGGTGTAAGTATGGATAAAGGGAAATAATTTGGTATCAGTGTTAAGATTTCTATTAGACTAGAGAGTATAGGTGTAAGTATAGATAAAGGGAAAGAATTTGGTATCAGTGTTGAAATTTCGATTAGACTAGAGAGTATAGATATAAGTATAGATAAAGGGAAATAATTTGGTATCAGTGTTGAGATTTCTATTAGACTAGATAGTATAGGTGTAAGTATAGATAAAGGGAAAGAATTTTGTATCAGTGTTGAGATTTCGATTAGACTAGAGAGTATGGGTGTAAGTATAGATAAAGAAAAAGAATTTGGTATCAGTGTTAAGATTTCTATGAGAGTATAAGTGTAAGTATAGATAAAGAAAAAGAATTTGGTATCAGTGTTGAGATTTCTATTAGACTAGAGAGTATATGCGTAACTATAGATAAAGGGAAAGAATTTGGTATCAGTGTTGAGATTTCTATTAGACTAGAGAGTATAGGTGTAGGTATAGATAAAGGGAAAGAATTTGGTATCAGTGTTGAGATTTCTATTAGACTAGAGAGTATAGGTGTAAGTATAGATAAAGGGAAAGAATTTGGTATCAGTGTTGAGATTTCTATAAGACTAGAGAGTATAGGTGTAAGTATAGATAAAGGGAAAGAATTTGGTATCAGTGTTGAGATTTCTATAAGACTAGAGAGTATAGGTGTAAGTATAGATAAAGGGAAAGAATTTGGCATCAGTGTTGAGATTTCTATTAGACTAGAGAGTATATGCGTAACTATAGATAAAGGGAAAGAATTTGGTATCAGTGTTGAGATTTCTATTAGACTAGAGAGTATAGGTGTAAGTATAGATAAAGGGAAAGAATTTGGTATCAGTGTTGAGATTTCTATAAGACTAGAGAGTATAGGTGTAAGTATAGATAAAGAAAAAGAATTTGGTATCAGTGTTAAGATTTCTATTAGACTAGAGAGTATAGGTGTAAGTATAGATAAAGGGAAAGAATTTGGTATCAGTGTTAAGATTTCTATTAGACTAGAGAGTATAGGTGTAAGTATAGATAAAGGGAAATAAGTTGGTATCAGTGTTCAAATTTCTATTAGACTAGAGAGTATAGGTGTAGGTATAGATAAAGGGAAAGAATTTGGTATCAGTGTTGAGATTTCTATTAGACTAGAGATTATAGGTGTAAGTATAGATGAAGGGAAAGAATTTGGTATCAGTTTTGAGATTTCTATTAGACTGCAGAGTATAGGTGTAAGTATAGATAAAGAGAAAGAATTTGGTATCAGTGTTGAGATTTCTATTAGACTAGAGATTATAGGTGTAAGTATAGATGAAGGGAAAGAATTTGGTATCAGTTTTGAGATTTCTATTAGACTGCAGAGTATAGGTGTAAGTATAGATAAAGAGAAAAAATTTGGTATCAGTGTTGAGATTTCTATTAGACTAGAGAGTAAAGGTGTAAGTATAGATAAAGGGAAAGAATTTGGTATCAGTGTTAAGATTTCTATTAGACTAGAGAGTATAGGTGTAAGTATAGATAAAGGGAAATAAGTTGGTATCAGTGTTCAAATTTCTATTAGACTAGAGAGTATAGGTGTAGGTATAGATAAAGGGAAAGAATTTGGTATCAGTGTTGAGATTTCTATTAGACTAGAGATTATAGGTGTAAGTATAGATGAAGGGAAAGAATTTGGTATCAGTTTTGAGATTTCTATTAGACTGCAGAGTATAGGTGTAAGTATAGATAAAGAGAAAGAATTTGGTATCAGTGTTGAGATTTCTATTAGACTAGAGATTATAGGTGTAAGTATAGATGAAGGGAAAGAATTTGGTATCAGTGTTGAGATTTCTATTATACTAGAGAGTATAGGTGTAATTAAAGATAATGTGAAAGAATTTGGTATCAGTGTTGAGATTTCTATTAGACTAGAGAGTATAGGTGTAAGTATAGATAAAGTGAAAGAATTTGGATCAGTGTTGAGATTTCTATTAGACTAGAGAGTAAAGGTGTACGTATAGATAAAGAAAAAGAATTTGGTATCGGTGTTGAGATTTCTATTAGACTAGAGAGTATAGGTGTAAGTATAGATAAAGTGAAAGAATTTGTTATCAGTGTTGAGATTTCTATTAGACTAGACAGTAAAGGTGTACGTATAGATAAAGAAAAATAATTTGGTATCAGTGTTGAGATTTCTATTAGACTAGAGAGTATATGTGTAAGTATAGATAAAGTGAAAGAATTTGGTATCAGTGTTGAGATTTCTATTAGACTAGAGAGTATATGTGTACGTACAGATAAGTGGAAATAATTTGGTATCAGTGTTGAGATTTCTATTAGACTAGAGAATATAGGTGTAAGTATAGATAAAGGGAAATAATTTGGTATCAGTGTTGAGATTTCTATTAGACTAGAGAGTATAGGTGTAAGTATAGATACAGGGAAAGAATTTTGTATCAGTGTTGAGATTTCTATTAGACTAGAGAGTATAGGTGTAAGTATAGATAAAGGGAAAGAATTTGGTATCAGTGTTGAGATTTCTATTAGACTAGAGAGTATAGGTGTAGGTATAGATAAAGGGAAATAATTTGGTATCAGTGTTCAAATTTCTATTAAACTAGAGAGTATAGGTGTAAGTATAGATAAAGAAAAAGAATTTGGTATCAGTGTTGAGATTTCTATTAGACTAGAGAGTATAGGTGTAAGTATAGATAAAGGGAAAGAATTTGGTATCAGTGTTAAGATTTCTATTAGACTAGAGAGTATAGGTGTAAGTATAGATAAAGGGAAAGAATTTGGTATCAGTGTTGAGATTTCTATTAGACTAGAGAGTATAGGTGTAGGTATAAATAAAGGGAAATAATTTGGTATCAGTGTTCAAATTTCTATTAGACTAGAGAGTATAGGTGTAAGTATAGATAAAGGGAAAGAATTTGGTATCAGTGTTGAGATTTCTATAAGACTAGAGAGTATAGGTGTAAGTATAGATAAAGAGAAAGAATTTGGTATCAGTGTTGAGATTTCTATAAGACTAGGGAGTATAGGTGTAAGTATAGATAAAGGGAAAGAATTTGGTATCAGTGTTGAGATTTCTATTAGACTAGAGAGTATAGGTGTAGGTATAGATAAAGGGAAAGAATTTGGTATCAGTGTTGAGATTTCTATTAGACTAGAGAGTATAGGTGTAGGTATAGATAAAGGGAAAGAATTTGGTATCAGTGTTGAGATTTCTATAAGACTAGAGAGTATAGGTGTAAGTATAGATAAAGAGAAATAATTTGGTATCAGTGTTAAGATTTCTATTATACTAGAGAGTATAGGTGTAAGTTTAGATAAAGGGAAAGAATTTGGTATCAGTGTTGAGATTTCTATTAGACTAGAGAGTATAGGTGTAAGTATAGATAAAGGGAAAGAATTTATCAGTGTTGAGATTTCCATTAGACTAGAGAGTAAAGGTGTAAGTATAGATAAAGGGAAAGAATTTGGTATCAGTGTTGAGATTTCTATAAGACTAGAGAGTATAGGTGTAAGTATAGATAAAGGGAAATAATTTGTTATCAGTGTTAAGATTTCTATTAGACTAGAGAGTATAGGTGTAAGTATAGATAAAGGGAAATAAGTTGGTATCAGTGTTCAAATTTCTATTAGACTAGAGAGTATAGGTGTAAGTATAGATAAAGGGAAAGAATTTGGTATCAGTTTTGAGATTTCTATTAGACTGCAGAGTATAGGTGTAAGTATAGATAAAGGGAAATAATTTGTTATCAGTGTTAAGATTTCTATTAGACTAGAGATTATATGTGTAAGTATAGATAAAGGGAAAGAATTTGGTATCAGTGTTGAGATTTCTATTAGACTAGAGAGTATAGGTGTAAGAATAGATAAAGGGAAAGAATTTGGTATCAGTGTTGAGATTTCTATTAGACTAGAGAGTATAGGTGTAAGTATAGATAAAAAGAAAGAATTTGGTATTTGGCAAAGTTTCCGTAAACCATAATCTGTCTCTGTAAGGTGTTTTTAAGGTGCTTGTAACGTCGCGACATAGATATAGTTCATAGCAATAGAACCTGTGGAGGAATTTTCTGACACCTGCTCGTGCATTTAATGCTACGTAGTGACTATCTGTTCACCATTTACGCATTTTATCATCATTTTAAATACATGTCTGTTGGTTTTCGTGTTATTTGTTTACAAATACTTGTAGCCTCGAATGACCCGTCTCTGATGTTTGAACTACCAGAATCACGAAAATGAAATGAAAACATTGATGTAGTCCGGTCAAATGGCCGCCGTTCATTACCGTGATATGTTGCAGAGCGCCAACGTAACTTACACGGAGACCGTTTGGGACCCCGGTTGAGAAGCACTGATCTAGACAAACCAGAAGAGAACTGTGACGGTGTTAATGACAGTCCAAACACATTTACTCTTTGGTCACATTGAGCTCTGGCTCTGAATCTCATTTTTCTTGAAGATTTCACAATGAATATAAATTATTTGGTTGCCAAGGTCAACAACTATCAATTCTCAAGGAAAAATCATTTCGTAGAAAGACATTTAACACGCCCAAATAACCGGTCACCTGATCTACTTTTAGTGTGATTTAGTTCCTTCTACGAGAACGTCGCCATATTAGAAGTTAGTAGAGTGGGTAGAAAGAACACATATTGTCAGGTATTGTCATTTTATTATATTTATCCAGAAAATAAAAAAATCATAAATTGAGAATTACAATAGACATCTAGACTGTATATATATAAATTGTTAAAAGCTACGGACAGACTGAACGAATTTTCACGGCGAATGGTTACGGGCGGGTGTGTCCATACCCGCTCAACGGCAGGTTTTATCTGACTAGTGTGTCCAGTGCGACGACATTGGACCGAAAACAATTTACAGATATTATTGCATGTGTGTCCATTACATCGGCTATATGTTTTTGTTGGGAATAGTTCGGCCTAAATACCGGCAAATAAAATTCACTCAGTCTGTCCTCAATTTAAACACTATTTTTGATAGAGTGTCATTATGGTGAGAAACAACATGTCTGGATATCTCATTCCCGGGAATGAGCACAACGATTCCAACCCAAGGCAATATCATATCTACGTCGCAAAAAATCTATATTCCCATTCCCCAGAACTGGAATCCCAGGTACAAACCCTACCTACCCCCATGTTCCTTTAGCAACGGCTATTATTTCATTTCATTACATTAATCCGTTGCTATCATCATAAGGTTTTCTCGTCATTAACTTTTGATTGGTCGAACGATTATTGTCGACCAGTTATATTCATTGTAACAAATTATTGCTGGAAAACTTTCGAATGACCAGACGTCAAATTTCTTGTAGCAAATTTACCTTGTGATAATCGAGTCTCAACGGTCATAAATTGAGTGTGACGTATAGTGTTTTTTAAACGAGGTTATTAGTTGATAATGACGAGAAAACCCCGTCAATCCAGCAACGGTAGATAATGTAACGTTGCTGAAGGAAAATGACCTACCCCATTAGTCTGTCCATTATTTATACCCCCAGTTCCAACCACCAATTATTATGTGAAGTAAAATCTGTCGTGGCGGTGGCACAAACCATTGTTAAATTATGTAAATTGTGTGTACTCTGTATTATTTTTTACCGGGCTGAAAATATCTTCCACTAAGCCAGCAAACGATGAGTCCAATTGTTGTATATACTGACCCATCGAAAACACCCACCGTAAGGTGTAAATACTCCGACACTTTGCATTATGCATTTTGCATTAGACACTTTGCATTTTATATTCTGCATTAGTCACTATGCATATATATTCATTACGAACGTAAAAACGGCGGAAATTTACGGAAATTAATAAATATGCATGTGTATGGATATTAAGGTCTTGTTGACATTTTAATATGGCTTCTCACTTAAAGATAAATATCTCTGTATCATTTCAAGAATAATTGTAAATAATTTGTAATATGATGTTAGGGAAGGGGGGGGGGGGGGGTGAGCTTAGGTAACCCTCCGCTCCCCGAAAACGGTTGTGAGTATAAGTAATGCTTTACATTGATGGAAAGTCATTGCTACCTGTATAGCTTCAAGAATGCCCATTGGAAGTCAAGACCCGCCTGGATACGCAAATTTGTGACATTTTCCACCGAAATTTAAGGTTCAAAATTATTTGTATTGTGTCTGAGGAATCTAGCCTTGAAAATGTTAATATACGCTCACAAGTGCAATTTCCTGTCGAACTTGAGGGATCACCAGAAGACAATTTTGAGAATTAGACGCCTGGAAACTCAAATTCCTGACATCTCTCACATAATTTAAGGTTAAGGGGGGGGGGGTTGTTTGTAGTTGCAAGTTTGTAATTAGAGAGTTGGTGGGGGTGGGGGCAAAGTGTTAACGGTCGTCTTGTTCAAGGATTGAACACTCAGAAATTTCAAAATTGTGTTTCCAGGCTTCCAATTCCAACAATTTTCTTCTTGTGGTCCCCCAGTCTCTTAACAATAAACATAAAAATTCGTCAGGAAATAATGTTTCAGGGGGTCAATTTTCTAAATTGTCTAGAGGGGGTCCCTAGACTGCAGAAAATCATATTTCTTAGCTCCCAATGGTTGTCCTTGAAGCAATACAGATACCAATAACGTAATAAAGGGCACCACTGCAAAGCATAACTATTCACAAAGTTTTCGAGGAGTAGAGGGTTACCTAAACTGCTTCCTTCGCCAACATACTATACATTTTGCATTTTTACAAATCGACAATTATACTTTGCAGCATTGGCAAATGCATTTTGTAATTACGACATAGGTATTTTAAAGTTGCAACACAATCAACAATTTTGGCAACGTTATACCTCCATAGTCAGAATAGAGCTAAGATAATATTTTATTTGGAAAGTGGACTAGTGTGAGATTCTATGTTTGAAATTGAAAACCATTTTAAGGGACAAAAAAAAATGGTGTTTTACAAGGGGTCGGTTTGACTCGTCTATATTCCTTTGCTGGCTTAGTGTAGGTAGACTATCTTCAGTCAGCCCAGTCATGGTCATCATAATAATATATTGAAGTTTTGAGGACACACCAAGTATAAATATATATTGTATGCTGTCCTTTATGGTAATAGTACAATAAATATCTTATCTTATCCAAGAATTGGTCTGACTTTCGTGTGATATATTGGTAAGTTTTTAACTCGATTTCTGGAAGATTTATAGAATACTGATTTAACATGGAAATTGCCAAGGCATGGCAAATGAATTGAAGGAGTGATCTAAATGCTTTAGATATGGCTTGTTTTGATCAGATTTTTTTCTATGAAACTAGGTTTATTTGTGAATATTAATGAAATGTTGGAGGAAAATAATAAAATATCAAAAATATATTATGTTAAAATTTATGTTAAAAGATATGAATTTAAAGCAAATATTGAAAATATGTTTTTTAAGAATAGCAATACTATTTTGAAGCAGATTTCCTAATTATTATACGGACAATGGATAAAATCCAATTTACTGGCAATTGAGAATAATAGCAGTGAGTTAATTAAAATAAAGTTTTCCTTCAGAAATTTCATCTTTCACACCCTAATAACGTGATCAGCGCATATTTAAGATTTGGGGCAAGGGCAATAACTCTGCTTGTAACGATCGAAAATAGCTCAAATTCGAACTTGATCTTCGTTTTCTGATTATATATACACATATCAAATTTCATTTGATTCCGTCAAAAACTCTAGTTTTTAGAGCGTTTACAAGGAAATGTTGATGGACGGACCGTCGGATTTGAGGCAAGGGCAATAACTCTGCTTCTAACGATCGAAAATAGCTCAAATTCGAACTTGATCTTCGTTTTATGAATATGTATACACATATCAAATTTCATTTGATTCCGTCAAAAACTCTAGTTTTTAGAGCGTTTACAAGCAAATGTTGATGGTCGGACCGACGGATTTGGGGCAAGGGCAATAACTCTGCTTCTAACGATCGAAAATAGCTCAAATTCGAACTTGATCTTCGTTTTATGAATATGTATACGCATATCAAATTTCATTTGATTCCGTCAAAAACTCTAGTTTTTAGAGCGTTTACGAGCAAATGTTGACGGACGGACGGACGGCATGACGTACGAATGCTACTTTAGGCAACTTTTTCTTGTGGGACTTGACTTGTGAGACTTTTCATCGATTCTCACGAATGGTACTGTAGAGGACTTTTGCCCTAGGTGTCTTTTTCATAACCTTTCGCCTTTGGGGACTTTTGCCCTTACAAAGCCTTTGAGGGACTATTTATACTTGTGAGACTTTTTTTCATTTGGGAATATCATTTCAGCATAAGTTCAGTGGCGTAGCCAGTTTTTCGAAACTGGGGGTGCAATGGTAAAGATAAACCGACAGAATATATTGTGGTTCGGGTCCTGGGGTAGATGCCCCCCCCCCCCGGAAGCTCTAGAGTTTTAGATATTTGACACACTGCAGAAAGGCTACTTGAAGCTATATTTTTGGAATTTTTTTAATGTTTATGCCTGCTGCCAGTCGGTTTAACTTTACCTACGGCACTTTTTCAGCCGACAGATACCGCCATCTAGCTACACCACAGCATTAGTTAGATAGTTGAGTGACAATATATTCGTTTTGTGGGACTTTCGTTCCATCACCTCCAAACCTTTATGGGACTGATCCTTGTGAGACTTTCTTGCCAATAACCAATACAATATAGGAAGGAGCATTTTTCCTATGCTGCCGTAATGGGACTATTTAGAAATTATCCCCCCTTGACTACATGTTGCAAAACAAACATATACACACTGTCATACGAGTCTTTATCCATTAAGCAAGATGGAGTGCCAATATATTCGTCTTGTGGGACTATCTGATCCTTGTGAGACTTTTCTTGCCATAAACCAATACAATATACGAGGGAGCATTATTTTTCCTATGCTGCCGTAATGGGACTATTTAGAAATTATCCCCCCTTGACTACATGTTGCAAAACAAACATATACACACTGTCATACGAGTCTTTATCCATTAAGCAAGATGGAGTGCCAATATATTCGTCTTGTGGGACTATCTGATCCTTGTGAGACTTTTCTTGCCATAAACCAATACAATATACGAGGGAGCATTATTTTTCCTATGCTGCCGTAATGGGACTATTTAGAAATTATCCCCCGTTGACTACATGTTGCAAAACAAACATATACATACTGTCATACGAGTCTTTATCCATTAAGCAAGATGGAGTGCCGATATATTCGTCTTGTGGGACTATCTGATCCTTGTGAGACTTTCTTGCCAATAACCATTACAATATAGGAGGGAGCATTTTTCCCATGCTGTCGTTATGGGACTATTTAGAAATTATCCCCCCTTGACTACATGTTACAAAACAAATATATAAACACTGTCATACGAGTCTTTATCCATTAAGCAAGATGGAGTGCCGATATATTCGTCTTGTGGGACTATCTGATCCTTGTGAGACTTTCTTGCCAATAACCTATACAAAATAGGAGGGAGCATTTTTCCTATGATGCCGTAATGGGACTATTTAGAAATATCTCCACCAACCCCCCAACCCCCTCCCATCAATTCCTTGACTGCAATCACGACTACCTAGGTTGCGATATCCGCCGCTAGGGAAGCGAACGTTAACTTGTTATTTATCAACCAACCTTGACTGCAACCTCTAAAACAAAACATATAGACACTGCCACACCAGTCTTTATTTATTTATGATTAACATTTGAAATTTTTTTCACAATATCAGTCCAATGCTTCATATTTAAATATTTGCTTTTTTTCATTACTTTTAGGCATTCTGCCTTTCTTGGTGTAGTTTTGGCTTCAAAATGTTTTTGAAAAAATTTTGTAAGTTCCTCCGTTTGCTCCCGAGTCCATCGCACTCTTTTTGAGTTTGATATTAATCTCTGTTTTTTACTTTTTACTAATACCGGTGACAAATTATCATTTTCATCTTCATCTTCTTCTTCTTTTTCTTCTTCTTCTTCGGGAAGTTTTCTTGAAGCTGATGTTCCTGGTTCAGAGTCACTTTCCAACAATACATCTGGAGAGAAATTAACATTTATGTAATTAAATGCAAAATCATTTTTAAACAGATCTGGTTTTACTTAATAGGTATGTTTCAATCGATTTAAGATTCCATTAGTTCACCAATTACAAATTAGGACTAAATGAGACAGATTAAAATCAATCAAAATATATCTAAGAAGAAACTGCATTCATTGAGTAAGATGTCAATAATGAGCATGACCGTTTTTGACCAGATAACTATTTGCATAAAAAAAAAATGAGAAAAAATCAATACTAACCTTCAAATGAAATATCATCTAACTTTTTGCCAACAAAATGTTTGGTTAAGTTTAGATCCTGAACCAATAACAGCTTGCTGACTTGTACTCTTTCTATAAAGCCTGACATCGTTTGGTAATGTTCTTTATGGACCCTCTTTGTGTGGCCTAAATGCTTACAAAGCCAGTCTAATTGGTTGCCATTTAAATCGATCACCTGAAACAGAAAGAGGTAGAAGCTAATGAAAGACACATGTAACAGAGAGGTACTAATTCATTCTTAAAGATATTGTAAAGAGTTTTTCTTAACTTTGTAAGTGTATCGAGCACATTGATAGCATCATTTTGCACCATTCCATTTTTATTCCGATGTCTGTGGTTCTTGGAATTCAACTAAAACTAACCCGTTTTATTATAGATATTATATCTATAATAGCTTCCGGTAGTTTTTTCACAGTGGTGAATTATAATATCTATAATGAAACGCGTTAGTTTTAGTTGAATTCCAAGAACCACAGACATCGGAATAAAAATTGGAATGGTGAAAATTGATGCTATCAGTGTCCCCGATACACTTACAAAGTTTAGAAAACCATTTTACAATCCCTTAAATATTTCTTACCCTTTTTGAAAATCATTATTGAAATGAAAAATGTATGTAGCCTACTATGAACAACAGTATTGGAAATCGAAAATATGAAAAATAAAAGGAATTATATTATTTTTTAACTTCTTGAGTTCATTATATTGAGCATGTAGACCTACCTGAGAAAGAGTCGCTGTATACTTTCGCATTGTTACACTTGTAATATTTTCTGGGTGTTGTAGATTCAATTCATCTGTAATTTTTTTTAATGATTCATAGCTTCTTGAAGCCCCAATTGCTGAAATAATTTTAAAATTAACATACAATAATGATATCAATTCCTTGCCGGGTAAAAAACACTATGACATTGAAAAATGCTTTCGTTTAACTCATAAACATTTAAGAGCATAGTGACGAAACAATTTTATGTACAAAAGACTTGGAATGTAATAGATTCCAGAAAAAGCACCCAGACAATAGTACTACTGTTATAGAAGCATAATTCATTATATAACAAAGAATCTTATTCTTATTTTTTGCAATTATGTAGAACTTACATGAATTTGGAAATAAATATGTATTATCTTTCAAAATTTTAACTTTTTCTCTCACTTCTGTATTAGCAAGAAACTCAAGAGGTTTGTGGCAGTCTTCAGGTATAATAACTGGAACTCCCCTTCCACGCTGTAAAAGAAGACAATTCCCCCAATAACTTTCAAATATTCAATAAATCATTTTAATTTTTACAAGTTATTTTGTGTTTCCTGTTCAAAAGAATAAAAGACTTCTACTTCATATTCAATCAATTTTTATATTGTCAAACATGATAGGCTTTAAAGTTAAATTACAATGTGCATTCTTTGAAACTAAGTTTTTTTTAAATTACCTTTCCTCTGACAATCATTAAATCTTGTGTAGAAAGTAAGTGTTTTTCCAGTGTCGATAATTCACCAATCAAGCTCTTATCCACGTCACTCAACTCTTTTCTTCTAGATCGAAAATTGCTGATGCTAAAATGAATGAAACTATTTTGTAAGCATGTAATATGTAGGTTTACACTAACGTCACTTACTCTATACATTTTATCCTTTTCAGTCAGATTCATATGTTAATGTTTAACCATGCTTCATTATGAGTCATAAAATATGCGTCAAGTAACCATGTAACATACAAGTAAATTATCACTTACCTTATAGCATCTATTTCTCCAGATCTCCTTTTATTGTAACATAAAAGTCGGCACTGAACTAAAGTTACAATTTGTTTAAAATTTGAAGGATTTAACATTACTGTGCATAATTCAGCATGTACATGCCTATTTAATAACTCTATGTCCGAAGGCGTTGGAATTTGTTTGGTTTTGGTAAAAGATCTCTTCATCAGAACAGCGTAACCAAGTTTTGTCACTCTCGTCTTATATTCCATAGTCATCAATTTTATCATGTTTTTACAGTCTTTACGTTGATCATCATCCAAATTTTTCTTCACAATAAAACTCCATTTAAAGTTCGTTAAGCGAATTAAATCGTACTTTAATTTAAGACAGTTTGATGGAGACTTTAATTGTTCTTCATCGTCCATCAATGGTATGGCTAATTCTAATGAAGCATTGACAACATCATCGAAATGCGATGGTTTTAAAAATTCCCACAATGACATGTTGATTTCTTCGCAATTTTCTGTTTTTCTAAGTTGAGCTAATAACTTCGCTGCAAGACGCATTCTTTGAGATGCGTATTGAGCTCTTTTGAGTCGATTATCAATGTTCTGTCTCAACCAATATTCGCCTAATGCCAGAATAAGTTCATCATTTTGTGCTATTTTAGTTATTTCATCATTTGTCATAATGGAACACACTTCTTCTTTCAACAGCTGTGATGCACAGGAGGTGAAACGTCCAGATGCAATATCAGATTGCAATAGTAGATTGCGTTTAGTTTGATTCCCTATCGATTCTTCTAAGCGTGTGCAAGCTTTCTGGTGCCTTTTAATATTACTTTTAGAAACCCAATCACGACAGTTTGGACACGGACCAAAATCATCTATTGTAAAATCTTTCACTGGACGTCTTCTCAAAAGTAATTGTCCTTTTTTCTCTTTCAGAACTTTCTTGTTGTTAGTATCATCGCCCAGGATTCTCAGTCTATCAAACTTTGCACCACTTTTATCAGCAATGGCATTTGAAACTTCAGTGATATGGTTATGTTTGGCAACCAGGTGAGGTCTTATATGGAGAAAATACTTCTTGCAGAATAAGCAACAATGTAGAGAATTGTATACTCTATTACCAGTTTTCTTATGCTTTGTAAGCTTATGATCAGATTTTAATACCCTCTTGATATATATTTCAGGATAGTTTTTGTCATATGCTGTTTCATTTTCTGTATTTATTTCATCTTCTAAATTTCCTTCTACAATAACTTCAGGTTCCCGATTTACTGTATTTTCATCTTCTACTTTTTTCCAGTGATTTAACATTCCTGTTAGGTAATTTGATCCATCTGACTCATCTTCACTTTCAGAAGCACTAACAATTTCATCTAAACCAAGGATATCCTCAATATTCTCATAGCCTATTGGAAAATAATCAGGATCTGCCGCCTTATCATCTGACTGTTCATTATTATGTTCCATTTCTTCATCATCTGCAGTTTTACCTTCATAATCAGCTTTATCTCCTACTTGTTCAGTTTCATTCACCATTTCTTCATCATCTGCATTTTTACCTTTATAATCAGTATTATCTCCTACTTGTTCAGTAATATTCACCATTTCTTCATCATCTGCATTTTTACCTTTATAATCAGCTTTATCTCCTACTTGTTCAGTTTCATTCACCATTTCTTCATCATCTGCATTTTTACCTTCATAATCAGCTTTATCTCCTACTTGTTCAGTAATATTCACCATTTCTTCATCATCTGCATTTTTACCTTCATAATCAGCTTTATCACCTACTTGTTCAGTAATATTCACCATTTCTTCATCATCTGCATTTTTAGCTTCATAATCAGCTTTATCTACTACTTGTTCAGTTTCATTCACCATTTCTTCATCATCTGCATTTTTACCTTCATAATCAGCTTTATCTCCTACTTGTTCAGTAATATTCACCATTTCTTCATCATCTGCATTTTTACCTTTATAATCAGCTTTATCTCCTACTTGTTCAGTTTCATTCACCATTTCTTCATCATCTGCATTTTTACCTTCATAATCAGCTTTATCTCCTACTTGTTCAGTAATATTCACCATTTCTTCATCATCTGCATTTTTACCTTCATAATCAGCTTTATCTCCTACTTGTTCAGTTTCATTCACCATTTCTTCATCATCTGCATTTTTACCTTCATAATCAGCTTTATCTCCTACTTGTTCAGTAATATTCACCATTTTTACATCATCTGCATTTTTACCTTCATAATCAGCTTTATCTCCTACTTGTTCAGTTTCATTCACCATTTCTTCATCATCTGCATTTTTACCTTCATAATCAGCTTTATCTCCTACTTGTTCAGTTTCATTCACCATTTCTTCATCATCTGCATTTTTACCTTCATAATCAGCTTTATCTCCTACTTGTTTAGTTTCATTCACCATTTCTTCATCATCTGCATTTTTACCTTCATAATCAGCTTTATCTCCTACTTGTTTAGTAATATTCACCATTTTTACATCATCAATCTCAAACAAATTATTATTGCTATCTTTTTTTCCATTGTCATTCACCATTTTTGAAGTTTTTTGACTAAATTCTTTATCAAATTGCCTACCGTCCAATAATTTTTTCTTGAAAACTGCTGTTTCAACTGAGTTATTCTCATCTGTAAATCATAAATTCAAGTCCAAAGCTAAAACAAGGTCAAATAATAAATGAGGGAAATAAATTAGGCCCTACTTACTAACATGTGTAAAGTTGGATTCTTGTTTCAGGCAAGATATGCAGATTCAACAGGCCAAAGTGATTTATTGGATTATGGATTAATAAAGCAATAAAACTCAAATAAAGCCTCAAATATTATGAAAAAGAAAAGAATTATCGTTTTACCTATTGCCCATTTGACATCCTCTTTAAAAGAATTTAATGTGGATAACATTCCCTTCTTCTGGAGCTTTTCTGAAATGTAGAATCAAAAAAATCTGACCCTCGGTATATTTATTTTACACACTCTCCTCACACGATTCATCCAATTTATATCGCCAACAAAAATATAGAGCTCTATATATAAAGACTAACTATTTTTTCAACGTTTTGTAGTTAAAAAAAATGTTTTCTGAATCCAAATATTAAAAGTAGGCCTATATACCATAACAAAAAAACCCACAAAAAACACAACAAATCAAACAAATTTGTAACTGTCAACAAAACTAAAAATATTAAAATTTCCATCATACCGATGCCCTTTTCTTTAAAATCTTCATCTTGAGAAAATGGTAATAAATTCGACAATTTTACATCAAATCTGAAAATCCATTTAGATTATTACAATCTACTATTGAAAATCATAGATAATACAATGACTTCTTAAACAGTCAGTACTCTGTTCTAAAAGATCTACTATTCTAAAAAAAAAATTAAACTTACAGAGGAAGTTTTATTTTTATAAACCACAGCTTTGCACTAAAAAATGCTTTTTCCTAAATTTCTATTGTGAACAAAAAATAATGTCTTTGAATTCAAAGAATAAATTTGACCCACACTCAGCTTACTGTCTCCAATATGTATCTTATGCTTTTTTTTAATATAAACACGTAAAGGCTTAATAGTGTTAACATGCAGAAAGCAATGAATTATTACTTTAATTATTGATACTGATAGATGAAATCAATTTTAATTGTTTTGTTTGTATCAATTAAGTATTGTACAGTAATACTGATATAAAAATACTCACTCTGAATCATCACTTTTCACAAATACACGTGCAGCAATACGCCCACAATGTAGTACCTTAGCCGGCCAGAGAATGGGCGTGTTTTTTAATCTTGCCCAAGAAAACATTTTTACTGCTAATCAACTTTACAGGCCTTACATTTAAAAGAAAAAAGAAAATTGTTATACATGTATACCATAGATAATTGGCAAATTGGTATTGGCTCATCTAAAAATTATAATTAGGCTTGATCTATGGGATAGGTCTAGTATAAATGAATATAATCAGAAAGAACACAAGGCAGTTTGGACCAAAACAAACTCAGACCACTTTTTTTTCTCACAAACTCCGACCACTTGTGGAGCTTAAAAGCATGTGTAAAAAAGGTATGCTTGATTATCAGAAACAAGATGATCTAAAATTCCCCTTTTGACAAGAGTTTATCAAAGAGTGTTTCTGATGCCATCTCGAAAGCTACATATCTTTGAGTTACTACCTACCTTTAATAACAAACCAGGAAAATCAGAATAATGATAAATTCTATGTCGGCTACAATTGATATAAACAGACAAAGAAGTGATATCTGTGGCACAAAAACTGGCAGAATTTTCATGATAAATGAAAAAACGAAATACGTTATTAAACAGCTGAATTCTAAATCGTCCATTTCTACAACAACAACAAAAAAAAAGTTTAATTTAAGTTTACATATGGAGGTATAGAATTTAGTTTTAATTTTCCACCTTATTTAAACCAATGCCAGATAGATTAGAAATTAATATCATTTAAAACAAAAGTCGCAAATTTTATTTATAGCAAAATTTAGGAGAAATCCAATCCAACGTCGGTAAGTCAATATTGACCTTGTGATTAAAACCATGTGTAAAAAGTCGCAAATGGTTCAAATAAATTCAATGTTCAAAAGAATTAAAATCAGTGTCATAAGAAACAAATCACTCACTCTGTATCTATATTTTTAAAAAAAATAAGCCCATTTTCTGATAAGAATAATGTATGCAAAGAAGTTTAAATGTTGAAAAAAATTTATTGAACCATGCATCCATTGGTAAGTCCATATGGACCTTGTGAAACTTAAAACCATGTGTAAAAAGTCGCAAATGGTTCAAATAAATTCAATTTTCAAAAGAATTAAAATCAGTGTCATAAGAAACAAGTCACTCACTCTGTATCTATATTTTTTAAAAAAATAAGCCCATTTTCTGATAAGAATAATATATGCAAAGAAGTTTAAATGTTGAAAAAAATTTATTGAACCATGCATCCATTGGTAAGTCCATATGGACCTTGTGAAACTTAAAACCATGTGTAAAAAGTCGCACATGGTTCAAATAAATTCAATGGTCAAAAAA
The DNA here is from genome assembly GCA_029955415.1 of Lottia scabra. Classification (NCBI taxonomy): domain Eukaryota; kingdom Metazoa; phylum Mollusca; class Gastropoda; family Lottiidae; genus Lottia; species Lottia scabra. The sequence continues at coordinate 132,968 of JARJEI010000070.1, forward strand.
ATTAAAATCAGTGTCATAAGAAACAAATCACTCACTCTGTATCTATATTTTTTTATTAATAGGCCCATTTTCTAATAGATCTAGTGTATTAAAGAAGCCTTAATTGTTTAAAATGTTGGGTTGAACAATAAGCCTACATCCATGCATTAGTAAGTCAATCATGACCTTGTGAAACTTGCCTACTAGAAAGTGTAAAAAAGCCACAGATGGTTCATATTAATTTAATGGTCCATGTTATGACAATTCATTACAATAAATTTTATGCATTAACGGGTGAATAACCAAATACTGATAAATACTCACATAGTTCATTGCAGAAAACCGCTGGTTTGATTCTCAACTAGGCCTATCACAAAACGTCAATTTTGACAGGATACACACGTATCATTGCAACAGAGCATGCGCGAAATTGAAAGCAACGATTGGATGAAGGTATTTTACAAGGTGTTTCATTGGTTGAAGAAAAGTTTCATATGATCCCTTCCGAACTTAGATACGAACAACACTTGATTCGTCACTATAGATGGGTAGAAAAATACGGACGGCTCACGGACAACTTTTTTGTGGGACTTTCGCGTGTGCGCATTTTAGACCCATATGAACCAATCTGGCCTATCTGAAAAAAAATTCTTGTGCAACTAGACTCACATGCAAAATAAGTCGCATATGATCCATTTGAGCGAATAAAAAGTCCCTAATGGTGGCACTGACGAGAACGGCATGACGGACCGACGGACGGACCGACGGACGGACGGACAGGGGTGACTACAATATACGTCCTCATAGAGAGATGAGGGCGTATAAAAACAGGAATATTGTTAATATTGCAAGCCGCATTTCTATTTCTAGAGTCTAAGGTCTAAAGTGCAGCATGCAATATCAATATCAATAGTACAGTTTAAGGGGTGGAGTTGTTCTCAGATCTTTTCTTATAGGTCTAGCTCTATCTAAGCTTACAATGATGACAACTACTAATAATGATAATGTACGTCTTTAATGTCTTTAGGTAAAGCAACACCCATCCTAAAATTTTCTTTAACTTTGTCCAACTGGAATATCGATTTATGAGGTTTTCTAAAGGAGATTCAATTCTTTCTTCAGTAACAAGATTTACAGCTAAATTCACCTCAGAATCTTCTTTAGACAATGTTTTATCAAAGTCTTCCATTAGCCATTCTGATTCTTGTTTCCATAGGAATGAGGATCCATTCACCCATCTCTCAAATGATTTCTTCTCTAACCTCTTGAACAATCATCAGCAGGATTTGATTTGGTTTCTTCTGAACCTTCATGGATGATAACAAGTCAATTGGCAACAAAGGTGTGAAAACGACTTGTCTGGTTGGCGATATATATCAGTACTGTTTGAATATCTGTCCAGAAGTATACACCATTCCACTTAAAGTCAATTTCTCTTGTGAATTCGAATAACAACAGTAGCAGCATTCAACTCCATTTTTGGAATGGATGTCTTCTGTAAAGGTGAAACTCTTGCCTTTCCTGTAACCAAACAACAGTGAATTCTATCAGTAATATCTATCAGTAGAACGTAAGATACAACACCATAGCCTTGTTCGCTTGCATTGCTGAAGTGATGAATTTGGCAGAGTTATTGCCCTTGCCCCAAATCTTAAATATGCTATTACTCTCTTAGTTTTCAACCGATTTTGATGAAACTTAAAATGGATGTTATTGGACCTAAATCGAAAGGTTTGAGAAGTTTTGTTTTCTCCTGATTAAATTTTTTCCTTTTTCGACTTTTTCGTTAGGCGTATATGGCCGTGGTCCACTATCTTATAAATTACAATTAATCATTTTAAATAAATATATTAATGTTATTAATTAATATGATCACAGATCAATAAATGATAAATAATTTGACATATAAACTTTTTCATAAATTATGTGAATATTAATTAGGATGGTCACAGGTAAATACATAATAAATAAATTAATATATAAACTTTACCTGTAAAAACAGAAACAACGAACAGCAAATATATAATAAACATGATTGTTTTGTCTTGCTGTAACTAACTGCAGACAGATATGACTTTACCAGTATAAACTTATGTCTTATATACATCTTCATTCTTAAGTGGTTGTCCTAATTTTAGTCTATTATTATAATATTTATTACCTCCAAATATTGTGATATTGATACATATAGTATAAACATGGAAAATACACAAATAATCAAATGTTTGAATAATAAATTAACACAAATATTAATTCATTGTAAAGAAAAGAGATAAAATATATATATAATTTAGCCTTAAAACAATAATCTTAAAAGTCTTCTTGTACTTTTTTCCTATAATCTACTGTACATTATTTGTAATGTCTTATATTGCATATTAGTTAAGAATATGTAGGGTTGAATTTCTACCAATTCTATTGAAAAAGATAACCGTCTCCATAATTTTCGACTGTTATAAAGTTGGTTAATTTGAATATCAGAACCTAGTAACTATAGTCATAGAAAACATTTCTATCAATTTCAAGCTGAAATGTGTAAGATTGGCATCAAAGATCTTCACTAGCACCAAAGCTTTAAAGGGATTTGTTCACCATTCGTTCTAACAATAAAATTTTAGTCTCAGAACCTGGAATATTTTAGTTAAAAAGTGTTCGTGTATCAATAAATATCAGCGTGTGAAAGTCAAAAAGACGACTCGTACTATAGTGAGACTATGCTTAATATAAAAAACACATATATAGAAAATGGAAGATAAATGTTTAGGTAGGAATATAACTGAAGGAATTATGCCTTTTTTGTGCAGTTCTTGTACCTTTAGAGGTTATTTACATATTTCCAATGCCGAAATCTAAAATGCTGAACATTCCCCTTTAATTCCACAGACAAGTCATGATTCTAGGAATAAGCCATGGTAACAATAATTTAAACTCTACAATGCCAATAGCTGACTTCAGTCGAGAGAAATAATCAATTACAACTCATTAACAATAAATCGTGAAAAGGTTTTTAAAGGCTACAAACGGTCGTCAGACAATTGAAATAAGTCCGCCAATCAAAACTAAATTCTATTTTTCATATCTTTTTGTGGTTGAAGATCAGTTCTTTTGTAAAGACGATTCGATCATGCCCGTTTATAGATAAAAGGTATTTTAGAACAAAAATCTAGATAAACACACACCCTTTTAGTGGAATTTAATCTTTTATTTCATAAATAAGGAGGAAAGGAATGTATTTTATAAAAGTAATTCGTCCCCTAACTACTTTAATAAGGTTTTTAGAGATGACATTTGGTGAATTTGTCCTTAAAATGGTGGTAGGATTTTCTCCATAACATTTATGATGTCATTTACGATTGAGTGTCGAAAAATTGAAAACTCTAAACTCTAAATGAAAAAATTATACAGAAAAATATCCGAAAAACATATGTCTTGATTTTTATGATTTCTCACTTTAAAAAAATAACAACATTTGAGTTAAGATAAAAGAAATGGTATAGCTGTCTTAAAAGGGATTGTAACTGACAGTGATCTGCATAGATATCAATAGTAGCTTTCGGTAGATCACTGTCAGTGACGTCACAAAAGTGGAATTGCAAGAACCACAGACGTCAAAATTGAAATTGGAATGGCGAAAATTGATGATATCAGTGTCCCCGATACACAAACAAAAGTTTAGAAAACCACTTTACAATCCCTTTGAGTTAAGGGTTTATTGAATTTGAGTGAAACACGTACATATTTTTGGATTTTTTTTAAATCAGACTTAAAACAAATTTAGACTTGAGCAGTTTAATGAAACGGGGGTGTAATTTTTCCTTATTGAAGAAGAATTTTCGATTTTATCAGTGTAGATATATTATCTTATTTACATCCTCATTCGTTCAGGGAGCCGCGGAGGCTCAGTGAGTTAGACGCTTGCTCGCTAACCTGAGGGTCCAGGGTACAATCCTGACATTGCACACTGCATGGTGTTTGCCTGTTCCAATTAGCCCATAGGTGCAGAAAAGTAGGACGTAAAACTCCATTCATTTCATTCATGACCTTCGTGGACAAAATCTGATGGACGCGAGACAACATAGGGTCTGGGTTTTCAACTTGGGTGACATGTCCTAGACTGGGGACATTTTGACATTATCCCGGGGACACAAACTGAGCTATAGGTATAAAAAACATTGATATGTATTGTGTTGTCTGGGTGGATATGCATCCAATGTCCACTGCCAGCAACGTATTAAAAAGCAAAATGCAGGGTTCAATCCCGACATTGATGGCGTTTGCCCGTCCTCAATTAGCCCATATAGGTGCAGAAAAGTAGGACGTAAAACTTCGTGGACAAAATCTGATGGACAACATAGGGTCTGGGGTTTCAACTTGGGGGACATGTCCTAGACTGGGGACATTTTGACATTATCCCGGGGACACAAACTGAGCTATAGGTATAAAAAACATTGATATGTATTGTGTTGTCTGGGTGGATATGCATCCAATGTCCACTGCCAGCAACGTATTAAAAAGCAAAATGCAGTGACTTTATCATGTTTCAAAATTGTATGTTTTCGATGACAATTCAGGGGACATGGTAATTTCCATGTGCGTTATCGGGGACACTCGAGAATACTAGTTGAAAACCAAGGACATAGGGAGTTGGGGTGGGCTAACATGAAAAACTGTTGTTACAATAGTATACTATTTATATATGTATAATGATATCATATTGTCGTTATACTTAGATATCGGAAATAACAGAATATACTACATCCTGATTTCTTCAACATGTAATCGTATTTCGTGTCTTTCTTCACGTTTTCAATAGAAATATTTGGAACCAATCCAAACTTGACTTAATGGGGAATGTTCACTATTTTGTATCGTGTATCAATTGTTTACATATACATAACATCTGGATAAACATAATAATAAAACATAAATAAAGATAAAAATAGGCACTATTATGACTAGTATTATAATTTGGAGGGATGATGTTTAGAGACTAGAAAGAATACACTTAGTAATTAATCATGGGATTTATTTATTTAGGTTATCTACAGGCATTTTGAACCATTCCAGAACTGAATGATACTCCGAAAATGTGGAAAACTATTTTCAGTCCTGAAATGGTCTGGAAGGCTATTCCATAGTGAGGCAGCTGCAAATTTAAATGATTTCTTGCCATATGTGGTCGTTTTAACATGTGGTACATCCAGGATGTTATTATACCTAAAAGAATATTTCGATTGTTTTATATGTACAAGATTTTGTAAACACAATGGGGCCAAATTGTTCAAAATTTTGTAGGTATCAAGTGCCATAGTTCGGATTCTTCTTACTTGCAGGGTTGATACTTTAGCAGTTTCAAGTAATGTTTGATACGGAGATGTATAATCACTGTATACAAAACGGAGAGCCCGTTCTTGGATTTTCTCCAGTTTATTTGAATTTTTCTCAGTACAGAAGTGCCATGCGAGAGGACAGAAATTAAAGTTGCTCATAATAAAAGTATGAAATATTGTGAGTTTGTTTAATTTTGACAGAAACTTTCCCAGCCGTTTAAGTACATTTAACTGTTTGGATGCCTTTCTACACAGATTACTGATGTGTGCATCAAAGTTTAATTTATAGTCTATATCAATGCCAAGTAATTTAACTGTTTTCTCGCATGACAGAACATTGTCCTGGATTTTAATGGTCAAGTTTTTTTTCATAGGTTTTCTTCCCGACAGCCAGTACCTGAAATTTATCTGGATTTGCCTGCATTTTGTTATTTTTGAACCACTCAATCAGTGACTGAGACTCCTTTTCCAAAGTAGATAAAAGAGTGACATAATCAGGACTTATAAATGATAGTGTGTTGTCATCTGCATAATTGTATAGAGAGCTCTTTTTAACAAAATCATTTATAAAGATGTTGAAGAGCAGAGGGCCTAATATTGAACCCTGAGATACGCCCTTTTGGATGTCAGCCCAGCTACTCAGTACACTGTTTACTTTAATTTGTTGTTTTCTATTTGACAAGTATGATTTTAGAAGGGATACTGAACAGGAGGAGACTCCATAGGCAAGTAAGTAATTTATGTAATAGAATATTATGAGGTAAACAATCAAAAGCCTTTGACAGGTCCATAAGAACTGCCGCTGCATAGTGGTTTTTGTCAAGGCCTTCACGCCAATCTTCCAGTAGTCTGAGTAGTGTGGTTTGACATCCATGTCCTCTTCTGAAAGCACATAAATATGGATTAAAAATAGAATCAAAAAAGTTATACATTTGTGTTTCGAGGACCTTCTCGTATAATTTTGAAAAAATGGGCAGAACACTTACAGGACGATAGTTCGTTTTAGCAAGAGGATCGTTTTTCTTATACAGAGGTGTTACCTGTGCTTCTTTAAGTCGGTCTGGAAAGACACCAGTATCGATGGTCAGATTTATCAGACATGATAGCTGGGGTGCCATTACAGACCTACTTTCTTTAACAATTTTTGCAGGAATTCCATCTGCTCCTGTTGCTTTTTTACTATTTATTTTATTCATGATTTTTTCAACTTTTTCTGAGCTAACTTCTTGAAAATTGAAATTTGATTCTGATGTCATGTTATTTTTTATTTCAAGGATGCTAGGGTGATTCGAGGGGTCATATACCACATCCTTTCCTATGCTCTCAGCAACAGTTGAAAAATAGTTATTGAACAGATCCGAGACGTCTTTAGAGTCATTTACGATTTTATCGTCTTCGCATACTATAACTTTTTGTTCGCCCGACTTACATTTTTTGGAGAAAAACGGTTTAACAGTCTTCCAAAAATCAGCAGTTTTTGCACCACCAGAGCAACGTTCTAAAAAATAAATTTTCATGGATTTTTTCTTTAATTTGTTTACTAGATTTCTTTGCTTTCTAAATTTTTCCCACATTTTACTGTTTCGTTTCTTGGTGTACTGAGAATATAGCATATGTTTGTGGTATATGGCCCTCCTCAACTCACCATTCATACATGGTAGCGGATTTTTCCGTGGGTAACGCGACTTCAGGGGGGCATGCTTATTTAAGACATTTACAAAATCAGATTCATAATTTAAATACACGTTATTAACCTGCTCATCAGTAATCGCCCCATCCAAGCTTTGGACTGTGATTTTGTTTAGATCACCATTGAATTTATCTATGTCAAAATTTTTGGAACTCCTATAAGTGATTTTACTGTTTTGCTGAACAGTTAGGTGACCCTTTATAGTAGTAGAAATAAGGTTATGGCAGTCACTTATGCCAGTAGGTAAATTTAGAGTGTTAAAAAATGATGATTTTCTATTTGTCAGAATAATATCGATTAAGGATGGCTCACAGCCCTTTTTGAAGCATGTAGGTTTGGTTATCAGTTGATCAAGGTCAAGTGATACAAGTACCCCATGGGGGTAACAGCGAACACCAAAACATCTGTCTGTATGACTCTATTCCAGCCTCTGATAGCTATTTGGACAGGGGTCGGCTGGTATAGTCACAAAGTCCTCTTTATTCGGCATTTTCCTCATTTCGACACCATAGTACTGTTCTTGCAAAAACTGTTAGTTTTCATTCCTGTACACTAGTTCTATCGAGCACTACAAGTTATACATTAGGCGAATACGATCATCCGAGGGTTGGGATTTGGTTTTTTTGGTTTTTAGACAGCTTCTGGTCGCCTTAATCGTCATGGTCGTTCGAGAGTCATCTTGTCTCACCTGTTGCCTTAAACTTTCGGTTTAAATTCTTGAACTCACAATCGAATTCGTATGTAAAAACACCAACCCTCACCAGATTCTCCGAAAACCTGCTTGTTGGTCCGTCAGTTTTCTGAATCTTTTAGAGGAGGTCCCCATACTAAAGAAATCGTATATCCTGACTTCGAAAGCAAAGCTTGTCAATTCACATATTTTCAAGAAGGGAAAGAAAAAGGGGTGGGGGTAACTGGACTGCCCCCCTTGATTGGACGTTTGCCCACCTAGAAGTACTTGGCTTTGACATGATTTGGACATAAAGTCAACTTACTGTGACCTTGAAACATTGTACTACATGTTAACCATTCAGGCACCTAATGTTGTAAATAAGAAAGAAATTCTGAAAGTGTGAAGATTTTAAAAAAAAATGAAGGGGGGGGGGGGGGGGTGGGTTCTGCCGAATATAGTATAGGGGGTCTGTCGAATATAGTATAGGGGGTCTGCGGATTATAGTTGGGTCTGCCGAATATAGTATAGGGGGTCTGCCGAATATAGTTGGGTCTGCCGAATATAGTATAGGGGGTCTGCGGATTATAGTTGGGTCTACCGAATATAGTATAGGGGGTCTGCCGAAAATAGTTGGGTCTGCCGAATATAGTATAGGGGGTCTGCGGATTATAGTTGGGGTCTGCGGATTATAGTATAGGGTGTCTGCGGATTATAGTTGGGTCTGCGGAATATAGTATAGGGGGTCTGCGGATTATAGTTGGGTCTGCCGAATATAGTATAGGGGGTCTGCCGAATATAGTATAGGGGGTTTTCGGATTATAGTTGGGGTCTGCCGAATATAGTATAGGGGGTCTGCCGAATATAGTATGGGGGGTCTGCGGATTATAGTTGGGTCTGCCGAGTATAGTATAGGGGGTCTGCGGATTATAGTTGGGGTCTGCGATCTTCGGATTATACACTATCCCCCACAGGCCCTTGACGTTCTGTCAATGATAAAAAAAAACAGGGTTAATGTTGAAAAATAGTGTCTATGTATAGGCCTATATAAAGATAAGGTATCCAATGGCACACAGGGCATAAATGTAAACAAAGCTGTTTATTTGTTAGTGAAAGGCTTGGGCTTCGATTTAATTGAGCGGGGAACTGCTTACAATTGCCTCCGGTGTACTTTTTACTAGATAATTCAGACAGATCATGATGAGATTTATGAGAGTCAATTTCATGAAATTTGCATTTATTCGGCGACATGTTGGCCAACTTTTTGATCAGTATGTACAGTACTTTATTCTTAATGACTAACGTTTGCACTGATATTTTTCGGAGAATGATAAAACATCCTGTTTAAAGATCGAGGAACGGATGCACTTTAAAAGCTCTCGGAAATATATTCTCTTATCTGTCTGTGCAACATGTTTCTCTACATCCGTGTATAATATTCTTACATCCTATTTGAAATATAAGTATCAACGTCTTATTGAACTTAGTTAATGGCCCGTATGCACCAAATAAAATTAGGCCGAATAACATTAACTTTTAATTTGATATTATATTTTGTATGCACCACATAGAATTATCTTAAATGTATTTAAAAACAGGCTAATTTAATGCTAAACTTAAAATTGGTCGAGACCAGTTTTAACTATTTGTAAATCAGTAAAAATGCCTTTTGGATGATGAAATTTAACGATTATTTAGACGATTTAATTGAACTTGGTGAAAATAACTGTGTAACTCCTATAAATAGACATGTCAAGGATTGCCTGAACCACTCAGATTAGTGGTGTCGATAGAACAATCAATCGTTGTTGAATATCACAAGTACCAACTTAAGAGAATTCTGCATTGTCCCCATTCCTGATAGTGGGATGCCGAAGACTAATATTAGGGGCGGTCTATTTCCGTATATTGCTGTTGACATTATACAAGTTCTTTTGAGCGCTCTGAAAGTGACAAATTCTACTGTCATATAAATTTTGCAAAAATGAAACCCTGGCATGGATTCCATAATAAATTTAGTCCGACGTTTTGCTCCTGTGGAGAATAGAATAAATCTACGGTGGCTCACATACGACAAAATTATTATTTTTAATTTTTAATTATAAACTTGATTTTGTATTTATAAACTTGAATTTTTAATTAAAAACTTCAATTTTCACCATGGTGGAAATTGGGTGATAATTCAGTAATAAATAATGAAAAACTTCAATTTCCACCATGGTGAAAATTAGGTGATGATTCGTCAATAAATAATTAAAAACTTCAATTAATTTTCACCATGGTGGATATTAATTTTCACCAAATAATTTCCACCATGGTGAAAATTGAAGTTTTTAATTATTTATTACTGAATTATCACCCAATTTCCACCATGGTGAAAATTGAAGTTTTTGATTTAAAATTCAAGTTTATAAATACAAAATCAGGTTTATAATTGAAAATTAAAAATAATAATTTTGTCGTATGTGAGCCACCGTAAGAATCAAATAGATCGTTCATCCTAGATTTGGTGATAACTGTCACAAAAAAAACACAGATGAGAGTCGATAGAATTTCAAAATAGCAACATACGTAACAGTGATCAAAATGTCAAATAGAAAATATGTCTTAGTGACCAACCTTTAGACTCTTTTGTCATATATAGATTTTGTATAGTGTGTGGTTCGAATGGGAAATTGAATTTCAATTACGATAGAGATAAATATATTTAGTTAATTGTCAGTTGGTGCATATAAAATGTAGAATTATCTTTAATTACAATTAACTAAATCTATTTTAGGTTTAAAATAATTCTATTCTTCTTAATTTGATATTATTTGGTGCATACTGGCCATCATGTGTACTCATAAATATCGGCGTTTGAGAGTCAAAAATACGACTGGTCTATGCTTTATATAGAAAACACATCTATAGAACATGAAGGCTAAATGTTAAGGTATGGATATAATTGAAGGAATTATATGATTTCCGTGCAGTTCTTGTACTTTCATTATTTTCGAGAGTAGATTTTTGCCTTAAAGATATAAGTAAATATCCTGCAGAAGTACTAGAACTGCACGAAAAGTACAAAATCTATATATCAACCTAAACATTTTCTATACAATGCATATAGTCTCACTAATATACGAGTCGTATTTTTGACCTGACTTTCAAATGCTGATAATTATGTGTCTACACAGGATTTGAAGCCTGAGATTTAGATAGGCCTAGCTAAAAACAATTAAGATTCGGAAAGAAAGAAAGAAACATTTATATTTTACAAGGATAACAACTTGAGTTCTGTGAGGATCTTTTCTCCCAGCTGGTTCTTCAATATACTTTATAATTTACTTATAATATCTAATATTTATCAATAAATACACAAGTCAATCATCTACAGTTGTAATAGTGGCTTGGAATAGATTAAATACCAAACTACATCAACCAACAAATATCCTTTGACTTTCATGTTGGCTATTAATGTTACTTAGAAAGGTCGAAGGCCTACCCGGATAAGAAAAAGGTAAAGTAAAAAAAGGGGACGAAGAGTGAAAAATGTAGATATTGACATTATCTACCAGACATTGACATTATCTACCTGACATTGACATTATCTTCCAGATATTGACATTATCTACCAGACATTGTCATTATCTACCAGATATTGACATTATCTACCAGATATTGACATTATCTACCAGACGTTGACATTATCCACCAGATATTGACATTATCTACCAGACATAGACATTATCCACCAGATATTGACATTATCTACCAGACATTGACATTATCTACCTGACATTGACATTATCTTCCAGATATTGACATTATCTACCAGACATTGTCATTATCTACCAGACATTGGCATTATCTACCAGATATTGACATTATCTACCAGACGTTGACATTATCTACCAGACATTGACATTATCTACCAGGCGTTGACATTATCTACCAGACATTGACATTATCTACCAGACATTGACATTATCTACCAGACATTGACATTATCCACCAGACACTAACATTATCTACCAGATATTGACATTATCTACCAGGCATTGACATTATCTACCAGACATTGACATTATCTACCAGATATTGACATTATCTGCCAGACATTGACATTATCCACCAGACATTGACATTATCTACCGACACTAACATTATCTACCAGATATTGACATTATCTACCAGACATAGACATTATCCACCAGATATTGACATTATCTACCAGACGTTGACATTATCTACCAGACATTGACATTATCTACCAGATATTGACATTATCTACCAGACGTTGACATTATCTACCAGACATTGACATTATCTACCAGACGTTGACATTATCTACCAGGCGTTGACATTATCTACCAGACATTGACATTATCTACCAGACATTGACATTATCTACCAGGCATTGGCATTATCTACCAGGCTTTGGCATTATCTACCAGACATTGACATTATCTACCGACACTAACATTATCTACCAGACATTGACATTATCTACCAGGCATTGGCATTATCTACCAGGCTTTGGCATTATCTACCAGACATTGATATTATCTACCAGACATTGACATTATCTACCAGGCGTTGATATTATCTACAGTTAGACATTGGCATTATCTACCAGACATTGGTATTATCTACCAGATATTGGCATTATCTACCGGACGTTGACATTATCTACCAGACATTGACATCTACCAGACATTGGCATTATCTGCCAGACATTGACATTATCTACCAGACATTGACATTATCTACCAGACATTGACATTATCTGCCAGACATTGTCATTATCTACCAGACATTGGCAGCCAGACATTGACATTATCTACCAGACATTGACATTATCTACCAGACATTGACATTATCTGCCAGACATTGTCATTATCTACCAGACATTGGCATTATCTACCAGACATTGACATTATCTACCAGACATTGACATTATCTACCAGACATTGACATTATCCACCAGACATTGACATTATCTACCAGACATTGACATTATCTACCAGATATTGACATTATCTACCAGACATTGACATTATCTACCAGACATTGACATTATCTACCAGACATTGGCATATCTACCAGACGTTGACATTATCTACCAGACATTCTGATCTTAAGGATAATTTCCTCTTTTGTGTTGTTCTGATCTCAAGAATCATTTCCTCTTCTGTATTGTTCTGATCTCAAGGATAATTTCTTCTTCTGTGTTGTTCTGATCTCAAGGATAATTTCCTCTTTTGTGTTGTTCTGATCTCAAGAATAATTTCCTCTTTTGTGTTGTTCTGATCTCAAGAATCATTTCCTCTTTTGTGTTGTTCTGATCTCAAGAATAATTTCCTCTTTTGTGTTGTTCTGATCTCAAGAATAATTTCCTCTTTTGTGTTGTTCTGATCTCAAGAATAATTTCCTCTTCTGTGTTCAAAGTCTAAGTGATGATCGTCTTGAATTCATTTACAAAGTGGCAGAAATCGGCTGACTTAAATCGGCGGCGCTTTGTTTTCACAACTGACAGATTATGGCTGTAAAGAAATCGGCAGCGGCGGTGGCTAATGACGGCGGCGCAAGGGTCTAATTTTAATAACATCTTCTTTTGTATACTTGTTCACAGCTTCGGAGTGATTCTTGATAAAATACGTAGAGTTATAATTAACAACAATATATTTATATCGTCTGTTTTCAGATTTAGATAGAAAGACCTGATATATTATATCCTTTAATCTGGATTTTATTCTTGAATGAGGTATAGTTGTATATAAAGTAGGGAAGTCATAAGTTTTAATACAATGAATTGGTGAAAGAGATGGATCCTGTAAATATTCAAGAAGTTCTTTAGAATTTTTAAGAATCCACATTTGATTAATACCACTGTGTAAGTATCACAATATTTTTGAAGGCCATCACGTATAGTTGTTAAAATAGAGGTTAATAATTTAGAAAGCGACCGTGTAGAACATCTTGAAGAGCCCGCTATATAACGTTGTGTGTAAGGGTTTTTGTGCAGTTTAGGAATCCAATACAACACAGGCCGTTTAAAATTCACTTTACCAGTAGGAATTCTGAATGAGGCAAGGACTGACTTGTGGTTGGAAAGTATTTCAGTCTTACTAAGAGTTGTATGATTATAAGTAGGATTACAAGATGATGATTCAATGTCGAGTTCTGAAATAAGGCAACTATAATAGTAAGCCTTGCATATAAAAACTATATTGTTGGAAGCTTTATCAGTAGGAACAATAACATATTTGTCGTGTAGTTGATTCAGATTTTCAGCGACATGAGTATTACTAAAAATAACTGGGAAGTACAGATGATATAAAGCCTACGTTTTATAAGTCTCCTGACAGCTTTTAACCATTCTGACAAGACATCAACCTTTACCCCCTCATGTTTAGCCCAATTATTGGCATATTCTTCAACTGCATCCATCACTACTCTCTGGCCACATAAAGGTCTGAATTGAATTTTTTCTCTCATGTCACAAATATTCAAAATATGATTATCAATTGCATGCCATGTGTTTTAGAATGTCTTTGGGTCCTTGAAAATATATGGTTTGAAAATTTTGAATATGAAATAAATACAGTTTCCTCCTAGAAATTTCATGTGAAAATGACCTACATTTTTGACTGAAATTTCCCCTCTGTAAAATCATGTTTCCAAATAAATATTTTGTTTTAACAGTTGTCATTTTTATCAACCCAAAGACAATCTAAGGCTCTCAGAACTAAGTTTGGGTTAATATTTCAATTCATTAAAAAATAAAAGGCAGAGAGAGTAGTTTTATTCTGCCAGGTATGCAGATAGCCTAAACCCAATTAGACACCACACAAACCAGGAATCATTGATAAATCTTTATTTATGTGAATTATGAATAATAGTGATGTGGTAAAAAGACTGTGGGTTGCCAAATCTTAAGACAATTACCAAAGGAAAAAATCGACATTTTCATAAAAGTGAACGGGTGTGTAAAAAACGAAGACCCCAAAGACCTAAGACCTAAAAAAGGAAGACCCCACCAGGTAAAAAACGAAGACCTAAAAAAGGAAGACCCCACCAGGTAAAAAACGAAGACCCTGTGAAAAAATTCGACAAGGCATAGGAATATTGCATTGAAATTTCACTCGAAGGTTAAGCCAGTCAATACGTCAATTTCCTGAGAAAATTAGCAAAATCCATCCCCCCCTCCCTTTCCTACAGGTTGAAACATAAATGGCGGGCGTGCTAAATGCACAGGTGATTCCATCAATATATTAGAAACATTTTTATTTCCTTATCGAAAGCAACCAAACTGCTCACATGACACCAAGGGCATCACCTCACTGCCTTGCACGAGGTATTTCATTCCATAATATAGTTAGCCCACTTTGATAAAATTTCAGAGGTAAAAAGGGAAGACCTCACGAGGTAAAAAACGAAGACCCTGTGAAAAAATCCGGCAAGATATAGGAATATTGCATTGAAATTTCACTTGAAGGTTAAGCCAGTCAATATGTCAATTTCCCCAGAAAATGAGCAAAATCCATCACCACCTCCCTTTCCTACAGGGTGAAACATAAATAACTGGCTTAACCTTCAAGTGAAATTTCAATGCAATATTCCTATTTCTTGTCGGATTTTTTCACAGGGTCTTCGTTTTTTACCTCTGAAATTTTTATCAAAGGCTAACTATATTTTGGAATGAAATAATACCTCGTGCAAGGCAGTGAGGTGATGCCCTTGGTGTCGTAGAAACATTTTGGTTGCGTTCGAAAAGGGAATAAAAAAGTTTCCTGTAGATTGATGGAATCACCTGTGCATTCAGCACGCCCGCCATTTATGTTTCACCATCTAGGAAAGGGAGGGGTGATGGATTTTGTTAATTTTCGGGGGAAATTGGCGTATTGGCTTAACCTTCAAGTGAAATTTCAATGCAATATTCCTATGTCTTGTCGGATTTTTTCACAGGGTCTTCGTTTTTTACCTGAAGGGACGTAACTCTAGCATATTTTAACTCTCTGAAAATTTATTACACAGCACGATTTTGTCTGGAACGTAAATTTATGGGTAAACGGGGTTCTACTGTATGTTTGAGTTAGAATCAGTGGCGTAGCTAGAGGAGGGCCAATACCCCCCCCCCCCCCCCCTCTCTCACCCCTTCGTCCCAGGTTAATTACCATTTTCAGATCTCTACAAACTCTATGTCAACCCACTCCTCCTTGAACTAGAGCAAAATAAGAGAGGCATCACAATTGGGGGTATCGACTGTACAGCAAGGGCCTGCGCTGATGATGTGACCCTTAATGTGGAAAACATAGAAAACACCCAATTCTTGATTTCCATCGCTGAAGACTTCGCCAACAGAGAAAGATACATTTACAACCAACCAAAAACAGAAGCCATAAACTTCAGGACGACAGCTAAGGCGACGGTTGGACAACATGAAATTTATGGAAAAGATATCATGCAGCATCCACCTAGGAATAAAGAGATCCTCCTCACTGGCAACAACCATTGACCTGAATATAGCAGAAAACATTAAAAAAGCCCGCAAAACTACCTATAGTCTCATGGCAAGTGGAATACACGGAAACAACGGATTAAACCCACTTACTTCACTCCATCTCCTGAAAACATATGTTTCACCAGTGCTGCTCTATGGTTTAGAAGTTCTCCTACCAAAAAACAAACACCTAAAACAACTAGAACTATTCCAGAAAAACCTACTGAAGCAAGTGCTCTCTCTGCCTGTAACTAGTGTTGACCCAGCAATCTATATGCTCTGTGGTTTCCTACCAATCGAAGCCCAGATAGACAAGAAGACGTTAACACTCTACAATAATATATGCCTTCAACCCGATAGCTCAGTAGAAAAACGGCTTGCATTCCACCAACTCCATGTTAAAAAGCCTAACAGTCATAGCTGGTTCATCGCAGTTTTATGGAAATATAACCTGCCTGACCCAATAACCATTCTTCAAACCCCAACTACTATTAATTAGGCCATACACGCCTTATGGCAAGAAAAACCCCTAAACCTGGTCCTGGGTATCCTTGCACGAAGCCTTCGTAATTTATGTGCCAACATAGTGGTTTACGTACAAACATATTTTACGTTCGTGATGTGTCACAAAAGACTCTGTAACTTGTAAGTAGTTTACGTGTGCATAATTTTATTTATGTAATAGGTCGAAACGTCCAATTCAAACTTGTCTATGATCTGATCGATCTAAATGTTAAATGATCACTCTAAATTTCATTTTAATTAGATGAAATTTGTAGTTCTCATTAGAAATGGTGACAGGTTAAAACATGCGGCTTGTCGGACAAGATGCCGAACATTGTTGCACTATTTCGGGGACACTGCTCAAGATAAAAGTGATAATGTTCACGCCGTGAAAATTTAAGGAAATATGGAATACTCAGGAACAAGTAATTTGTCAAGAAACATTTGCTCTTAGTGATTATTTAATGATTAGATAATTTTAATGGAGATAGTCTACTTTGGCTCTTTCATTTAGGCTAGATGGTAAATTATGAGATTTATTGAAAACTTTCAAGCTATTTTTCTCTAAATATGTGGGATGTCTGTCAATATTTCTTGTGAGCACTACAGAGACTACAGTTTTTATCTGATTTCAATGAATTTGGTGTGATCATATATTATATTGATGAGATCTTGGACAAGTTCGAATTTGATGATTTTTCGAGGAATTATTGCCCTTGACTTTGTGAAAATTTGTTTGTGAGAACAAGAGAATGAATCTACAGTTTTCAACCGATTTTGATGAAACTTGGTGTAATCATTTACATTGATAACATCTGGGACAATTTCTAACCTGAAATAATGAACACCATTAACTTAGGAATACTATCTCTTAGAATGGTCAAATAATCTAAAAGTATAACTTGCCCAATAGTTGTAAATATTCATCAGTTATTATAAAACAAAACTCCAAACATCCATAAAGCTAAGTAATTATCCATAAAATTACAATAGAAAAAAAGTCTTACATATTTTTGTGAGCGATTTTCAATTATTATATTGAACGTGGCTTTTTGCATTTGTGAGATACAGGACGTACTCTTGTTGTATAATTATGACACCAGGTAAGTCCACTGATGATTATTGACCAAGTTTGAGAATTGAGATCATTCACATAATAATTTTCCTTTAAAGTTATTTTGATATGAGAAAATTTGTTTTATTAAGAAATAAAACATTTTTTTTCAGACAGATGCCAATGTCCGTATATTACCTTGCCAGGCAAGCCAATATAGATTTAGCAATTTATGAGTTCCTTTTGTTGGATTTAATTAAAGCCGACCTTTTTGATTTGGCAACGTCTAATCCCTAATATAATATCTGCACATAGGCACTACACAGAACAAAGATATCAACATGAACATGAATATTTCGATAAAAGGAAAAATGGAAAAAAATATATATATACAGGTTTGATAGCTTTTGATTTGTGTCATTTACTAAGTTTTTGTATTTTTAGACAATTTTCATTAATTTTTATCAATATAAAAGCATTTTGAAAATGTACGTAGTAAGTTACACATGGTCCCGACTGCCCGTAAGTTACGGGGAGATTTAGTCGTAACTTACGGGCACCCATAAATTACGTAGGTTTTGTGAATCGTTTAAAACCCGTACGTAAGGTTTATGTATGGACTTACGGGCACCCATAGCTTACGAAGGCTTCGTGCAAGGATACCCAGTACTACAAGTCTCTATAGTTTCTAACAGTAAATTACGCGCCTGGGAGACCACACCCATTGCTATTATCCCATTGCTATCTATCCCATTGCTATCTATCCCATTGCTATCTATCCCATTGTTATCCATCCCATTGCTATCTATCACATTGTTATCTATCCCATTGTTATCTATCCCATTGTTATCTATCCCATTGCTATCTATCACATTGTTATCTATCTCATTGAAATTCACCAGAGAATATCTACGTATACCAGTCAAACTCAGATTAGTGTGTGGAACCTACATTCTCCAATCCAATCGTGCTGCATTTAACCAAAATAAAATTGATCCAACGTGAAAACTATACAAGACCGATGATGAAACACTTCATCACTTCTTACTAGAATGTCCAGCCTTAGAAAATACCTGAAAACCAATAACCGAACAAATAGACTTGGACTTGACCAACCTTGGCCTAGAAAGACTCAAATTCAAAAACAGTGAAACCCAAATACAAATCCTACTAGACTGCTCATCCCTGTTAAAACAATTCCCATAAAAAAAATAGATCACAACTTACCCCCAACCTACTTACAGACTTAGAATTTAACTGTAAAAGACTGACATATACCCTACATAACAAAAGATATCAACTACTCAATAGTCTACAGAAACTCTAATGTTATCTCCTATAGTGTATGTAGTATGACCTACATTATTATAATGTACAGTGTGTATATCAATTGGTGTTGTATGTTATGTGTTACTAACAGTGTTTGAACTCCACTTTATATGTGTTGTAATACCATGGTTGCTGACTTGTACATTGATGTTATCCACGTTACAGCTTAATGGTTCAACGGTTGGTTGGTTGGTAGATGACAAGTTAACGTTCGCTTCCAGCTTAAGCTGATATCGCAAACTAGGTAGTTGTTGGTAGTGGTGGTAGTTGGTAGTTGATTGGTTCAATAGGATGGTACTGTGCTGTTGGTTTGGTAATTGGAGAATTCGCAAGATCTGGTCGGGTCGAATGACATGGCAGTGAAACTCGGCCCTGGAGGGTGTGGCGTGAGTTACTCGATCTTCTTCATTCTTCCAAACTCGTTGTGATCGTGGTTATTCTTCTTGATGCTGGTAGTTCAACGGTTGAGGGAGGTGAATATATGTAGAACATAGAACATATAGCTAGTTCGTTCCGTTGACTTTAGTGCGTTTTCAGGGCTAAGTTCGTTTTGTGTGATATATATTAGTTCTGCCATAACATTCTGGCCCCTTAAACAATAAATAATTGTATTATTTGTTCTTTCAGGGTTTTTGTTGTTTGTTAATAAACATCTAGTCGAATGAACTCTCGGTGTGGTTATTCAACGTTAACCATCCTAATCTCAAATGTAAGCCTTCATATCCATGTCCATACTATAAGTACATTGTGTTATATTTTTACAATGAACCGAGACCCCGTCAGTCAGACAGTCAGTCGCAAAACTTCATTTCATTTCATTGAGAGATCATCTAAGAGTTAAGGGGACAATACTCTGCACTCTCCACTTTTTGGCCCTAAAATATATTTTTTTTGCATAACAATATTTTTGTCAATTTTTTAATTATTTTTTTATAATTTCCGGAAACTGAAAATTAAGTGGCCGAAATCCGAGGAGTTTTGGTGGTGGGGGTGGGGGTGAGAGTTGGATTTTGAAAATTTTCATCCAAGGGAACCCCCCCCCCCCCCCCCACTTCCAAAAACGCTCCGCGGCCCCTGCTCTGTACAATACTCAGACTTCATACGTTTAGACTAAGTATATCTTCAGATTACATTAATTTGGTCACACCCTGTGTTTGTGGAGTCCATTCACATAAAATATGAATTCATTATACAAATCATAACCCCCCAGTGTATCCATAATTTTGAATAACGGTAGGATGGTAATGACACAGAAAATGAAATCAACATGGAGTTTTAGATCCTGCTTTTCTTCTAATTAGGATGGGTAAACGCCATGCAGTGTGTAATATGGGAAATTTTGCCAGGAAAGCAGCATTAGCCTACTCTTATTTTTCATTTCCAACTTTCTGATCTCTACACTGACCGGTTCACTGAAGAATATATACTTTTATTGACCTATTGGTCGATTCATCCTAAAAGTTTGTATGTTTGGTCGAATTGTCCTATAAATGAAAGGGAGGTTACTAAGCAAGACCGGAAGTACAAATTGATAAACTAATAAATTGTTTTCGATATTTTTTTTTCCTAAAATCGTCTTTAAAGTTCATAATGTTAAGAATTGTATCTAACCGTTTGGTTTTAAACGTAAGTTACTGTTAATTTCATTACTTTTTGTCTGAGAACTAGAATTGTGTTGTGTCTGTAGAGTTATTTATAGAAACTTTAGTTTAGTCCTAATTTTGAGACCACGTGTAGGACTGTGTAGCCAGTGTAGGTCAGATAGAGAGTGTCTATTTGCCACGCGTGATAAGGAAGGAAAGGTGACTATTGGCCTCATAGTAATAATACGTGGTACGTTTTTCCATTCATTTTATCATTTGAATCTAGTGTGTCGATATTTTCAATGTAAATGAGGCTTGAAATGTCAATAATGAATGTGTTTTTAAAATAAATGCAAGTGATGAAATTTGTTGACCATAATCTAAACGATGTATGGTTAGTTTTTAGTGCTCACACGAATAGTCAAATATCAAAATTCGCATCCATTTTGGCGAATATTCGAATCGGATTTTACCATTCGATTATTTGCATAAGCTTATCCAATAACTAACTTGATGAATATGTTTAAAGCTATAACATTGCGCTATCAAATGCAGGCCTAAAAATTCACGCGAGTCTCCGAATCTCATTCGCGCCAAGACTTGCGTAAACATCAATTGCCCGAGTCTTTTTGGATTCGCGCAAAATAATTCATAAAAAGGTGCTTGTCCGATCCCATACGAGTGAAAGTTCTACTTAGCCGCCGGTTCATTGTTTATTTTCTATTAGAAGCGGGGGTTTTTTTGCCGACTTGTCAAAATGATTTCAACTTTTATTTTCGAAAGTCGCAAATCATTGCGGGATGTGTTCGATTCACGTTGCTTTCATTTCACCCGTGTCGTGTTCTATTATTGAAATCATATATTGGAGGTGTATGGAACAAGAAATCGAACAAACCCGGAAACGCGCTGCTTACACTACCGTACATCCAATAAAAAAAAAATTCTAAACAAACAAACAAATTTCGGTTGACAATAATTAACAATGATTACTTGACCAGCGGTGTTAACTACACAACTGACATTATGAATACAAGAGAATGACCTAGTGAAAATTTAGTAGGTTACCGGTACCGATGCGATGTGAAAAATGTTTTCAATTTACGCAATTGACCGAAATTACAGTAGCGAGTAGCCGTAATGTTACACAATTGCAAAGCGATAACTGTGTCATTTGATTTCGCCCATCATTTTTAGTTGAATTGAAATATTTTAGATATATGAAGTATTAGATAATAAAAAATAACTTGTCCTGTTGGCCTTGGCAAATTTTCTTAAATTTTAAATTTCTTATGGCAATACTAATGGTGAAGATTGAATAAAGAGGATTTCCATGTGATTAATTAACAGAACAAGGCATTGTATTTAAAAATGTATATCATCGAATGTTTAAGATGTTGAATTTGAAACATAGATCCTCTGGGTATATTGTGTAGAATCATGGCACCGCCGGATGTTATAATTAGCACGCGGAATCTAAACACATTTTTGACCTTTGACCATCTCCTCCAGCATGTCAAAATGAAAGTAGAAAAATACTGTTAATTGATTAGCTGTTATAAATAGCTATCTTTATTGTCCAATCACATTAAGGAACGTTCAATGATCTTTTTTCTGTGTTTATTTTGTTTCATTACGATAGGATTTTAATTGCAAAATTATGCTCAGATGCTACAAAAATGTAAATAATCTTTTTAAAAACGTCATTTATTATCCCCAATGAGTTGTTTCCAGTTTTAAGTCCGTATAGCAGCTCAGAATACGGCGAATTTCAGTTGTAAATAGCCGTTTTTTAATGCAAAATATTGTCGAATATTCGAATGCAAAGCAAATGATATATTTGAATGGTAAAAATCATTCCATTTTATCATTTGAATCTAGTGTGTCTATATTTTCAATGTAAATGAGGCTTGAAATGTCAATAATGATTGTATTTTTGAAATAAATGCAAGCAATGAAATTTGTTGACCATAATCTAAACTGTGTATGGTTAGTTTTATCTCCCTCACAACAGTCCATGTCCTAAATTTCATAGAATCTAATCAGTCTATTGTCCAAGGTGAACGCCGACTAACTTATACCCACATTACACCAAGGATTGATTGTTTAGAGTTCCAATGGTACCCAATCCTGCATTTCATATTTTGGTCGATCGTCCACAATTTTACCAACTGTTCATCAACTGTTAAAAATCAGGAAAAAATTTGAAATCTGTATGCATCACAAGGGCGTATCCAGGATTTAGAGAAAATGGGGGCTCTGAAATATAACCTGATTCAAATTCAACGGTACTGAAGGCAAATTTTTACAGGGTTCTAATATCAGTCATCCAAAAGTAGAGGGGGCTTGAGCCGGCGGAGCTTCCACTTGGATCTGCCCCTGCATCAGAACTTGAAATATTTTGACACATAATTTTAAAGGGATACAACCTCTTGGAATGAACAAAAAAAGGAAGTTGTCAAAACTGGTCAATAAGAGTATTATATTCATCAACAGTGTCCAAAATATACTTACAGAATCCAATAAACACATAAAACTATGTAATTTTCCATACTATTACAGGTAATAATTGAAAAATGCTTAAAATTTGAGTACAAGTTTTTCAATTATTGTATATAAACATAGTTTTCTGGATTTATCAGATTATTTGGTTAATATGTTGTATAGTTATGCCACCAGGTTTAGTCCCTTGTTGAATATATACTCTTTTTGACCAAGTTTGAAATTTTTGTTCATTGTAAGAGGTTGTATTCCTTTAGTTTTTTTTTAATGAATTGTTTGTTTAGTTAGTTAAACCATTAAAAATATTTTCATTGAATAATCCACAATCTAGAGAATCTGAAAAATATATAAAAAATCTGGTTGCCACAGTAACATGACAAGATATGATAAAAGATATAACATGAATAAGTAAGAGGGAAATGTACCAGACTAACATATCATTGAGATTTTTATTTCAGGTATAAAGTATTACTAAAACTATACAACACAATCCTTGTATGATCCAATCATTCTATAATACTAAGTAATATCCATCCAACCACAAGTAATTATTGAAAATCACTTAAACCATTGGTTTAAATAAGGATAGTAATATTATTAATTTCTTTTTCAGTATGAAATGAAGATACAACTAGTGTTAACAAGAGTTATCTCTCTTAGACTGACAGTTTATCAAGGAAGACATGCTGCCTTTGGATGTTCAAATTTTCACAATGAAAAGCGAGTTATTCTCAACTCCAGTTCCTTACAAAATTGCATTGAAAATCTTCAGTACCAAGTTCACAAGTTGACAAATCCAGTAAGGAAAGAAACATGTCTTCGGGAATTTCATACATGTCAGTCATTATTATCTTCTTCGAATCCTGGTGGAAACAGCAATGATAACACAAGTAAAGAACCGCCAGTAAATAAACCCTTTACTTGTGAAGTTTGTAGTAAGTCATTTAAGACAAAAAGTGACTTGTCAGTACATACAAGGACACACACTGGGGAGAGACCCTATACTTGTGAAGTTTGTAATAAGTCTTTTAGCCAAAGTAGTCATTTAAAGCGATACAACCTCTTAGAATGAACAAAAAAATTAAGTTCTCAAACTTGGTCAATAAGAGTATATATTCATAAACAGTGTCCAAAGTATACAAACAGAATCAAATAAACCCATAAAACTATGTAATTTTCCATACAATTACAGATTATTATTGATAAATGCCTTAATTTGGATTAAGGGATTTATTAATTTTTTTTTTTAAACATAGTTTTCTGGATTTATAAGATTATTTAGGTAATCTGTTTTATAGTTATGCCACTAGGTTTGTCCCCTGATGAATATATACTCCTATTGACCAAGTTTGAAAATTTATTTTTTTTGTTCATTCTAAGAGGTTGTATCGCTTTAACAACACATATGAGAAAACACACTGGAGAGAAACCTTATACTTGTGAAGTTTGTAGCAAGTCATTTACAACAAAAGACAAATTGACTGTACATACAAAGAGGGTACACACTGGAGAGAAACCTTTCACTTGTGAAGTTTGTAGTAAGTCATTTGCGACAAAAGGTGAATTGACAGTACATACAAGGACACATACTGGAGAGAAACCTTATACTTGTGAAGTTTGTAGCAAGTCATTTACAACAAAATGTAACTTGACAGTACATACAAGAAAACACACTGGAGAGAAACCCTATACTTGTGAAGTTTGTAGTAAGTCATTTACAACAAAAAGTGATTTGACAAGACATACAAGGACACATACTGGAGAGAAACCCTATACTTGTGAAGTTTGTAGCAAGTCTTTTACAACAAAAGACAAATTGACTCTACATACAAGGACACATACTGGAGAGAAACCCTATACATGTGATGTTTGTAGTAAGTCATTTGCAACAAAGGGTGAATTGACAGTACATACAAGGACACATACTGGAGAGAAACCCTATACTTGTGATGTTTGTAGCAAGTCATTTACAACAAACAGTTACTTGACAGTTCATACAAGGACACACACTGGAGAGAAACCCTATACTTGTGAAGTTTGTAATAAGTCTTTTAACCAAAGTAGTAATTTAACAACACATATGAGGAAACACACTGGAGAGAAACCCTATACTTGTGAAGTTTGTAGTAAGTCATTTAAACAAAAAGTTCATTTAACAATACATACAAGGACACACACTGGAGAGAAACCCTATACTTGTAAAGTTTGTAGCAAGTCTTTTACAACAAAAGACAAATTGACTGTACATACAAGAAGGACACACACTGGAGAGAAACCCTATACTTGTGATGTTTGTAGTAAGTTATTTGCAACAAAGGGTGAATTGACAGTACATACAAGGACACACACTGGAGAGAAACCCTATACTTGTGAAGTTTGTAATAAGTCTTTTAACCAAAGTAGTAATTTATCAACACATATGAGGACACACACTGGAGAGAAACCCTATACTTGTGAAGTTTGTAATAAGTCATATAGCTCAAGTAGTAATTTATCAAGACATATAAAAAGTAAACATACTTGAGTGAAACTGTAAATTTGTGAAGTTTGTAGCAAGTCATTTACAACAAAAGGTAAATTGACAAACATACAAGGACACATTCAACCTAAATTATAACAATACACCATGTAACAATAACATTTCATATTTAATACACATAATAATTCTAATCCTTGTAAGACATTTAGAAGTATCACAGCACATTAAGAAATAACAGTTTTTATGGATATAGACTTCTATTTATTATTGAACACAACGTTTCATTACACATACAGGTAACGTTATCAAGTGATTGATAAGTCATCAATCACTTGATAATGTTACCTGTATGTGTAATGAAACGTTGTGTTCAATAATAAATAGAAGTCTATATCCATAAAAACTGTTATTTCTTAATAATAATTCTACATTGTAACGGCTCGACTGATTTTCTTCAATAGTGTGTTGATTGACATTTCTCCTGCTATCATATATCACCCAGATCAAAGTATGTTTTATTGTTGATCCCTAATTCTCTTAGATTGATATCTCTTTATCTCTCTTTCTGATATTTAGTGTGAGGTCATCTTCACCATCTCAGCCTACTTATATAAAAGTGAAATAAGCAAATTAAGTTATAAATAACTTAGGTTCAATTGAGTATGTAAACCCTAGATGTCATGTAAACACTTAGAATAAATGAAATGATATTTGCAGGGCGTACTTTACTCTTTTTTTTTTTTTTTTTTTTTTTTTTTTTTTTCGATTTTTTGCACAGGGACGAAACGGCACATAGTACGGTAATTTTCGTACCATGTCATATTTGTAAAACGCGCTCATTAGATTTTAAATGTATTACGGAACAGTTATGCAAATTTGATTATGCATAAATTATGCATCCAAGAAATATTTCGGACAGTACTGGGAGTCGTATTTACACTTCGATTTGCATAGGGTTTCTCGTAATGTATTGTACATATTTAACGACATAGTATCGCTTTATAAAAAATGTCAATTTGCAAAAAAATTGCAACTTTTTGTAGCAAAACTATTTTAGCTCAATACAAAAATGTTTGCATATAATGCGATCGATCTGAAATTTTATATATACATTACTATTATGGTGTTAAACCTAAAGCCGTTTTCAGAAATTTAGCAACTTTTTTGGTTTTTGCAAAAAATGCTCATAAAGTTCGATTTTCAACTTTTTACCTTTTACAGATATGCTGAAATAAATATATGCATGTCACTAGACATATCATTTGACATATATTTAGTGAAAAAAATTGTACTGGAAACGTCAAATCTTCCGCCATTTTGGATCATACCAATATTGCTTAAATTGGTTATAAGTTTTTTATTTATTATCCGATTTTTATGATTTCGGTAATAATTGAAACCTTAGTCGTTTGGCTACATTTGCTAGACATCCAAATTTTGAAATTTTACTTTGACTTCTTTGAATTCTTAATTGAAATTTTTTAATATTTTTTTTCTTTTGCTCAATTTTTGAAGTCATTTTTCACGTGACCTTGACCTCCCATGACCTTGCATTTCTCATGACTCCAAGTTCTTGACAGTATCTGTCCAGTGGTACTTTCATTTTTTGTTTTTGACCGTAACTTCCGGTTTTATAAGCGATTGAAAATAGTTTAAAATTTGTTTTAAATGGCTTTAACAGCTACCCTTTTTGTGCAAATATCATAATTTTTGTAGATTCGTAATCTACGCATCAAGACACATCCAATGAGGTATAATATGCATACCTTTAAAGCATATTATTCAAAAAAACCAATGTTCAATGTACATGTATTTGGATAGAGGTATTTCGGTTAATTAGTGTCAGTGACCCTGTCAACATAATAATAATAATAATAATAAACTCTTTATTTTACATGGGTCAGAATTAGGCCCAGATATAAACACAGATATAAATCAAAGTTTAGGGTGTTAATTTAAAGCTATGTTCACACTGTTTTTATAACTATTTCATATGTTCAGTTATAACATATAAGAACACTCTAGGTTGGATTGAACAGCGTAATGCTGTAATTTATGCATACGGAACCACATTTAAAGGTACATTTCCACTTGATTAACAAACTTTTTTATTTCTCATCAGAATTTTATGAAACTTGGTACATATATGCATTATCGGATTGCGAATTAAGGGGAAATGTTAGATTTTGGTTCTGCGCATGCGCATTATCAACTTTCTCAATTCTCATCTAAATTTCTTGAAAATTGACATGTATGTGCATAATCAGATTTGAAATATCATGCATATATTGAATTTGTGTAGTGCGCATGCGCATCGCCAACTTATTTCTTATCCGAATTTCTTCAAAATTGACATGTATGTGTATAATTAGATT
Organism: Lottia scabra; assembly: GCA_029955415.1. NCBI lineage: Eukaryota > Metazoa > Mollusca > Gastropoda > Lottiidae > Lottia > Lottia scabra. The sequence goes on from JARJEI010000070.1 coordinate 160,948, forward strand.
CGAAATATCATAGATATATTGATTTTATGTAGTGCGCATGCGCATCGCCAACTTCCTTATTTCTTATCCGAATTTCTTCAAAATTGGCATGTATGTGTATAATTAGATTCGAAATATTATGGATATATTGAAATTGTGTAGTGCCCATGCGCATCGCCAACTTCCTTATTTCTTATCCGAATTTCTTCAAAATTGACAAGCATGTGTATAATTAGATCCGATATGTCATGGATATATTGAATTTGTGTAGTGCGCATGCGCATCGCCAACTTCCTTATTTCTTATCCGAATTTCTTCAAAATTGACATGTATGTGTATAATTAGATCCGATATATCATGAATATATTTAATTTGAGTTGTGCGCATGCGCATCGCCAACTTTCTTATTTCTTACCCGAATTCCTTCAAAATCAGTTTGTGTCGCATGTGCTATAAGAGTATGAGTACAAGGCATGCACAAGAAATATTGCCGCACCGGTCGTACCTTTGTGTCGTAACAAGCCCTGCATCAGTACTGTTATCTGAACAGTTCTAGTTATTATTATTATTATGTTTAGTAACAGTTTTTAACATTGGTCCGAGTTGTTTCTAACATTGGCCCGAGTTGTGTTTTATATTGGTCCAAGTTGTTTTTAGAATTGGTTTGAGTTCTTTTTAACATTGCTCGAATTTTTTTAACATTGGTTCGAGTTGTTTTTAACATTGGTTCAGGATGTTTTTAGAATTGGTTCGATTTGTTTTCAACATTGGTTCGAGTTGTTTTGTTTTAGAATTAATCCATTTTGGTGTTCAACAGTATCTGGTTTCTTAACAGTATCAAATTTGTATTCAGGCATTTGTTGAATTGGATTCTATAGAATTGCAATATCAGAATGTCAGAAATCAGACTATGTTTTTACATTGACAAAAGCTGAATTTGATCAAGGAAAAGTTGATTTTTTAGACTTTTGACAGTTTTAATCTTTAATCTAAACTTAGATTTTAGCTTACAAATGTTAAATTTGTTATATCAATGTTCAGTTTAGCCTACGAATAAAAAAGAATAACAATTAATGAGTTGAAATTGTATTAGTTATAATTTAGAACAATGTATTTTGTGCTGCTTGGTCTTCCATAGAAAATATGTGTAACAGCAGTAGACTGTCGATAATAAATCTGCAAAAAAACTACTAGAAATATAATTCATTTAGAAATGTTCACAATTAATCAATAAATATTCGAAATAAAATATTGTTTTTTATTGGAACCTTATATCGCGGCACACATCGGGTGTGTTCGTTTTGCCGCATCGTGCCCAACTGCACAGAAACTAGGCAGGGTTAGGGTTCGGGGAAGGGAGGGTTTGATTCTCCCAAATGTACAGGCCTAGGGTGGAACAAGTACTAGTACTTTATTGAGAGATTGGAGTAAATGGTCTGGATCTTCTGGACTTTTTTCTTCTGTTATGATCTGAAATTAGAAAAATATTATTCGCCCAAAGGGCGAGGAGTATAGTACCTGTTATGGATCGATGGTTTTTAGTTTGCTATGAACACGATAGTCATTAAAGTTCTTATTTTTAGAATACGCAACTATCATTTTCTGCTTATAGACATGAGGGAATTTCTCTTGAAGACTCTTGTAGTGGGCATGAACTATCTTGCTTACTCGATTGCTGGTTGTATTGAACGGGACAACAAAGGGGGCTATTATGGTGAATATTGAGTCCTATAGGTCTTGCTGTATTCAATGTCTCAATCCAATGGGCTTCCCTAGATTGTCGGAATTTCGTAGTTTCATCTTCTGGCAAGTCAATTTCTATGCGCTCAATTGGTGTTAAGGTGCGGTCGTCTATTGAATTGTCGTCAAGATTAAAATGATTAGATACAGGCTTGTCTTTCTTTAATTTGATATCTGATCTGTGGCCATTAAAACGACTGCGTAAATTATTCTTAGTTTCTCCTACATATTGTTTGGGGCATTTCTTCCAAGAGATTAAATATATTACATTCGAGTTTTGACATGTTAGATGCTCCTGGATCGGGTACCTTTTATTCGTAAAGTTACTTAAAAAATAGTGAGTTTCTGATATAAAGGGACATGTTTTACATCTACTTGAAAAACATGGGACACTCCTTAAGCCTGCTGGCGCTTCGCATAAAGTCTATATTTAGCTGCTATCTTAGCTAGAGTGATACTTTTTATGTTTCGTAAAAATCATAGCTTTTGAGTTCTAAAAATCCCACAACACTCCCTTCATTTACTATCTAGCTAGAGCCGAAAACATTTCAACCATAGCTTTCTGATTTTCTTGCAACTGCTCAATCAATTTATTTTGTCTATCAGCCGCAGCCTGGTCACTCTCACGCAAATACTCCAGAAGATTTTCATTGTCACTTTTTCTCTTTCGATTTCCCGAATTAGGTTTAGAATTCTCTTGACAGAAGAAATTTCAGTGGGTCTATTAATCACAACCTTCAGCTGTTGCAGTAACGGGTATGTCGATATCGTGTCTCTCCTTAACAGCGCAAATTTTACCTGAAAGTATTGCTAAAGTATGCTCATTATATCTATGCATCTTCTTGATCAAACTGAATTTGTTTTTAAAGGGTTAATTACAAACAGGGAGTACTTATTGTTAATTAAGAAATTTGACCTAGTTTTGGTGCTTTCCCTTTAAATGGTTCAATATTTCTAGCTGAAACCTTTTAAATACACAAGAGGGACATTTCTCTACAATTTGGCGTTTATTTTACTCAAATCCGTTCAGTAGTTTCCTATCAGCGTCCAAAAAACATAACACACTTAAAAACCTTACGTAAGGTTTTTAAAAATTTTAGCATGTTTTTAGCGTTTAAAAATTAACGGCTGGATTTTTTTAGTTAAAACTTTCAGATACATTAAAGGGCACATAGTTACAGATTTTGGTGTAAAGTTTTCACAAATTTGAGCAAAAAAACATTTTTACCTAAAAAAAATTCAGACTGTCCCTTTAAGTAGAGCGTCCATTTCTGCATAAACCATGAGGGGGCTTTTCCAGTTTGTTCATCCTTGTCTTTCGCCTTCTTATAACCATCGACAAGTGTTTGCCATTTTCTTGCTATTTTTCTTGGGTCAAAAGAAATGGTAAATTATGTCTCTATTTTATCGGCGATGGTCTGCCACATCAGTTTCTTCTGCCCCCTTCCTTTATCAATTCGCATCTGTAATTCTCTGAAATCCTTTGGGGGATCATCATCCTCCTCGATATATTGTCTCATAGTCTCAATCAGGAAGAGTGTCTGATTATGTGAAATAGATTCACTTGAAGTGGTTTGAGGCAAAATTTGAGACGAAGTTTGAGATGTCGAGGTCGTTTGCGGAATAGGCCTAATTTCATTAGATTTCTTTGGTAGGCCTACTGGTAACCTTATTATTACTGCAGGAATGGCCAGTTCTTTATTTAAAAACAGATCCTCCGACTCCTCAGCCCTGTACATGTCCTGGGAGACAGGATGCAAACGTTCTTCATCCCAGAATAACTTGCCATCAACATCATATACTACAAATAAACAATTATTGATAACTATAGTCGAACAGAGATATTTCGGCTCATCCGGGTACAGTCAAAACATATACACAACCAGTCCATTTTATTTTCTAGGGTGTTGCTGTAACTTACACAGCAAACAACCCTCTAAATAAGATACTGTTATACCCTTGAAAATATAATGGACTGGTTTTGTATATGTTTTGACTGTACCGGGATGAGCCGAAATATCTCTGTTTGACTATAGTATACTTGTGGTAAATGGTTGAAAACAATTTCAATTCCTAGCTCACTTTGTTTTGTATGAGGTCGTGGAGTTACACATTCAATTTCAATCATTTCACCGCTCATTGAATTGTAAACATAATTATATTCAATTGATGTTTCATTTATAATGTACTTATTGATACCGGTATCGTTTATTTATAAGTTTAGGGCAAAACAACAGAAAAACAGTGGCCAAAAGACCGAAAAGGAAAACTTACATTTAACTACATTTGTAATTGCTGCCATTTTTCCACGAGGTCAAGGTGAAGGTCAGAGAAGTTGTGAAAATGGGTGTCGATAATTCTTCTCCATTTTCACGACTTTCTAAAGTAGTAATTACGAGAAAAACATGCTATCGAACGGAAATTCACAACATTGAACCCGTGAAAATGGAAAGTACGAGAGATATCGAACGCAGCATAAGTTTTCTGTTTATCCATAGTTATTACATACGTTTATTTCAATATGTATGTACACCTTTTTTCTGTACATTATTTGATTACTAATGTATGACCTGGAATGTGTCAACAAGTGTAACGTGCTTTGTTTATGTTTTGCTTTGATGAGGCTAGAGCTCACACAGGCCTACTTGTATTCATTGTATATTGCATGTTTATTTGTGTAAATTGAAGTCATGTCATGATAATTCTTACCAGAAAACAGGTTTATATTCTAGCATACGAATGTTGTGCAGTTAAGTTCATTTTTACATGTTTTATTTGAATTAGGCCTATTATGATCGTATGTGTATGTTAGGTTCTAAATCTCCCTTTTTCTTGCTTTCAGCTTTTTACCGTTTTCTTGTTGTTTTACATTAATCTCCTTTGAACATCAGCATACTTGGGAATGATGGAGGCACTACAATGGTCGTCTACAAAATAAAAGAATTGATTATGTCTGGAAAGAAAAAAAAACTTGACTCAAATATTTATGTGATATGTATCTTATATCTTGTTTTATATCATATTTTCAGAGTATGGAAACTCAAGTCTCAAAAGTTAGCTGCCAAACAGAAGGTGCAAGCTCATTCGATGTTGTATTAAGAATTCAAAATAAAATTCTTGATAACGAGAACAAGAACTTACAATCTAAGATTGATCTATATGAAAGTAAATTCATTAATAAACCAGAATTAACAAGGGCCAAGCAAGATACAGCATGAACTTCATCTGTCCATTTTAGTATATCAGATGTTGAGGGTGATGAAAAAAAATGTAAATTTCATACTTGACTGACTTTCTTACAGTTCTTGCAGCTATGGGAATTTTTGTCTCCAGCTATACCTCAACTTGTATACTGGAATCTTGTGCTGTAAAGGATGGTTACATTATTTCGCCGAAAAATGCACTCTTCATGACATTATTAAACATAGCTTGCCAGGCACGGTAATATACGCCCACTGGGCCACTGGCTTTGACTTTAAACAAATATATTTGACAGTTACAACAAAAGTGATTAAGAACATTCACATCAAGTTTCTTCAAGATCTGTCCAGTATTGTCCTATAGTGTTTATGAGCTAAAAATTCAACATGTTTTCAAGAACAAGAGCAATAATTCATAGTAATTATTTTTTTTATTTTGCTAATTTTCAATAGGGTTCATCCTTGGGTGTTAATAAACATTATCAGTATGTTTCATCAAAATCTGTTATGAATTGTGACCTGTATAGTGTTTACGAGCCAAAAATCAAACGCATTTTCAAGAACAACTACAATAATTCATAGTAAGTATTTTTCGATTTTGCTGATTTTCAATACAGTTCATGCTTGGGTGGTGATAAACATTACCAGCAAGTTTCATCAAAATCTGTTAAGAAATGTGACCAGTAGAGTGTTCACAAGCAAAAAATCGAACGCGTTTTCAAGAACAAACATTACCAGCAAGTTTCATCAAAATCTGTTTAGAAATGTGACCAGTAGAGTGTTTACAAGCAAAAAATCGAACGCGTTTTCAAGAACAAGGGCAATAATTCATGGTAAATATTTTTCAATTTTGTTGATTTTCAATAGGGTTCATCCTTGAGTGGTAATAAACATTATCAGTCAGTTTCGTCAAAATCTGTAACGAATTGTGGCCAAAAATCAAACGCGTTTTCTAGAACAAGGGCTATAACTCATAGTAAATATTTTTCAATTTTGCTGATTTTTAATAGGGATCATCCTTGAGTGGTTATAAACATTATCTGTAAGTTTCGTCAAAATCTGTTACGAATTGTGACCTGTAGAGTGTTTACAAGCCAAAAATCAAACGCGTTTTTAAGAACAAGGGCAATAATTCATAGTAAATATTTTCCGATTTTGCTGATTTTCAATAGGGTTCATCCTTGGGCGGAAATAAACATTACCGTTAAGTTTCGTCAAAATCCGTCAAGAATTGTGACCTGTAGAGTGTTTACGATCAATTGTGGACGGACGGACGGACATGGGTGACGACAATATACGCCCCCCATTTCATGTGGGCGTATAAAAATACGAAATGGTTACACCAATCAGGATTTGGCATATCGGTTTGGTGTGAGTATTTCTACAGTATCTGTGACTGTCTTTACCTTGGTACAATTCCTGAACAAGCAACTTTTGCCACTGAAAGGAGCTATGTTTTCAGACAGGGGTAGGATACGAGAGACAATGCCCCTGTCATTTAAACAATATAAGAACATAAGGTGCATTATTGACTGTACCACATTTTTTTCACAGAGACCTAGCAATTTTCAGCGGCATGGGAACTTGTACTCGTCCTACAAGGCACACACTACCTACAAAGTTCTTGTTGCAGTGGCACCAAATTATGCAATTATGTTTGTTAGCGATGTGTTTGAGGGTTCAATTTCAGACAGTATCTAAGTCTGTTTTTTTTAATTTTTTTAAATCCTGGGGATACTATTATGGGTGATAGAGGATTCAACATTAAAGATATTTTGAATGAGATCAAAGTTGATCTTATAATGCCTCCATTTCTTGGTCAACGGAAATCTTTCACTCCGCAAGAAGAAGCCTTAATGAAAGACATTGCAAAACATCGTATACATGTTGAGCGTGCTATCAAACGCATAAATTTTTTTAAATTGCTACAAAAGATCATACCCTTGTCACTCGAACCGGCTTTGACACAAATTGTTGTGAGATATTCAATTCCATAAACTCAATTTACACCACCAATCATCAATATTCCAAATACTCGTTTTATGCATGTTTGTTATGATGTAAGAAAATGGCGGAGAATAAACACGAATTCAAACACTCCAGAGTTTTGTGAGATATAAAGAGTTTGATGTCGCCCAGGGGTCGAATATGGGACAAGGTCCTACATGGTCACGACAGAGACGGATTTATTCAAAGGGAAAAAGTGTTTATTCGAAGAAAACTTTTTATTCATCGGAGCCTCGTTGTGGAATTTTCTGGAACTTTCTAAAATCAATCAAGGAAAACGTGGTAACTCAAAATTTGTAACTATTATATAAACTGACAATCAAACTGTAAATTCATCAAAATGCCGTCAAGTTTTAGTCGGAAAGTCAAAATACGTGAAGGACACAGGGCGTCAGTGAAAAGACTTGTGTCTAAAGCAGAAGGACTGATTTGAAGCATTTTAAGTTTAACGGAAAATTTCGAGGTAATTGCTCCACAATTATTGATATTAAATGGAAACATTGAAGACAAATTACAAACTATAATGAGCCTTGATAAAGAAATTTTGAATTCTGTGGATGAAGATAGCATAGTAGAAGAAATTGAAACAGCTGATTTGCATTCTGAAACTGTCAAATCAACATTGAGGCACATTGAAAGCATTCTTAATAAAGAATCAGGAAATGGAGCACCAAACAATCAAGAAACTGAAAATCAACAAGAAAATTCATCGGCTGAAGCTGAAGTAAAAGATGATAATGCTAGGCCCGCAATAACAAAACAACGTATTCCGAAACCTCCTACTTTAAGATTGCCCAAATTAGAATTGAAGAAATTTGATGGTACTTTGACTGAATGGAAAACATTTTGGGATTCTTTCGAAAATGCAATTCACAATAACAACAATTTAGCTCCAATTGACAAGTATACCTACCTTAATTCTTTGGTTGAAAAATCTGCTGCTGATGCTATTGCTGGTTTATCACTCACGTCAAGTAATTATCAAGAAGCTATTGACATACTGACAAGACGGTTTGGAAACAAGCAAAGAATTTTTTTTTTTACCTTTTATTGGCTATACAGCTATACAGAATATACTTACATACATTCATACAAACATTTTATAATATGATAACAGGAATATTTCTACATGGCATTGAGTCGAAGAGATATATATATATATATATATGACAGCTGGAGGTGTGTTTTTTTTTAGCTGTTTATAAATTTGTATGGATATTTCCATTTGGATATTTCCTTCTCATTTTGGGTGGTTTCAATGTTGGCTTTTGATATCAAAAATTGAATATATTTATTTTCATTTGGTATTTCGCGTCTAATTTTATTTTGATACATAAAGTATTTTGTAAGAATTAAACATTGATTGATAAAATTAATTTCATTATTGTCTAGGAAAGCATCAAAGTCATTTGTATGAAATCCTAAGTGAATAATTGCATTAGTGATTTTAATTGATATATCGTTTGTGTCTATGATTTCATGTAGCTTGCTCCATATTTTTTGTGTATATACGCAATATATATATAGATGATCTATTGTTTCAATGGTAGAATTGCAAAAGTCGCAAAGTGTTGTTTCAGCTAATTTGAATTTAAAAAGTTTACAATTTGTATAGATAATTCTATTTATATATTTGTATTGAAAATTTCGAGTTTTTTCATCTAGACAATAGTTGTATAGATTTCGGAAAGTTGAGTTAATATCATTTTCGTGTATTATGATTTCCAACTCCTCTTCCCATTTAATAATTGGGTTTGGTTTTATGAACTTAGCATTGATACGTTTTTTGTAAATGTCTCTTGGTTTTATTGTGTCATAGTTGGTGTGGTAGAATTTGGTCAAATTACATATTTTATCGGTTTCGAGTTTTGTTATATAATTTGAAGGGAGTGAAACCAGTGTTTTATTGTTGTTTAAAGGGACAGTCTGAATTTTTTTGGGGTCAAAAATTTGTTTTTCTCAAATTTGTGAAAACTTTGCACCAAAATCTGTAACTATGTACCCTTTAATGTATCTGAAAGTTTTAACTAAAAAAATCCAGCCGTTAATTTTTGAACGCTAAAAACATGCTAAAATTTTTAAAAACCTTACGTAAGGTTATGTTTTTTGGACGCTGATAGAAAACTACTGAACAGATTTTAGTAAAATAAACGCTTAATTGTAGAGAAATGTCCCTCTTGTGTATTTAACAAGTTTCAGCTATTTAAAGGCCAAACACCAAAACTAGGTCAAATTGCTTAATTAACAATAAATACTCCCTGTTTGTAATTAACCCTTTTAAACCAAATTCAGTTTGATCAAGAAGATATAGAGATACAATAAGCATCCTTTAACAATATTCTCAGGTAGCATTTGCGATTTTTATGATAATGGAAATTTTTTAAAAAAGCAGAATGGCCCTTTAAGTTTTTAAATTTTACAGTTTGCTGAATGGCATTTTTGTATCCTTTTACTATAAGCTTTTCAGAATCAGTAAGATTCTGTTGCGAGTTTGTTATGAAATCTGATGTATAAAGAAAATTATGTTTTATTAGGTTTGAAATTATACTCGTTGAAGAATTAATATTTATATGTTTATTTGAATAGGCAATTTGATTTTCTATTCCAATTTGTTTGTCGGTATTTTTGGTATATATTTCATACCAATTTAGGTACATTTGTTTATAAAAATGGAGTTTTAATAATTATTTTGTCTTTTTGGAAATTACATGATGCCAAAACAAAAGGATTATATGGTTCTAAACATGCTTGTAAGGTGGCCATCCAATTTTGATTCCTATTTACAAGAAACATTTTTTTAATCCAGAACAGAGATTTACAAGCATGGTGTTCTCGTAAATTAAGCATATTTAAACTTATATTGATAGATTTGTTCTCTTTTGAGCTTGTCTGGCTCATTCCAAAGAAACTTAAAGAATACATTGTTTAATTTTTTTTTAAATATCATCTAGCGTATATAGTGTCTGGAGCTGTAGTGATATTTTGGATAAGCAGAATGTTTTGATTATTAATATTTTCCCCGTTAATGTTAAATTTCTTCCTTTCCATTTTGATAAAATATTTTCAACTTCATGTATTTTTTGATGAAAGTTTAATTTGCAGGATAGTGAATCGGTCAGGGAAAAATGTATACCTAAGATTTTAATGGAAGACGTGCACATGCGAATATTATTTTCAGAGATTAATTTTGTCAGATTTTATATTTTGCTATTCAAATCTAATGCTTCTGTTTTTGAAAAGTTTACTTTTTTTACCCGATATAAGCCTGAATTGTTTGAGAACCTCGATAAGGTGTCTTACCGATTTATAATCTTTGAAGAAGCACGTCAGATCATCTGCAAATCCAATTATTTTTAATGTGGTTTTTCCAAAATCAAGGCCGTGGATGTTGGGGTCCTGTCTAACATATATACAGAGTATTTCTATGATGAGATTGAATAGGTTGGGAGACATGGGATCACCTTGTCGTACACCCTTTTCTATTGGGAAGTAATGCGTAGTGTAACCATTGTTTGAGATAGCACATTCAATAATTTTATTAATTTGTTCTCTTTTCATGTATCATTCCTAAAATGTATGTTTATTGTATGATGTGCTTAATGGAACGTAATGATACAATAAAATAGCTTATCTTATTGTATTTTTTAGATCCCTGCAAGTTCGAAACTACAATAACAAACAAAAAATATATCAAATGCCAACCAGATTATCAGTATTACGGTTTGAATGAGACACAGTGTGAGTTAAAATGTAACCAAACCCGTGGATGTACAAACATTTGGTCCTATTATAGTAACTGTAATTTGTATTCTTCCCCAGTTCTAAGAGTGATATACATGTATGCTGATATGAGCCTCAAAAAGTGCCAAGATGCTTGTGCTCAGAATAAAAAATGTGTAACTGGTCAATTCGATGGTTATTGGTGCGTTCTGTACGACTCCAAACAAACCCCAACTGATAAATCAAACCTCAATTGGTTCATTTTCACCAAGGTTGATAATAACTGTATTTAAACTTGCAATTAAATGGTTCCTATTATTGAACCAAATAGTATATTATGGTATAATTTATGGAAACGTAGCTTTTTAGATTTGGGTCTATCACTGCGAACTTTTTAACAATAGGATTCTGGTTTCTAAACCCTAATTCAAAGCCGTAGAAATTGTCACAGTCTGTACGTCAACAACTTGGTACAGACGCGATAGAGACCACGGTTTTTATCCCACCTTTACGGGTATTCGTATGTATTATGTATATTACTGAGAGAAAGTTGTCAATATGTCAATATAAGATTTACTCATGGTCAATAATAATAAAAAATATCGATCAACTCTGGCTGCAATATATGGTAGGCCAATAACTGTGAAACATGTTAAAAAGACATCCCGATATGTATTCTACAATATTTACATTTTGCCTGATAATGCTGTTGCATGCCTATGATCCCATAAAAGGTTTTGTGTGACTTGAAAGCGTCTGACAGCGGATTTCCACCACACATTTGGTTCATAAATTCTCAAAGAGATCTGGAGTCAGATAGCATCACACTTGAATAAACACACTTCGAGAAACACATATATTATGTTAACTGCTACATATTTATTTAAATGACTGTCACCTTAGCAACGCATTGAGTTAATTTTAAAAAATCAATTTTGATGACAAATTATACATTTTGTTAAACCGTAGAATAAATCCAATGCTGAATTGTATAAACTAACTGGTAGCCTAATGTTGCTGACTAATTGTATTAAATTGGTATTTTCTGTATGCTTGAGTTTTATTGTTAAAGCAACTAAGCTTGAGATATGACTGTTTAGGTTGTGAAAAATGAGATAACAGTCATAAAGTTGACATTGAAATATGAACTGTGTCAAAAAATTGTCCCAATCCGTAAATTCTACGCGGAGATATGAGCATTCAAAAATTCTGTACCTATGTTGACATTTTGATATCGTAAAATCTACGGAAATAGCCGAGGTTCCACGGAAATGACCGAGCGATGCTCTGGTGAGACTGGTTGATCGCGACGAAGTTTGACCGGATATGACCCAGTTACGTGATGTAAATATAGTCACAGTCGTCAGGGCGTCTTCTATGGTCTTTTCCGGTCATTTCCGGTTGACGTCATCAAAACAACGTAAATTTAATCGAGTTAGCTTGTTGACATCATCGAAAACAAATCCGATTTAATCCAAGCCATCGGTGGTTGTTTTGAAATTATAAAAGCGCTAATCTTTTAATTATACATTACTCTTTCATTGTATCATCATATTAGCGTGTATTTATTTATTTATTTTTGTCTGAAGCATAGTTGCTTTACATGGTCACTCCAAATGTATTAAAAGTAGATGAACATTTAAGTTCTAGAACAAACAGGGGCATCATAAAACTTCTGGCGCTTCAACAATCCTCCATATGTCAACATTGTAGTGGAGAGTAAGATATTACCACTTACTATAGTCTATTTAATCTATTTGTCTATGGTCGCGTTTTAGATGATATTTTCATAGTTTTCACATTTATTAACAACAACCACCCGTCTATCAGACAAACAGGGTTAAATTATAATAAAAAAACACACACGTAATATATCTTAGTTGGGGTTTAAAAAAAAACCCACACGTAATATATCTTAGTTGGGGTTTAAAAAAAAACCCACACGTAATATATCTTAGTTGGGGTTTGGGGGGTAAAAGTGTGCCAAGATGCCATTTAAGTATTAATATTAGCTTTCGAACGAACTTGTGTTTTGATGCCCCCCTCCCCCAGATTAGTATTACTATAGTCCTTTAGGTAGTTATATACACGTTTACAGACGTAATTACTCTATTTGTATAAGTTAGTTATTACAAATCTTAAATGTACACGATTACTGGCGTTACTACTACATGTGTATAAGTAAGGTATGTACAAGTTAACAGTTGTCACTATTCTATTTGTATAGGTAAGTTATGTACAAGTTTATAGACGTTACTATTCCAATTGTATAGGTAAGTTATGTTCAAGTTTATAGACGTTACTACTGTATTTGTATAGGTAAGTTATGTACAAGTTTACAGACGTTATTACTATATTTGTGTAGGTAAGTTATGTACAAGTTTATAGACGTTACTATTCTATTTGCATAGGTAAGTTATGTACAAGTTTACAGACGTTATTACTATATTTGTATAGGTAAGTTATGTACAAGTTTATAGACGTTACTATTCTATTTGTATAGTTAAGTTATGTACAAGTTTACAGACGTTATTACTATATTTATATAGGTAAATTAGGTACAAGATTACAGACGTTACTACTCTATTTGTATAGTTAAGTTATGTACAAGTTTATAGACGTTACTACTATATTTAAATAGGTAAGTTATGTACAAGATTACAGAAGTTACTACTCTAATTGTATATGTAAGTTATATACAAGATTACAGACGTTACTACTATATTTGTATAGGTAAGTTATGTAAAAGTTTACAGACGTTACTACTCTTTTTGTATAGGTAAGTTATGTACAAGTTTACAGACGTTACTACTTTATATTTGTATAGGTAAGTTATATACAAGATTACAGACTTATTACTATATTTGTATAGGTAAGTTATATACAAGATTACAGACTTATTACTATATTTATAGATGTATGTTATGTAGAAAGAATAAATTCTCAAAGAGTCTAGAGTTGAAGTCGGATAATATTGATACACCTCGATAAACATTTATATTATTATAACGGCTTCGAACTCAATGATCTAACTGTCACTTTGGCAACACATTTAATTAATTGACAAAGCGATTTCGATGATATATGATAAATTTTGTTGTATAAATCCAACGTTGAATTGTATGAACTAACTGGTAGCCCATGTTCCTTTAGCACCGTAATGATCTAACAGTTGATCCAATGACACGATGGTTTCGTTTTATAACTAGTAAACTCTTCGCTTTGAGCCAATTATTTGAAACTTTATAGATAAATGGTAATATAATTATGTCTAAGATATCCATTTTAAATTCCATCTAATTCTTAAACCCCTTTTCATCAAGTTTTATACTTTGCAGGTGGGATATTTTTCTTGAAAATGGCGTAATGGAACGGCGGACCTCGCTTGCCTAATAATTTTTATTTTGGTAACACACTTATAGTCTGACCTAGTTACTAACTGAACTATACTAAACTTTCTGTCTGACCTAGTTACCAGAATCATACACGGATATATAAGGTAGCCATGTTAAAGACGTTACTAACTGAACTATACGAAACTTCCTGCCTGACTTAGTTACCAGAATCAAACATGGAGATATTAGGTAGTCATGTTAAAGACGTTACTAACTGAACTATGCGAAACTTCCCGTCTGACCTAGTAACCAGAATCAAACACGGAGAAATCAGGTAGCCATGTTAAAGATGTTACAAACTGACCATACGAAACTTCCTGTCTGACCTAGTAACCAGAATCATACACGGAGATATTAGGTAGCCATGTTAAAGACGTTACTAACTGAACCATACCATACTTCCTGTCTGACCTAGTTACCAGAATCAAACACAGAGATATTAGGTAGCCATGTTAAAGATGTTACAAACTGACCATACGAAACTTCCTGTCTGACCTAGTTACCAGAATCAAACACAGAGATATTAGGTAGCCATGTTAAAGACGTTACTAACTGAACCATACGAAACTTCCTGTCTGACCTAGTTACCAGAATTAAACATGGAGATATTAGGTAGCCATGTTAAAGATGTTACAAACTGACCATACGAAACTTCCCGTCTGACCTAGTTACCAGAATTAAACACAGAGATATTAGGTAGCCATGTTAAAAACGTTACTAACTGACCATACGAAACTTCCTGTATGACCTAGTTACCAGAATAAAACACGGAGATATTAGGTAGCCATGTTAAAAACCTTACTATCTGAACCATACCATACTTCCTGTCTGACCTAGTTACCAGAATCATACACGGAGATATTAGGTAGTCATGTTAAAGATGTTACTAACTGACCATACGAAACTTCCTGTCTGACCTAGTTAACAGAATCATACACGGATATATAAGGTAGCCATGTTAAAGACGTTACTAACTGAACCATACGAAACTTCCCGTCTGACCTAGTTACCAGAATTAAACACAGAGATATTAGGTAGCCATGTTAAAGACGTTACTAACTGAACCATACCATACTTCCTGTCTGACATAGTAACCAGAATCATACACGGAGATATTAGGTAGCCATGTTAAAGACGTTACTAACTGAACCATACGAAACTTCCTGTCTGACCTAGTTACCAGAATTAAACACGGAGATATTAGTTAGACATGTTAAAGACGTTACTAACTGAACTATACGAAACTTCCTGTCTGACCTAGTTACCAGAATTAAACATGGAGATATTAGGTAGCCATGTTAAAGATGTTACAAACTGACCATACGAAACTTCCTGTCTGACCTAGTTACCAGAATCAAACACAGAGATATTAGGTAGCCATGTTAAAGATGTTACAAACTGACCATACGAAACTTCCTGTTTGACCTAGTTACCAGAATTAAACACAGAGATATTAGGTAGCCATGTTAAAAACGTTACTAACTGACCATACGAAACTTCCTGTATGACCTAGTTACCAGAATAAAACACGGAGATATTAGGTAGCCATGTTAAAAACCTTACTATCTGAACCATACCATACTTCCTGTCTGACCTAGTTACCAGAATCATACACGGAGATATTAGGTAGTCATGTTAAAGATGTTACTAACTGACCATACGAAACTTCCTGTCTGACCTAGTTAACAGAATCATACACGGATATATAAGGTAGCCATGTTAAAGAAGTTACTAACTGAACCATACGAAACTTCCTGTCTGACCTAGTTACCAGAATCATACACGGAGATATTAGGAAGTCATGTTAAAGACGTTACTAACTGAACCATACGAAACTTCCCGTCTGACCTAGTTACCAGAATTAAACACAGAGATATTAGGTAGCCATGTTAAAGATGTTACAAACTGAACCATACGAAACTTCCTGTATGACCTAGTTACCAGAATCATACACGGAGATATTAGGAAGTCATGTTAAAAACGTTACTAACTGAACCATAGGAAACTTCATGTCTGACCTAGTTACCAGAATCATACACGGAGATATTAGGTAACCATGTTAAAGACGTTACTAACTGAACTATACGAAACTTCCCGTCTGACCTAGTTACCAGAATTAAACACAGAGATATTAGGTAGCCATGTTAAAGACGTTACTAACTGAACCATACGAAACTTCCTGTCTGACCTAGTTACCAGAATCATACACGGAGATATTAGGAAGTCATGTTAAAAACGTTACTAACTGAACCATAGGAAACTTCATGTCTGACCTAGTTACCAGAATCATACACGGAGATATTAGGTAACCATGTTAAAGACGTTACTAACTGAACTATACGAAACTTCCTGTCTGACCTAGTTACCAGAATCATACACGAAGATATTAGGTAACCATGTTAAAGACGTTACTAACTGAACTATACGAAACTTCCTGTCTGACCTAGTTACCAGAATCATACACGAAGATATTAGGTAACCATGTTAAAGACGTTACTAACTGAACTATACAAAACTTCCTGTCTGACCTAGTTACCAGAATCATACACGGACATATTAGGTAACCATGTTAGAGACGTTACTAACTGAACCATACCATACTTCCTGTCTGACCTAGTTACCAGAATTAAACACAGAGATATTAGGTAGTCATGTTAAAGACGTTACTAACTGAACCATAGGAAACTTCCTGTCTGACCTAGTTACCAGAATCAAACATGGAGATATTAGGTATCCATGTTAAAAACGTTACTAACTGAACCATAGGAAACTTCCTGTCTGACCTAGTTACCAGAATCAAACATGGAGATATCAGGTAGCCATGTTAAAGACGTTACTTACTGAACTATACAAAACTTCCTGTCTGATCTAGTTACCAGAATCAAACACGGAGATATTAGGTAGCCATGTTAAAGACGTTACTAACTGAACCATACGAAACTTCCTGTCTGACCTAGTTACCAGAATTAAACATGGAGATATTAGGTAGCCATGTTAAAGATGTTACAAACTGACCATACGAAACTTCCCGTCTGACCTAGTTACCAGAATTAAACACGGAGATATTAGTTAGACATGTTACGAAACTGCATTTCATTTCTGAATTATCCAGCAAAACGAAGAAAAAAACCAGGTTTTATCATTTTTTGAAAACTTTACATTTGAAAAAATGTTTTTAGCGCCTAAAAGACTAAAAGAAATTAAAATGTCCAGCGAAGACAGCATACTACTGGGAATTAAGGAGAAATATTTTATTGAGAAATTTGAGTAAAACCCCAATTTTAACGGCATGGTTTGATCATTAGTATGGTATATTCTGTTTACTTTTCTCATTCCATTAGTGTACATCCATCACATTAACAGTATATCTCCAAAAGGCAATTTCATGACGTCATATCGTTTATTGTATTGATATTATGCCTTGGAAATATGAAATTGAAACATGTTGGTAGTTTATAGTAACCATCTTTATCAGCGATATTGATCTACTACATATAATATATACATATAACTGAATAGAAATGTTGATCTAGCAATGAATCATAGGTTCAGAATTTATTTGATGTTTCAGCATTTAAAGATGAATGTTAACATGTTAATATATTTATATACTTATTTTATATTTATACTTATATGAATAGAAAAGTAAAACTGGGAAAATACTAGTTTGACAATTCTCACCTAGCTTATATCCAATATCGTCATGTTACTGAGAACTGATAGAGATTAATATTAGCTATCACTTCTCTAAATTACAATCTTATATGATTCTCCAGCTATTCCACAAAAACCTGACTTGTTTTTACTGTATCCGATATCGTCATCTTACTGAGAACTTTACCAGCTGATAGAGATTAATATTAGCTATCAATTCTCTAAATTACAATCCTATATGATTCTCAAACTATTCCACAAAAACCTGACTTGTTTTATTGTATCCGATATCGTCATCTTACTGAGAACTTTACCAGCTGATAGAGATAAATATTAACTATTACTTCTCTAAATTACAATCCTATATGATTCTCCAGCTATTCCACAAAAACCTGACTTGTTTTTACTTTATCCGATATCGTCATCTTACTGAGAGCTTTACCAGCTTATAGAGATTACTATCACTTCTCTAAATTACAATCCTATATGGTTCTCCATCTATTCCACAAAAACCTGACTTGTTTTTACTTTATCCGATATCGTCATCTTACTGAGAGCTTTACCAGCTTATAGAGATTAATATTAGCTATCACTTTTCTAAATTACAATCCTGTTTGATTCTCTAGCTATTCCACAGAAACCGGATTTAATCTTTCATAATTTTTAGTCATTTTACTCAAAGAGAGTCACTTTAAAAATGTAATTATAGTTTGTCATTATCCTCTGGTCTTCTATTAATACGAACACAAATCTTCGTTGTTCACAGAACGAGTCAAAATGTCTGTCTATTCTAATCTGATGTGGGTAATTGTTTTGCTGTGTGTTGGAACTTTAGAAGCTGTCAGCACTAAACATCCTTCTGTTTTCGAAAAGTATTGTAAAGTAAAGAAACCAGGTAATTTTAAAAGTTTTCACTGACAACAAAATATTTTAAGCATCAGACCGTTAGACACAGCACAATAGGAACACACTTTTTAGTCACTCTTTCAGTTAGGCACAGGTCATTTGTATTTAAATATTTGTGCCTAAATGACAGGAATCCGGGAAGGGATACAATAACTGTATATTGATGACGGCCTTCATATACTCTATTTGTTTTCTTTTTATATTTTAAAGATCCCTGCAAGTTCGAAACTATAATACGAAAGGGAACTGTAAAAAGTTACAGAATTCTAGAAACAGAAAAAGATTTGAATAAAGTGCAGTGTGAATTAAAATGTAACCAAACACGGGAGTGTACAGCTTGGTTGCATTTTATTTCTTGTCGATTGTATTCTTCTCCAGTTCTTAGTGTCCAAGTCAATGCTAATAAGAGTCTCGAAAAGTGCCAAAATTCTTGTGCTAGGAATTCAAAATGTGTAACCGGTGAATTTTATGGTTCCTGGTGCATTCTGTACGACTCCAAACAAACCGCAACTGCTTGGTCTACATCACCTTGGTCCATTTTCACCAAGGTTGATAATAACTGTATTTAAACTTGCAATTAAATGGTTTATATTATTGAACCAAATAGTATATATTGTGTTTTATTTTATTGAAAACTAAGACTTCGCTAGTAAACTAAGACTATAAAACTAAGACCCAACTAGAAAATTAAGACCCATAAGACTAGAAAACTTAGACCATCAGTTTCGATTTTTTAGGGAAGTTGTAAAATAGTTATAATTTCGAGTTAATGAAACGAATACTACCAGCGCTTTCACAGTTCTGACTTGGACATAACTGGATGCTTTGCCACAATAACTGGATGCTTTGACACAATAACTGGATGCTTTGCCACAATAACTGGATACTTTGACACAATAACTGGACGCTTTGCCACAATAACTGGATACTTTGCCACAATAACTGGATGCTTTGACACAAAAACTGGATGATTTGCCACAATAACTGGATGATTTGCCACAATAACTGGATACTTTGACACAATAATTGGATGCTTTGCCACAATAACTGGATGCTTTGCCACAATAACTGGATACTTTGCCACAATAACTGGATGATTTGACACAAAAACTGGATGATTTGCCACAATAACTGGATGATTTGCCACAATAACTGGATGCTTTGACATACTAACTGGATGTTTTGACATAATAACTGGACACTTCGCCACAATAACTGGATGCTTTGCCACAATAACTGGATGATTTGCCACAATAACTGGATGCTTTGACATACTAACTGGATGCTTTGCCACCATAACTGGATGCTTTGACACAATAACTGGATGCTTTGCCACAATAACTGGATACTTTGACACAATAACTGGACGCTTTGCCACCATAACTGGATACTTTGCCACAATAACTGGATGCTTTGACACAAAAACTGGATGATTTGCCACAATAACTGGATGATTTGCCACAATAACTGGATACTTTGACACAATAATTGGATACTTTGCCACAATAACTGGATACTTTGCCACAATAACTGGATGATTTGACACAAAAACTGGATGATTTGCCACAATAACTGGATGATTTGCCACAATAACTGGATACTTTGCCACAATAACTGGATGATTTGACACAAAAACTGGATGCTTTGCCACAATAACTGGATGATTTGACACAAAAACTGGATGATTTGACACAATAACTGGATGCTTTGCCACAATAACTGGATACTTTGCCACAATAACTGGATGATTTGACACAAAAACTGGATGCTTTGCCACAATAACTGGATGATTTGCCACAATAACTGGATGATTTGACACAATAACTGGATGATTTGACACAATAACTGGATGCTTTGCCACAATAACTGGATACTTTGCCACAATAACTGGATGATTTGACACAAAAACTGGATGATTTGACACAAAAACTGGATGATTTGCCACAATAACTGGATGATTTGCCACAATAACTTGATGCTTTGATATAATAACTGGACACTTCGCCACAATAACTGGATGCTTTGCCACAATAACTGGATGATTTGCCACAATAACTGGATGCTTTGCCACAATAACTGGATGCTTTGCCACAATAACTGGATACTTTGCCACAATAACTGGATGATTTGACACAAAAACTGGATGATTTGCCACAATAACTGGATGATTTGCCACAATAACTGGATGCTTTGACATAATAACTGGATGCTTTGCCACAATAACTGGATGATTTGACACAATAACTGGATGCTTTGCCACAATAACTGGATGATTTGCCACAATAACTGGATGATTTGCCACAATAACTGGATGATTTGCCACAATAACTGGATGATTTGACACAATAACTGGATGCTTTGACACAATAACTGGATGATTTGCCACAATAACTGGATGCTTTGACACAATAACTGGATGCTTTGACATAATAACTGGATGCTTTGACACAATAACTGGATGATTTGCCACAATAACTGGATGATTTGCCACAATAACTTGATTCTTTGCCACAATAACTGGATGCTTTGTCATAATAACTTGATTCTTTGCCACAATAACTGGATGATTTGACACAATAACTGGATGCTTTGACACAATAACTGGATGCTTTGACATAATAACTTGATGCTTTGACACAATAACTGGATGCTTTGACACAATAACTTGATGCTTTGACACAATAACTGGATGCTTTGACATAATGCTTTGACACAATAACTGGATGCTTTGACACAATTTTTTTAAAATTAATTTTGTCTCCCGTATTTTTTTATAACCTACTTTTTAAATTTACCAAATTTTGACAGAGTTTTCTCTGTAATATTCAATATTACATGGTTCACTATCTGTTAAGAGTTCTGAGAATCTTTATGATAATACTTCCACATTTAGTTAAATAACGAAATAGCATATAACACCTTATGTTCTTTAGCAACGTGCAAGACTTTAACGATCTAACCGTTGCTTGCATACGACGCCTTTATCGTCAGAAATGACTAGTAAACCCTTAGCGCTGAGCTATCGATTTGAAACTTGATAGAAATATACTAATATATGACCTAGATATCCATTCTCTTCCATGTGAATGTTTCAAAGTTTTCATGCAGGTTGATTAGTTCTCTCCTTTAATGTTGAATTTTATCAAATTAACTGCCTTAAATTAAACTTTAAAATTGATTTTGTGACACACATCTTAACCTATTGTTATAATATCTTTGAGCAGCAGTGGTGTGTGTAGCGTCAAGCAGGGTATTCTAACTCTTCTAGACACCTGATACCACATTTCATTTTAGAATATTTATTCATTTATTGATATACTTCCTCATATGAAATGAAAAGTTCATTAGCTACTACCAATGTATTGCCAATGTGAGATTTGTTTTACAGCTTGGATTGTTCGTGCTTGCGTTTTATCATTCTGATAATGGCGAAATGCAAGGGTGACATTTTTCCACACAGAAATACGTTTGAATTAATACGATTGGTAGAGAAGAAAACTCTCCATCAATGAAAATTATAATGACAGAAAGGTGTCATGCAAGCAACGGTTAGATCGGTAAGATTGTATGTACCGTTGATTAAGGAACATGAAAGCAGTTATAGGTGATAATAACTCATCATTAGTTCCACAATTTATTTCATTATAAAATTATAGAAAATTACTTTTAATTCATCAGTATAATTAATATTTATATTCAATTATAAATGTTAATAACTTGAATTGTAAATTTTAATAGTTGATAATCACATCTTCAGAATTTGGTTCAATTAACATAATAATAATAATAATAATATATAAACTCTTTATTTTACTTGGGTCAGAATTAGGCCCAATGATGTTTCTGATTTTCAATAGGGTTTATCCCAAGGTCAATACAAACACACCACGTTTCATCAAAATCCATCAAGAAACCAGCTCTCTATTGTGTCTAAAACATATTTTTAAAAGCAAGGGCAATAACCCATAAAATATTTTTCGATTAGTCTGATTTTTAATAGGGTCCATATTTGTGTTATTACAGAAAGAACAACAGACTGTTTATTTAATGAAACAGCATCACGAAGTCAATTTCTGTGGCACCATGCAAGAACCAAATAACCCACTTAACCATGAAAAATTAGTTCACTATGGTAAATCTTAGGCCTGGGTTTTCAACTGGTTTTCTCGAGTGTCCCCGATTTCCCACAAGGAAATGACCATGTCCCCTGAATCGTCTGCAAAAGTCACCGAAAACATGCAATTTGAAGCATGTTAAAGTAAAGTGGGTTGTCTGCTTCTTGCATGGTGCCACAGATTTGTAAAGTTCAACATTCAAGGGAGGTAATATTATATTTGTTTTTCATCATTACGGGATATAACACCGATACACATACAAAGTTTAGAGAATCTCTTTACAATCCCTTAAATTTTTATATACATATGAAGTAGAGTACATTACAAATAACAAACGACTGATGAAACGTTTTAGTTTCACTTATCGCTCTAAAGATGATGTCCTCTTTTGTTTTCGAAACTTGCCGACTCTTTTCCTAAAAATGGTGGATTTTCCGCGGGCGCAAGGGTCGTCATCTTACTGAGAACTTTACCAGCTGATAGAGATTAATATTAGCTATCACTTCTCTAAATTACAATCCTGTTTGATTCTCCAGTTATTCCACAAAAACCTGACTTGTTTTTATTGTATCTGATATCGTCATCTACAAAGTTTAGAGAATCTCTTTACAATCCCTTAAATTTTTATATACATATGAAGTAGAGTACATTACAAATAACAAACGACTGATGAAACGTTTTAGCTTCACTTATCGCTCTAAAGATGATGTCCTCTTTTGTTTGATTCTCCAGCTATTCCTCAAAAACCTGATTTAATCTTTCATAATTTCTAGTAATTTTAATCAAAGGGAGTCACTTTAACAATGTAATTATAGCTTGTCATTATCCTGTGGTCTTCTATTAATACGAACACAAACCTTTGTTATTCACAGAACGAGTCAAAATGACTGTCTATTCTAATCTGATGTGGGTAATTGTTTTGCTGCGTGTTGGAACTTTAGAAGCTGTCAGCACTAAACATCCTTCTGTTATCGAAAAGTATTGTAAAGTAAAGAAACCAGGTAATTTTTAAAGTTTTCACTGACAACCTGGAAATTATAAGCTTTGGGCACAAAATATTTTAAGCGTCTAAGACCGTTAGACACAGCACAATAGACACACACTTTTTAGTAACTTTTCAGTTAGGCACAGGTCAGTTGGGGATCTAATCTTTCTGTTCATATGTCTTGTTATCTAGTAAAATCACTCCAAATTTCCTATCTTGTGAAAAATAGTAGTTTGTGAACCAATGAACATTGGATACATGAGAAACTTTACGGACAATAAAAATGGGTTTCTTTATTTTGAATTTAATCTATTGTTTTATTTAGCATCAATATTTCAGCAGCATTCGCCATTATCTCAGGCATTTATTTATCCGATTCTAAACGACATAAAACTGAGAATTTGCAATTCTCTTACTTTAGTGTGTATTACGTAGCACGCAAGTTTTAAAATTGATCAATAAGAGTATACCAGTATATTCTGACAAAATTCTGTAACCGTTCGGCTATTTCCGTAAAAAAATCCGTATTCCAATTTAGCCTCAGGATTGAATGGAGTGGGGATTTGTTCCAAATTTCGCTGATTGGTTGAATACCTTATTACTGTCTATTATCCGTTCGCGCTAAAGAGTCCGTTTGGTCTGAAGAAAAAGGGGAAGATAACACATTTGTCTAACATTACTTCTTATGAAACACTTTGGACAATCGAGACTATCAAAGATGGCAGACAAAGTTGATATTTTTTCCACTAGGTTAGAAAATGCGAAGGAAATGCTTGGTGTCAGCTTTGAAATAAAAGAAAAACAGCTGGAAATTTTGGAAAATTTATATTCTGGACGGGACTGTGTCTCTGTATACATTTATTTCCGGTTTCTTCGCTAAAGCGAAAGCCTGTTTTTTTCGGTGTTTCGGCCATTTTGTACTATCACGTGAGCAATATATCACGTGAAATATGACGTAGTAAAAGTAGTCCAGAGAATTAGCTTCGATTATCCAGACGGCAAGCTCCCATTCAAGCCTGTGATCTAAAAACAATACAATACAATACGATGACGGTGGGCCGTATGTTCTGAAAACTGACGACTGACAGACCACCTGATTAACTACAATCGCACGAACGTGAGTAGCGTTAGCAGTGTACTCGTTTTGCGACATGGCTTACTTACATTGTGGATTGAATATTATTTTTTTGGATAAAAATTTAATAAAGGTTCAAAATCGGTTTATAAGTCAGATAAAACACCTCCCCTTGGGTTTTTATGACATTTTAAACCCTTTACATCGGGATGTGGGTTTTAAATATCATGAAAACCCTCGGCCGTGTTTTATCCTATACATATAAAATTGTACTACTATTCACATACCTCATATTATCAGGATATCTTGGTTTTGTTTTTTTTTTAAGATCGAATATTGTAAATGTTTTTTTATCATAATTTGGTATGTACATGTATATTAATTTGTCATCTTTTCATGTATCATTGATAAAATGTATGTATATTTTATGCTGTCCTTTATGAAACGAAATGATACAAGAAAATATCTTATCATATCTTATTATATTTTGTAGGTCCCTGCAAGTTCGAAACTACGGTACAAAGGCGATATATAAATTTAAGAACATCTCAGCTTTCTGGTTTGAATGAAGTACAGTGTGAGTTAAAATGTAACCAAACACGTGTATGTACAGCTATTTGGTTGGGTTCTAAAAACTGTTATTTTTATTCTTCTCCAGTTCTAAGATTCGTAATCAGTAAAGATATGAGCCTCAAAAAGTGCCAAGATACTTGTGCTCAGAATAAAAAATGTGTAACCGGTCAATTCAAAGGTTATTGGTGCTTTCTGTACATCTCCAAAGAAACCGCAACTGAGAAAGCAAGGGTCAATTGGTCCATTTTCACCAAGGTTGATAATAACTGTATTTAAACTTGCAATTAAATGGTTCCTATTATTGATCCAAATAGTATATTATGGTATAATTTATGGAAACGTAGCTTTTTAGATTTGGGTCCATCACTGCGAACTTTTTAACAATAGGATTCTGGTTTCTAAACCCTCAATCAAAACCGTAGAAATTGTCACAGTCTGTACGTCAACAACTTGGTATAGACGCGATAGAGACCACAGTTTGTATCCCACCTTTACGGGTATTCGTATGTATTATGTATATTACTGAGAGAAAGTTGTCAATATTTCAATTTAAGATTTACTCATGGTCAATAATAATATAAAATATCGATCAACTCTGTCTGTAATATATGGTAGGCCTATAACTGTGAAACTTGTTAGGAAGATATCCCAATATGTATTCTTTAATATTTACATTTTAAAGAAAGAAAAGAAACAACTATATTTTACAAGGATAACAACTTAGGTTCCGTACGGATCCTATCTCCCAGCTGGTCCTTGGCCAAACCTCTTGGCATTGATCTTTCCCGGATTATCCGTACCCATTTACAGCTGGGTGGACTGGAATTATGAGTGAAGATGACTTATTCAAGGTCATCGAACTTTCACACCCTAGTCAGGAACCGAACTCTCAAACATAACGACCACCATTTCCTCGTATCCAAGCAAATGACGTCATGTTTGTAAAGAACGATGCGCTAACCACTGTGCTACAGAACCTCACAACCTTACATTTTTACATCCCAAAGTGCTATCCTTGTCAAACAAACTTAACTTATAAGCATTGTTTTTATACGCGAATATGCGATCGTTATTTCATAACCCATGTACTTTGGTCCTACTATAACCGACAAGACTTTAACTCAACTATTGGAGCTATATGACTTTGTGGTTACACTTCTTCCTTAGGAAGGTTACGTCAACTTCTTCTTTATGATTATTAAAACACTGCTGCTCTTTAAATAACACAATTTATACTGGACTTAACAATACTATGTATCATCTCACTTTGCCAATACTGAGGATGTTGCCTACAGTATGGTGTCCGTGTCCAAACTATCTTACATTTAGGTTAACAATATATATATATACTTGTGCATTTACATATCCATAGATATAAACAAACAAACAATACATAAGATTAAAATATACACAGATTATAAAATACATATTGATTAAAATAGATTAACAATAATGAAAATTAGTATAAGGACTTAATCTAATATTAGAACAATTGAATGGTGATACTACCATCAACATTTCTTGTAGAACTACAATTGCCCTTGACTTGGATTGATAATTTAGATTGATAATTTGTCAAGTTGTAAAATGTCGGAATTTTGTCCAACGGTTTTTGACTTTGTTAAAACGTGTCAATATGTTTGTAATCACAATAGAAGCTACTGTTTTTAAAATACAAATGCATCTAAAATTTGATAAATGTGGTATTTTAGTCACTTAAGACTTATCTTTTTCGTAAGCTGCCATTGAGACGTATGTTAGCATTTTTATATTATCTATTGTTTAAACTTTTGTTGCAATGGTGAGGATCACCATTTTCATATTGTGTTTTTATTAATGAAAATATTATTTTATTGCTCATACATATGTGTTAAGCTAATTGGAATTTAAATTGGAAAAAAAAACTTCTTTATATTTTACATTGTGTAAAAATAACAAACACAAGACAATATTATGGGGATATTACACACTTCTTAATAAGATCAGGTACATTACTTTCCAATAAAATTTACATGTATCATCATCTGATGCAGACAAGTGTTAGTTGTGTTGATAATGTCAATTGATGATAATATGTGTATATTGTGTTGAACCTGATCTTTCCATCATCAATTTTTGATTCCATGGAATGAAGGATTTCAATAGAACTGTCATTTAGTCAGTTCTTTTAGAAAACAGATTTTAATGAAAAAAAAAATTCCAGTCAGATTATAATAAAAAGAGTAATTCCATATGTGAGGAAGGCTTCCAGCAAAATACATTTAAACATGTAGTAAATTTACATGAAAATGTAAATTTTCAAAATGGCCATGTGGACTTGATGAATGTTAAATGATGAATGTTAAATAACCTACACAGCTAAGTCAATTTACCATTTTTTGACTGGCAGAAAAGTTGCCACTCCAAATGCTGTAAAATAACATATGTCTTGTTAAATTACATGAAATGTTGAATTACATGAAAGGTCAATTTACCATTTTTTGACTGGCAGAAAAGTTGCCACTTCAAATGCTGTAAAATGACACGTCTTGTTAAATTACACAAAATGTTGAATTACATGAAATGTTAATTTACTATTTTGTAAAAATACCATGAATGTAAATGTACTTGCTATGTAAATATCTTTCAGTAGATTTACAAGGTGTTGTGTGAACTGACATTGAATGTTAAATTACAGTTAATATAGTGGCAACTTTTCTGCCAGTCCAAAAGGGTAAATTTCCAAAGTTCCATCAAGATCCAATCATTATAAGTCATTACTTAAAAACCTCAAAAACAGTTCTAAACACACAACTTGGCTTTTTTTGGCCTTAATCAAATCCCTGGTCTTACCTTCTTTATTTTCATATCGAAGAAATTAAGTTCATTCACAAGAGGGAAAATACTGACATGATTATACATTTAACAGAGCCAGCGTGAAAATCTAAAATAATTATTTTTATTTTGATGAAATGAACATTGATGAATCACATACACAAAAACATTATCATAAATAAATATATAAGAAAATTAAAAACACAGGACCAATCCAAAAGAATTATTATTATCATTCAGAATCTTCAACTCAAAATTGCTCGCCTTCCTCTTCAATTACCATGTAATAGAAAAAAAAATCCCAGAAAAAATCAAGAGAATCAAACCCTCCCTTCCCCGAACACTAACATTTAAGTCGTCTACTTACAACTTAAAAATAAACCCCTTGATTCCGGACCGAATCTATAAAAGGATTAATTACTTTAATGACAATCTTGTTCATAACAAACTAAAAACCATCGATACATAACAGGTACTAACTCCTCGTCCTTTGGGCGAGTAATATTTTTCTAATTTCAGATCATTACAGAAGAAAAAACTCCAGAATATCCAGACCATTTACTCCAATCTCTCAATAAAGTATTTGTTCCACCCTAGATCTGTATATTTGGGAGAATCAAACCCTCCCTTCCCCGAACCCTAACTACGTACCTCCTTGGTTTATATTATAGTGCAACTTTTTGTGCATTATCTAATTAACCCTAATTACGTACCTCCATGGTTTATATTATAGTGCAACTTTTTGTGCATTATCTAATTAACCCGAATTACGTACCTCCATGGTTTATATTATAGTGCAACTTTTTTAGCATTATCTAATTAACCCTAACTACGTACCTCCTTGGTGTATATTATAGTGCAACTTTTTGTGCATTATCTAATTAACCCGAATTACGTACCTCCTTGGTTTATATTATAGTGCAACTTTTTGTGCATTATCAAATTAACCCGAATTACGTACCTCCTTGGTTTATATTATAGTGCAACTTTTTGAGCATTATCAAATTAACCCGAATTACGTACCTCCTTGGTTTATATTATAGTGCAACTTTTTGAGCATTATCAAATTAACCCGAATTACGTACCTCCTTGGTTTATATTATAGTGCAACTTTTTGTGCATTATCAAATTAACCCGAATTACGTACCTCCTTGGTTTATATTATAGTGCAACTTTTTGTGCATTATCAAATTAACCCGAATTACGTACCTCCTTGGTTTATATTATAGTGCAACTTTTTGAGCATTATCTAATTAACCCGAATTACGTACCTCCTTGGTTTATATTATAGTGCAACTTTTTGAGCATTATCAAATTAACCCGAATTACGTACCTCCTTGGTTTATATTATAGTGCAACTTTTTGTGCATTATCTAATTAACCCGAATTACGTACCTCCATGGTTTATATTATAGTGCAACTTTTTGTGCATTATCAAATTAACCCTAATTACGTACCTCCTTGGTTTATATTATAGTGCAACTTTTTGTGCATTATCAAATTAACCCTAATTACGTACCTCCATGGTTTATATTATAGTGCAACTTTTTGTGCATTATCAAATTAACCCTAATTACGTACCTCCATGGTTTATATTATAGTGCAACTTTTTGTGCATTATCAAATTAACCCGAATTACGTACCTCCATGGTTTATATTATAGTGCAACTTTTTGTGCATTATCAAATTAACCCTAACTACGTACCTCCTTGGTGTATATTATAGTGCAACTTTTTGTGCATTATCTAATTAACCCGAATTACGTACCTCCATGGTTTATATTATAGTGCAACTTTTTGAGCATTATCTAATTAACCCTAACTACGTACCTCCTTGGTGTATATTATAGTGCAACTTTTTGTGCATTATCTAATTAACCCGAATTACGTACCTCCATGGTTTATATTATAGTGCAACTTTTTGTGCATTATCAAATTAACCCTAATTACGTACCTCCTTGGTTTATATTATAGTGCAACTTTTTGTGCATTATCAAATTAACCCTAATTACGTACCTCCATGGTGTATATTATAGTGCAACTTTTTGAGCATCATCTAATTAACCCTAACTACGTACCTCCTTGGTGTATATTATAGTGCAACTTTTTGAGCATTATCAAATTAACCCTAACCAAGACCATCACTGTGCTGTTGTGTGTGTGTAGTGTAGTATATACACAGAAAGAACTATAAGCTTTGCTTAACTTCACAACAATGTTTGGCTTTTTCAGAGGCGCGACTCATCAACAATTTCTGTCAATGCTTTGTTTTTGTTTAGAGTATAACATACCATGCTCACTCATTTTCAGATATCATCACAGGTTTCAAGTTCCAGAATTAGTGTTTGTTTCTCTAAATTCTTTTTCTCAGGTACACCAGTATTGTTTAAATGAAAATATTCCATTCAATGCAGAATTTACAGCTTTCTGAAAAATGAAAAATATATATAAAATATCTTAAAGTTTGGCCATTTTAAATTATATCCTTACATTCTTTACTTATTTCGATTTTTAACCAATAACATATATTTTATTTATTTATTTTTTGTTTGTTGGATGAGTTTGTGGAAGAACTGGTAACAGAAGCAGACATTCTAATTTCATGGCCATGGGATGGGAGATCTTAGAATAAGATGGAGTTATAAAATTAAATTTTAAAACACTAAGTAGCCTAAGATTTTCATAGAGAAATAGGTTCAGCATTGTAAGCCATTCTTGGGTTTTTTTAAATTTATTTATTTAATTAAAACTTAATTAAGTTAACGTGAACGTTTCCTATCGCGTCTGGTTCTCAGACCCTAATGTAGTGGTTAAAATACCGGATTTAAAAAAACAAAAACAAAAAACAAACGAAATTAGGGTCTGATTTTAATTAGACTAGAATAGTTTAAATTTTTATCACGTCACAAGAGGATTACCTCCGGATTGCATGCATGACATTTTGGAAGGTTTAAGGTAAAGAAAAGGGGGAGACAGGCAGTGACAAAGCAGCCTTAGCCGCCGCATCTGCCTTGTCATGCCCACCGTATATCCATATGACTGGGAAGCCAACAAAGGACAATGTCCTTTTTCGGCCCAGAGAGCTTGTAGATGTCTCCGATTATTGGGTGCACAAACTGGATGTTATTAATAGCTTGTAATGCGGACAAAGAATCAGAAAATATTATACATTTTTTTGATGAAATGAAATGAAATGTATTAAGGAGCACCAGCATCTAATGGGCTATATAGCTCCAGAACACGATAAAAAATGAAAATGTCAAAATGAAACTAAAACAATAAAACAAACATAAAATAGAGAAACAAAAAAACAATATCACAGAACGAATAAAATTAAAACCATATCACAGACCAACAACACAAAGTATTATTAAAACCAAAAAATATATATTAAAACAAAACAATGACAAATAAATTAAAATTTAAAATAGAGATTTGCAGCTTTTAAAAATGCAACAACCTTCTCATATAGAGAAGGTTGTGCAATGCAAACAAATGATAGAGCTATCCATCACGGTAGTGCTGTGATCGCAAAGGTTTGAGATGCCTGTACTCAATCAGAATGTATATCACTGTCAGGCGGACTTAAATATTAGAATGAATATGTGGCAGTAGAAAGCCCTCAAGATTGTTGTTGGTTCTGGGTCAATCAGTATCAAAATGGTGCCACATGCTTATAGGGAATCTTGAGTTATCATCAACCCAAGTTTTCACAACATAATCGTTAAATTCATAGATCTAGGCACATCGGGCGTTGATTCCATAGCTTGTATCCATGCGTTCTGGATAGAGGGAATGGGCAACAGAGCTAATCCAGCTGCTCGTCTTATCCACAGTTTCACATTAGGGTCCTCCTTAGACAACACTCGAAGTCCTAGATTTTGCGTTTTCCTCCAAATTGCCTGAGTATAATGACAAAAATATCCTTTGATTACTACGTCTGGAAATTCCGTCTCGATTGTGTTAACAACTGCTTGTTCGAAGTCAATCTGTATCTCGGAAGGTGCCAGAGGTCTGTTGAGTTGATCTTGAACTACTGCCTTCAGATGACGAAAGAGGCGGCCATAGGTAGTTGCTTGTCGGTCTGGTAAAAGGGTAAACACTCCAGGGAAAGTGTTAGAACCAACTCTCGCATGAATGATGTAAACTTGATCCCATAAATCTGGACATGCTGTGAAAGTGTCATCCATATAAAGGGTGTCGGCTTCTTGGAGGACTTGAATCTGTTCTGTAGTGGAGACCGCCAGAATCTTGTCACTGAATAGTAGAAAGGGACGCCCATATTGTAACAGCTGGAGAGATGTTGGGGTTTTCGACAATAGTTGACGGAGGATCAAATAAAGAATGTCTTCATAGTATCTTTAATCTTGAATAAAGTTATCTTTTATCATAGTTTCTTCATAATTTCCTCGCAAAAACTTGTCGACTTATTGAAGGTTGTGAGAAGAGAAGTGGCCCTCGCTTACATAGTGCACGGACACAAAACTATTGCGCATGCTTGGCCTCACTTTATTATCTGAATCAGTGCTTCTTAAATCATGTACAGGGTAGGGGATTAAGGGGAGTCACTGCTAGCAGTTACATGGCTCCTCTAAATCTTGATGAGAGATTTAAATTACCAACAATAAGTCAACAGATAACAAAAATAAAAAACAGCAATGAATGATTTAACAAATAACAATAAAGTTTGTATGCAAAGTCTTCATCTGTTCCAGGAATAATATTTATAATACATATTATGTACATGTACTACGAAAAGGCCCTAACACTAATTTTCAACACATTGAAAATTTTTAGTACATAACATCACTATATCACATATTAACAAAACTGGCTCCTTTATGGGGATTCCCGGTTAACAGTAATCTTCTCTGGGAAGTAATAAAACTAGCTTGTGAATAGGTCTTTCTAAATATTTCAAAGCACCATTACTTACACCATTTTTATCTAAACTACTATCACCAATTAACAATTTGACTTTTCGAACCAATCCATCTTGGCTTTCAAAAACTTCATCGACTCGAGCAAGTGACCATTGATTTCTTGGCAAATCTTCGTTTTTGATAATAACTATATCACCCATCTGGAGATTTCGATGTGGTCGACACCATTTTTGTCTAACCTGAAGACATTGTAGATATTCCTTGGTCCATCTTCTCCAAAATTCATCAGCCAGGTGTTGAACTTTACGCCATCTTTTGTTCAGGTACATATCTGCTTTCTGAAATACTCCAGGTGGGGACATTATGAATTTGGCCTTAGATGTTAATAGATGGTTTGGAGTTAAAGGGCACAAACTGTTTGGGTCATTGATTTGATCAATTGTTAGTGGTCGACAATTAACAATTGCTTCCGCCTCGGTCATAAAGGTTCTTAGAGTTTCTTCATCCAGATGTGAGCTATAAGTAAGTAAATGATTTAAAACATTCCTTACTGACCTTATTTGTCTCTCCCAGGAACCACCCATATGACTGCTTTCTGGGAAATTCATCTTAAATGGAATCCAGTCACAACCATCTTTAAGTAATTCTTGTCTAACTTGGTCATTAAATGATGAAGTAAATTCATTCTTGGCACCAATAAAGTTGGAGCCTCTATCAGATCTTAGTTGTTTGACTGGACCACGTCGACAAACAAATCTTCTATAGCTGTTAATGAAGGAATCAGCTGTCATACTATTGATGATTTCTCGATGTACTGCTCTTGATGACATACAGGTAAATAATACACCATATCTCTTTAATTCTTTTCTACCTTCTTTAATGTAGAAAGGACCAAAACAATCTACTGCACAAAATGTAAAGGGTGGTGCAGGACTTATTCTGTCCTTTGGTAAATCTGCCATCTTCTGTTCTTGAACTGCACCTCTTGTTCTTTTACATTTTACACATCTTGATATATGGAAACCTATTTCAGATGACCCATTGATAATCCAATAACCATTGGACAAAATTTCATTCATTCAGACTACAAATATCTACAGGGAAGTTACCATTTTTAATTCTCCCACCAGTTCTCAATATACCATTATCATCAATAAATGGGTTCAACTTGTATAAGTTGATTATTTCCTTTATTCTTCTTAAGGATATTTAATTCTTCAAAGAATCTTTCTTCTTGAACCAGTTTAATAATCAGGTTTTCTGCTTCTTTAAGATCAGTAATTGATATTTCTGTATTCTTGTCTTTGGTTTATTCTTCAAAATAGAAATATACTTCATGCATATAGCATATATCAAACCTCTTGATGCATAATCAGCAGGATTCTGTGAAGATTCGATGTAATGCCATTGGTCAGAGTTTGAAATTTCTCTCATTTGTTGAATTCTGTTGGCAACAAATATGTGAAATCTTCTTACTTCATTGTTTATGTAACCAAGTACTACTTTACTGTCTGTCCAGTATATATGCTGTATCTCTTCATACTCTAGGTCTTTAGCCAGTTGTAGAGAAACTCTAGCAGATACCAATGCAGCTGAAAGCTCTAGGCGTGGAATAGATACAGGCTTTAAAGGAGTAACTCTGGACTTTGCGAGTACCAAACAGCAATGTATCTTGTTGTATTGGTTGACAAGACGAAGGTAAGAACATTGACCATACCCAGTCTGACTAGCATCAGAGAAGTGATGTAGTTCTACTTTCTTGACTTTACCAAAATCTTCTGGCTTGAAACATCTTGGTATCTTGACATTTTCCAGCAGGGGAAGATCTCTTCTCCATTTTTCCCATCTGGACCTAATTTCATCAGGTATTTCAGAATCCCAATCAGTCCCTTGTCTGCATAACTCTTGCAATATAGCCTTGCCTTTAAGCAGAAATGGTGTAACCAAACCAAGTGGATCAAAAATAGAACCAACAGTAGACAGGAGGCCTCTTGTGGTAAGTGGTTTGTCCTTTAATTCAACTTTGAATTGAAATTCATCAGAATTCACACACCAGTAAACACCCAATGCACGTTCAATGTTGTTCATAACTTCTGTGTTGTTGCATATGAATTTGTGAACAACATTCCTTCTAAAGAAAGAGCTAACATTAAGAATCCAGATTTAACAAAAGACCAATCAACTATCAAGTAATGGTGATATGCGGCAGCTCAGTGAGCTAGACGCTTGCTCGCCAACCTGAACGTCCAGGATTGAATCCCGTCAGTGATGCAGGTCGGAGGGGCTGACATGGAATATATTGTGCCAATAGGAAAGAGTTTTCTTCTTGATCAGTTGTTCATGTTTATTTTAAAGTTTCATTAAAAATCTATATCATCTGGTCAATCACATCCCTTGTTTAGTCGAGATTAATGTTGATATTGTATTTCTCCATGACTTCTCTTATACCTGTATCAATACCCTTACTTTCAGCCATCAGGACGGCAGTGTGAACCCTCTTATACTTGTTCACTTGCTTTAACAAAATTTCGGTCCACTCTGTCTGTGTCCCTCCAGCATAGTTCTTGAAGTAAACATCATTTTCCACTTCTTGTTTGAGAGCTCGAGCCACAGTGAACAAGTTCATGTACTTTGTTATCCCGTAAGACCCAGAGTCTAATTTATGTCCGAGCAGACTATCTTTTTCTAGAGCCTCCAGTGCTTTATTCATCTCCACTGCTTCACTCGGGAAAAGCTTTATCAATACTTTCCAAGGATACTTCGGAAATTTCAACATCATGTCCTTAATTAGACGGACTCCGGTGAACCCATAATCAATTCCTCTCTCAGCAGTGAGTTGTAGTCTTAAGGAGCTCATCCCTTTCTTTTCGGTTAAGAACATCATCTTCAACAATGTCTCATTTCCATATCGTTTTTCGTATACAGACCAAAAGGATTTGAGGGATGTTCTTGAAGGCCGATTGTGAGGTAGCATCATTCCTTCAGCAATCAACCCATCAGAGGTCTTTTGGACCCATTGATCAGTGGCGGTCCCTCGTTTAGCAGCTGCCATGATCACCCAACAATACGTGATCTCTCATATCTCCCGGTTCACCTGGTTTCAACTTAGCAACGAATTGATCCACAGCTTTCTCTATTTTAGCTATATCATCTGTTACAATCTTGATTGGATCCATGTCTAATCTGATCTTTTCCATGTTGGTCACTAATTTAGTGATAGATTTCTTCACATCATCACTATTCTCATCCTCCTGGTAAATAAAAATCTCTGACGCATATAATGCCATTGCCCCTGTTACTTCATCAGTCCAAAAACCAACTTCAGCCAATCTAGATTCAACCCTTGCTCGTAATTGACATAAAGCAAATATTCTTGGGATATCATCCATTGTCCTTCCATACCCAAGTCTCTTAGCAAGTTTGAGTAGGAACGAATTGCCTGAACCCACTTTCCTGCAAAAGTACATAATGAGTCAGCAGAGTTTGAATAGTAGTCATCAGGTCTAAATCCATAATGAGAGAAATTTTCTGCTTGTGCTTGTTATTTGGTAAAGTGATATCAGGATTTCTAAATGGCAGTGGCATTTCATAGTGATTATCAGGAGTTTTATGGATACCTTTTTCTAAAATCTTCAAAAACTTCTTTTCTTTTTGCGAGTAATACTCAGACTGGTTCTTAGTTTCGCTAAAATCTTGTTCAAACATACTGTTGATCTGGTTGGTATCAATGACTTCTTTCACTCTAGTTTTTAAGGCAAAATGACATTTCTTTATACTACTATCTTGACCTATATTTACTTGTCTGTATATGGTTAGTATGCGAAATGTCGCAATCATCATCAGGTGTGCTACCAATAATACCCCAACCTAGTTCAGTGTGCACTGCATATGGTTCTTCCCCATTTCCTGGAATGACTTGTTTGGGTTTAACAGCTCTCAGGCAGTTTCTTCCTACCAATACTGCCACTGTAATGTCTTCTGAGTAAGGCATCTGTCACGCCTGGCGTGTAAAGATACAACTGCGTGTAGTTAAACCAGTTTATTCAGAAATGTATCCGAGCAAACCAATTGGTGAAAGGCTGCAAAAAATACAAAAATATCAATGTAGACAACGTTTGCCTAATGCAAAAAACAATTTAAATGAAACAATAAGCGATTTGTAACTTTTTACAAAAGGTCAACATTTTGGCAGGAAGTGCGCTCCATACAAAAATGAAAACATCGACGAAATGGGGTTTTTAGGAAAACATCAGTAATTTATCAAAATATGCAAAACAGGTCAGGAACATTACATAAACAATAAAGGGTTAAGTATAGGCCAGTTAGCTATTCATTTGGGGTAAGAAACAAGTCAGAATTATGAAAAAGTGTAGGCCTGGATATGCCACGTGACATCGGTAAACAAAGGAAATTCTCTATAATAATTCAATGAAATGTACAAAAAACTTATCTGAGTTATTCATTAAACTTATCTAATACAATAAAAACAATTCCTTACATTGTGGCCAGCCTAAGCGTGTGAAATTTTAACATATCTATCAAAGTTGATAACGGAAGTTGTATACATGGTAAAACAAAAAGTTCGATACATCCACTTTACTTGCGGAGGTCAGTACATAACATAAAACGAAACGCAAAATTGTGAAATTGAGAAAACGTTACAAATATCAATAGAAATGATGAAAATTAAAATGAATTTTATAATAATCAAATATTGATTAGTTCTTTTGTTCAACACTGTTCCAGAACACTCCCCGTCTGGTATCAAGCAGGTGATAACAAACAGAAAATGTATTTAAAAAGTTGGACATGAATTCAATCTGTTGGTACAAGTACTACAAGTTCACCAATGGGTCTAATGCATGTTGTTGGTCTTCCATCCTTCACTATTCGAATCTCCGTTTTTCGGACTTTAGCATCATCACTTGCGAATGTTCGAAGCACAATACCAAGAGGCCATTCGTTGCGATATAGTGTTTTGTCTCGAAGTAAGACGACATCACCTTCTTTGACGTTAGGCTCAACGGATTGCCATTTCTTCCTTACTTGTAGGTTGTTCAAATACTCTTTGCGCCAGCGGGACCAGAACATATCGGAGAGCGCCATAACACGTTTCCATTCTGCTCGGAGAAGATCCTTAGGGTCAGTATTTTCGATAAGATCTGTACATAATGACGAATTGAGTTTCTGGGTCAAGAGCACTGAAGGTGACAGAACAAACGGATTGTCTTTGTCTGTAGATACTTGAACAAGTGGTCGATGGTTTACAATACTTGTGACCTCAGCCATGAATGTCACTAATACATCGTGAGTTAGAAATTTGTGTGTTGACTGAAGAAGCATCGAATCTAAGATTCGTCTCGTCACACCTATGAGTCTCTCCCATGCACCACCGAAGTGCGATGCATGGGATGGGTTAAATATCCAAGTCGTACGCGAATTATCCAAAAATTGTCTAATCTGAGGGTCTTCTACGTTGATCTTATCTATGTGTAAAGAATCCATCGCACCAACAAAATTGGTTCCACGATCGGATCTGAAGATGCTGACTTTGCCTCTGATCGCAATAAATCGACGCATTGCATTTATGAAGGCTCCTGACGACATTTCTTCCACGACCTCTATATGTATAGCACGTGTTGTAAGACATGAGAAAATTATCGCCCATCTCTTAGAATTAGAGCAACCTCCTATTGTTCTACGCTGTATCACAGACCACGGACCAAACGTATCCACACCAACATTAGTGAATGGCGGAGTTGGTTGAATCCTATCCGATGGTAGATCAGCCATCTGTTGCACTTCCAAGCGACCTCGAAGTCTATGACACATCACGCAATGATGGATGATTGATGATACCAAGCGCTTAAGACCAGTTACCCAAAAGCCGGCACTACGGACCGCACCTTCGGTAAAATGTCTACCTTGATGTTTCACATTAGAATGATGGTGTTCTACGATGAGTTTTGCAAGATAACATTTTCCCGGAAGAATAATAGGATTCTTTTCCTGATACGGTATGCAGTTGGATTTGTTTAGACGTCCACCAACGCGTAAGACGCCATCTTCGTCTAGAAACGGATCGAGAGACACAATACTGCTATTTTTTGACAAGTTTCGGCCATGTCTGATGCAATCGATTTCTTGTTGATACATGTCTTGTTGTACCGTTTTAATGAGAAAAGTCTCAGTTTCCTGAATCGATTCAACTTTCGTTTCAAGGTTGAGTTTCATAGATCTGGTTCTTATGACCCTGCGCAAAAGAGTTATCGCACACACTAACGAATTCCATTTCGAGAATCGTTGAAATCTATCTGTTCCAAGTTCCGATCTACGTACACTTGATACTTCTGTCTTAGATACCGAAACAGTCGGTCTTATCTCCTTGTCAGAATCTGGATCAACTAAAGACGGATTTTCAAGTTCAAACGACTCAACGGTACAAAGAAATGAAGTAGGTCCTTTGATCCATCGACTGTCGCTAATATCTTCGGCTGTCACTGATCGAGTGGCTTGATCGGCTGGATTTATCGCTGTGGGCACAAAGTTCCATTGGTTCGGTGTCGTTGACCTACGAATACGTTCAATCCTGTGTTCTACGTAGATATAGAATCGTCTAGTCTGATTATTAATATAACCTAGAACCACTTTGCTGTCAGTATAAAACTTTATATCGTCTAAGGTCAGATCTAGGTTCTCAACTACAGTTTCAGCTAGCTCAACGGCGAGAACGGACGCGCACAGTTCAAGCCTGGGGATCGTGTGTCCGTGTTGTGGCGACACTTTAGCCTTCCCAAGTACGAATCCTAAGTCACTGTGGTTGTTGTCGTACACTGCTCGTAAGTACGCAACGGCTCCTATTGCCTTTTCGGAGGCATCTGCAAACACGTGTAACTCATAAGACGGAGTTGCTTCAGTTGATATTGAAGGGATATACATTCGAGGTGTCTCAAAGTTCTCAAGTGTCTTAAGAGACTCGCGCCAAGTTTCCCACTCTAAACGTTTCTCTTCCGGAAGTGGATCATCCCAAGCTACAGATGACGACATAAGATCCCGTAATAGCCATTTTCCACGGATTAAGACGGGTGCGACGAATCCTAGTGGGTCGTACACGCTGTTCAGAGTAGATAGGACTCCTCGGCGGGTAAATGACTTTATCTCGTCCGAAATACGGTAAGTGAACATGTCAGCACTTAGGTTCCAATAAAGTCCTAAGCTGCGCTGAAGCGGGAAAGTATCAGAGTCTAAATCTAGATCCTTCAAATCCTGTGCAAGATCCTGTTGAGGTAAAGCGGCCATAACTTCCTCGCTATTGCACGCAAACTTGTGTAATCTGATGTTTCCTGCATTCATGAGCGATTCCTGAGTGCGTGTCAGAAGGCTTATCATCTCATGACTTGTGTCGACCGATATGAGACCGTCATCTACGTAGAAGTGTCTGTTGATAAAGTCGCGAACGTCCTGATCCGAGTTCTCAGCGCACTTTTTTAATCCGTAGATGGCCACTGAGGGTGAAGGTGAGTTCCCGAACACGTGCACTGTCATTCGATAGGAAATGAGTTCTTTCTGCAAATCGTTGTCTCTATGCCACAAGAAACGAAGATAGTCACGGTGTTTCTCATCAACACGGAACGAGTAGAACATTTGTTGTATATCAGCAGAAGCAGCAATACGATTCTTCCTGAAGCGAAGTAACACTCCTAGTAGGGAATTATTAAGGTCCGGTCCGCTAAGAAGAACGTTGTTAAGCGAGATATTTCCAAATTTAGCTGACGAGTCAAATACACAGCGGATTTTGTCAGGCTTTTTAGGATGATATATACCAAAGACAGGTAAATGCCAAGATTCGGCATCTTCTTCCAATGTAGGAGCAGGTTCAGCATGTTGGTTGTCGACAAGATTTTGCATAAAGTCAGTGAAATGTTCACGCTTTTTCTCGTTTTGTCGTAGACTGTGGTCTAGAGCTTTTGCTCTGCGTAGAGCTAGTGGGAAGTTGTTCGGTAACTTGTCTCTGTTGGGTTTAAAGGGTAACGGAGCACTCCAATTACCAGAGCTATCCTTGTGACATTCTTTGTCCATTGTTTCAAGGAATATTTTGTCCTCAACGGAAGTTCCGGGTTTATCGTCATTCTGGGTTCGATCAAATACCCCGTCTCCAAGGTTGATTGAATCACAATCGAAGTTGTCTAGCTTGTTCTTCAATGCTATGTTTTCTCGCACATTCAGAATATTTGGGCACGGTTTCAAGATCGATGGACGCCCGTTAGTTGTGACATAAGTTTTGTAAGTGTTTACAGAATCAGGAAGATGTCTTTTGTCCAAACAAACATCTCCGACAATTACCCATCCTAACTGGGTCTTTTGTGCATACGGGGAATTAATAGGTCCAACCCGTTGATCAAATATGTGATGTACCTCGGGAATGTCACGGCCAAGTAATAGCAGAATGTCTGCATCTTGATTCAGAGGTTGAAATTCAGACTCGATATCTTGCAAATGACTATGGTGTCTGGCGACATCGGCTGTTGGTATTTCGTTGCGGTTATCGGGAATTCCGTCGCACTCGATTACAGTGGGTAGCTTCACCTTTGTTAGACCATCTAACGACTCAATTACAAGACCATTTGCTCTGCGGCCTGTAATTTGCGTTTTTCCAGAACAACTTGTCAGTGTGTATTCCTCGGGCTTACACGTAAAGTTTAATCTGTCGAAAAGTTTAGTCCTGCCTAGCGACCTATTGCTTTGTTCGTCCAGCATCGCGTAGGCTTTGAATCGGTTATTGGGATCGTCAATGTGCGAAACACTAACCTGAAGAATCTTTGCACAAGATTTGCCGGAAAAGTCACCGTTGCAGATATCCAAACAATTCACATTCACATTCGTTTCTGTTGGGTTCTCCCCGCCATGCGGTTTTGCGGTTTGAGAGTTCTGATCATCTGCAATATGCATTCCTGTGTTATGAGTTGAGCTTCCACACTCTTGACAACGGACTTGTTCTGGACAATTTCGACTCCGATGCTGAGCAGAATTAAGGCATTTGAAGCAAATGTTGTTGTCCTTGATAATTTTTTGACGGTCTTCATAAGATTTGGATTTAAACGATCTACATTCATTCAACGAATGATTCGACTTGATTGTCCAGATCCCCTGTCACGTTGATGTGGAACGTAATTTGTCTGATTG
Organism: Lottia scabra; assembly: GCA_029955415.1. Taxonomy (NCBI): domain Eukaryota; kingdom Metazoa; phylum Mollusca; class Gastropoda; family Lottiidae; genus Lottia; species Lottia scabra. The sequence goes on from JARJEI010000070.1 coordinate 203,176, forward strand.
TGATCGAATCTGAATCCTGGATCGTTGTACTTGCTAGCCTGATCGGATATGAATTCGACAAAGAACGAAAACGGTGGGTAAGGTACATTCTTTGATTTCTTGTAGCTTGTTGCTCTATCTCTCCATTTGTTCTGAAGTGATGGTGGTAGCTTATTTACGATAGGGTTGATACCAACGGATGTGTCAAAGTAGCTAAGAAGTTTCGCATACACTGGGTTATCCTTTGTTGCTAGAATCTCTGATAATATGTCTTGTAAATCGTAAAGGCGTTTCACATCTTTGAACATGATTTTCGGAAAATCATTAATTTTGGACTTGAGGGATGTTTCGACCATTTCAGGGCTACCGAAACGTTCCTCGAGTCTTTGCCATATCTTGTTGAGTCCTGCTTGAGGATTGTTGATGTTTGACGTTCGGATGCTTTGAGCGAATTTGACAGATTCAGAACCGAGCCATTTGATTAAGAGTTCACTTTCTTCTACAGCGGTTACTTGCAACTCTTTAGTGATGGCTTGGAAACTTGACTTCCAGAGAGCGTATGATTCGGGCCGGTCATTAAATCGGTTAAATCGTGACATAAGAAGGTCTTTCTTGAGAAGAAAACGTGAAAAGTCGCTCAAAGTAGCATTGTTGTCACTTTTAGCTGGAGGTTGAGGAAGGGACGAAGATACGTTCATCGGCGGTGGAGACGAAGACGGCAAATTGTCAATTTGAGGTTGCGACGGCGAAGAATTAAAGTTTATCACGGGATCAACATGCGAGTTGTGGAATATCGGTATAAACGGAGCACTAGTGACGTTTGGAAACGGATCCTTGTGCATCGCGTTTTCCTGGATACTTGGAGCAAAGAACGTTAGGTTTCTTTGGTCTTCAATGTATTGTCTAGTTCGCTCTTGTTCGTCTAGTTTCGAAATTTCATGTATGGAATCGATGTCACGTTGTGATCCAAGTTCGACCATTGCACCTTCATACTCTGCACTAGCTACAGCTGCCGCTTTTTGTTGATTAAGAAGTTCAAGATCAGCTTCATTGACCATCTGTTTTAGTTGCATTTCTGCACCCGCCTTCTTAAGTTCGGCTTCCCTTTTAGCGTATTCCAGCGACGCCTTTGTAGCTTCGGCTCTAGCCCTCATCTTTATGATGGACGAATTTACTGACGATTTTCCGCTTCTACGAGAGCTTCCTGATTTCACGGATGTTGGTTTACTGGCATTCATTGTTTGCTTTCTTTGAGCGATTTCTCGGAGAACCTCGTCTGCATAGAGTTCTACATTCGTATAAGCTGACTCATGGGCTTGTAATTCTCGTTTACTTTCAGTCGTATTTTTTCCGTGTCAAATACTGAGCGTATTCTGTGGCTACTTCAAGAAATCTTTGTAAGGCTGTGGTAATGCGGCTGTTACACACACTTATAGATTCGTAAGTTTGATCTTTTGATTTGAACGTATCAATGTCATAGTCCACATTGTCTTTCAATAGCCGGAGTTTTGAGTAATATGATTTGACGTTTGCTTCATATTCCTGTTGCCCTTTTTCCGTAAGCTTACGTACTCGTTGTTCCTGAGAGGTGTCATCTTGTGATGCTTTTTCGGCCGTTGCGGCTTCGGATTTGTCCACGGTGCTCATGGTGCTGTAGAAAATCCTTTCACTGTCACGCCTGGCGTGTAAAGATACAACTGCGTGTAGTTAAACCAGTTTATTCAGAAATGTATCCGAGCAAACCAATTGGTGAAAGGCTGCAAAAAATACAAAAATATCAATGTAGACAACGTTTGCCTAATGCAAAAAACAATTTAAATGAAACAATAAGCGATTTGTAACTTTTTACAAAAGGTCAACATTTTGGCAGGAAGTGCGCTCCATACAAAAATGAAAACATCGACGAAATGGGGTTTTTAGGAAAACATCAGTAATTTATCAAAATATGCAAAACAGGTCAGGAACATTACATAAACAATAAAGGGTTAAGTATAGGCCAGTTAGCTATTCATTCGGGGTAATAAACAAGTCAGAATTATGAAAAAGTGTAGGCCTGGATATGCCACGTGACATCGGTAAACAAAGGAAATTCTCTATAATAATTCAATGAAATGTACAAAAAACTTATCTGAGTTATTCATTAAACTTATCTAATACAATAAAAACAATTCCTTACATTGTGGCCAGCCTAAGCGTGTGAAATTTTAACATATCTATCAAAGTTGATAACGGAAGTTGTATACATGGTAAAACAAAAAGTTCGATACATCCACTTTACTTGCGGAGGTCAGTACATAACATAAAACGAAACGCAAAATTGTGAAATTGAGAAAACGTTACAAATATCAATAGAAATGATGAAAATTAAAATGAATTTTATAATTTATTATCAGTGTTAGTAAGTCAACAATACGACTATAATGTTTAGTAAGAGTATAGAAAACACAATAGAAATTGAAAGAAAAATGTTAAGTTCGAGGTATAATTGAAGAGAGTGTGTGATTGTCGTGGCGTTCTAGTACTTACTAGGCTATTTACATCAATTAAAGACGCAAATTGACACTCGAAAAGATCAATTATTCTCCGTTTAGTTTTAATGAAATAGACCTCAGATTTAGAATACTTCTTTCAGTCGGTAAAACAATAATTAAGCGTATAGTATTTATAATGTATATTGTACAACTTTCATTTTGTTTATAGTTTGAAATCAAAGAGGTTAGTCACAATTTTCATGTTACAATCAAGCCTTAGTATCAGACATGGGAATTGTTTAGCTAAACGAATCAGTAATAGTTGTTCATAGCTAACCGTATTTAATATACAGTGTTATTAACTCACTGTACATGTATTGTATATAATAAACATGTTGTAATAACAGTATTTATTACAAAGTGTTATTAACTCACTGAACATGTATTGTATATAATAAACATGTTATAATAACCGTATTTAATATACAGTGTTATTAACTCACTGTACATGTATTGTATATAATAAACATGTTATAATAACAGTATTTATTACACGGTGTTATTAACTCACTGATAATGTATTGTATATAATAAACATGTTATAATAACACTATTTATTACACAGTGTTATTAACTCACTGATAATGTATTTTATATGATAAACATGTTATAATAACAGTATTTATTACACAGTGCGTTATTAACTCACTGTACATGTATTGTATATGATAAACATGTTATAATAACAGTATTTATTACACAGTGTTATTAACTCACTGAACATGTATTGGATATGATAAACATGTCATAATAGCAGTATCTATTATACAGTGTTATTAACTCACTGTACATGTATTGTATATGATAAACATGTTATAATAACAGTATTTATAACACAGTGTTATTAACTCACTGAACATGTATTGGATATGATAAACATGTTATAATAACAGTATCCATTATACAGTGTTATTAACTCACTGTACATGCATTGTATATGATAAACATGTTATAATAACAGTATTTATTACACAGTGTTATTAACTCACTGAACATGTATTGTATATGATAAACATGTTATAATAACAGTATTTATTACAGTGTTATTAACTCACTGAACATGTATTGTATATGATAAACATGTTATAATAACATTATTTATTACACAGCGTTATTAACACACTGTACATGTATTGTATATGATAAACATGTTATAATAACAGTATTTATTACACAGTGTTATTAACTCACTGTACATGTATTGTATATGATAAACATGTTATGATAACAGAGTTTTGTGTTTTGTAAATTATAATTCTTTGATCTATGTAAATAATATTACTGTCAAATTAAAGAATTATCTATTTTTATTACACAAATATTTGAGAAATCGATTGTTTTAATCTATTCATAATTTTGGGTCACTTTGAAAAAATGTTGGAAGACTTCAATAGTCGAGGAAAGATCGAGGATGATTCACAACAAAAATAGTTTATTTTATTTTATAGATATAACATATAATAGTTGAAACTAAACAATGTATATTTGTGGTCTGTTCACTAGGATTTAACCTTACTCAAAATAAAGTGGAAGAGTTGTGTTTATGTTTAGAATTTCAGCTCTATAATTGGTAAACACCCATATTGAAATGTGAACTTATAGTGTCGTTGCCTCAGTCTGCTCACATTTCTAAAAGAAACAATAGATAGAGACTGTAGTTTGTATCTGATCTCAATAAAACTTGGTATGTATGTATATATATGTGGAGCGGGTGGCATATTCAATGTACCGTAATATGATATCAACCGGAAGTTGGAGTTTTCGGATTATTTTGTATGTTATGGCATTTCATCAATCGAGTGTGGATTCGATCAATGAGAGTTGACTTTAGCATTGCACGGGATTTTCTTGAACAAACACTATAAAAAGCTCGATTGTATCTTATTATAGTCAGACGGTCGGTAGACGTCTCAGGGTAAGCATGTCTATTCTGTGGGAGTTTTAACACTCCGCTCATAGAGTTGGCTCTTACTTTAGACGATTTGGCTGATTCACAGGTCTTTGACGTTCTGTCAATAATCATAAAATAGAGTCAATTTTGAAAAATAGTGTCCTCTAGTAAATAAACTAAAGGTATACAATGGCTTACAGGGCACGAATGTAAACAAAGCCGTTTATTTGTTTGTAAAAGGTTATTGCTTCACTTTTGCAGCTTTATTGGGCGGGGGAGTTCTTACTTGTGCCTCCGGTGTACTTTTTAATACATATTTATCACGGAGACGTCGCCAATAGCCACTTTTGTCCGTTTTCCAAAATGTTCCGACTTCCATGAGCAAATACGCCATTTGTATAAAATAAGGGGAGGTAATTATATGGACAATTTGACTTCAGATAATAATTCAATGAAATGTACAAAAAACTTATCTGAGTTATTCATTAAACTTATCTAATACAATAAAAACAATTCCTTACATTGTGGCCAGCCTAAGCGTGTGAAATTTTAACATATCTATCAAAGTTGATAACGGAAGTTGTATACATGGTAAAACAAAAAGTTCGATACATCCACTTTACTTGCGGAGGTCAGTACATAACATAAAACGAAACGCAAAATTGTGAAATTGAGAAAACGTTACAAATATCAATAGAAATGATGAAAATTAAAATGAATTTTATAATTTATTATCAGTGTTAGTAAGTCAACAATACGACTATAATGTTTAGTAAGAGTATAGAAAACACAATAGAAATTGAAAGAAAAATGTTAAGTTCGAGGTATAATTGAAGAGAGTGTGTGATTGTCGTGGCGTTCTAGTACTTACTAGGCTATTTACATCAATTAAAGACGCAAATTGACACTCGAAAAGATCAATTATTCTCCGTTTAGTTTTAATGAAATAGACCTCAGATTTAGAATACTTCTTTCAGTCGGTAAAACAATAATTAAGCGTATAGTATTTATAATGTATATTGTACAACTTTCATTTTGTTTATAGTTTGAAATCAAAGAGGTTAGTCACAATTTTCATGTTACAATCAAGCCTTAGTATCAGACATGGGAATTGTTTAGCTAAACGAATCAGTAATAGTTGTTCATAGCTAACCGTATTTAATATACAGTGTTATTAACTCACTGTACATGTATTGTATATAATAAACATGTTGTAATAACAGTATTTATTACAAAGTGTTATTAACTCACTGAACATGTATTGTATATAATAAACATGTTATAATAACCGTATTTAATATACAGTGTTATTAACTCACTGTACATGTATTGTATATAATAAACATGTTATAATAACAGTATTTATTACACGGTGTTATTAACTCACTGATAATGTATTGTATATAATAAACATGTTATAATAACACTATTTATTACACAGTGTTATTAACTCACTGATAATGTATTTTATATGATAAACATGTTATAATAACAGTATTTATTACACAGTGCGTTATTAACTCACTGTACATGTATTGTATATGATAAACATGTTATAATAACAGTATTTATTACACAGTGTTATTAACTCACTGAACATGTATTGGATATGATAAACATGTCATAATAGCAGTATCTATTATACAGTGTTATTAACTCACTGTACATGTATTGTATATGATAAACATGTTATAATAACAGTATTTATAACACAGTGTTATTAACTCACTGAACATGTATTGGATATGATAAACATGTTATAATAACAGTATCCATTATACAGTGTTATTAACTCACTGTACATGCATTGTATATGATAAACATGTTATAATAACAGTATTTATTACACAGTGTTATTAACTCACTGAACATGTATTGTATATGATAAACATGTTATAATAACAGTATTTATTACAGTGTTATTAACTCACTGAACATGTATTGTATATGATAAACATGTTATAATAACATTATTTATTACACAGCGTTATTAACACACTGTACATGTATTGTATATGATAAACATGTTATAATAACAGTATTTATTACACAGTGTTATTAACTCACTGTACATGTATTGTATATGATAAACATGTTATGATAACAGAGTTTTGTGTTTTGTAAATTATAATTCTTTGATCTATGTAAATAATATTACTGTCAAATTAAAGAATTATCTATTTTTATTACACAAATATTTGAGAAATCGATTGTTTTAATCTATTCATAATTTTGGGTCACTTTGAAAAAATGTTGGAAGACTTCAATAGTCGAGGAAAGATCGAGGATGATTCACAACAAAAATAGTTTATTTTATTTTATAGATATAACATATAATAGTTGAAACTAAACAATGTATATTTGTGGTCTGTTCACTAGGATTTAACCTTACTCAAAATAAAGTGGAAGAGTTGTGTTTATGTTTAGAATTTCAGCTCTATAATTGGTAAACACCCATATTGAAATGTGAACTTATAGTGTCGTTGCCTCAGTCTGCTCACATTTCTAAAAGAAACAATAGATAGAGACTGTAGTTTGTATCTGATCTCAATAAAACTTGGTATGTATGTATATATATGTGGAGCGGGTGGCATATTCAATGTACCGTAATATGATATCAACCGGAAGTTGGAGTTTTCGGATTATTTTGTATGTTATGGCATTTCATCAATCGAGTGTGGATTCGATCAATGAGAGTTGACTTTAGCATTGCACGGGATTTTCTTGAACAAACACTATAAAAAGCTCGATTGTATCTTATTATAGTCAGACGGTCGGTAGACGTCTCAGGGTAAGCATGTCTATTCTGTGGGAGTTTTAACACTCCGCTCATAGAGTTGGCTCTTACTTTAGACGATTTGGCTGATTCACAGGTCTTTGACGTTCTGTCAATAATCATAAAATAGAGTCAATTTTGAAAAATAGTGTCCTCTAGTAAATAAACTAAAGGTATACAATGGCTTACAGGGCACGAATGTAAACAAAGCCGTTTATTTGTTTGTAAAAGGTTATTGCTTCACTTTTGCAGCTTTATTGGGCGGGGGAGTTCTTACTTGTGCCTCCGGTGTACTTTTTAATACATATTTATCACGGAGACGTCGCCAATAGCCACTTTTGTCCGTTTTCCAAAATGTTCCGACTTCCATGAGCAAATACGCCATTTGTATAAAATAAGGGGAGGTAATTATATGGACAATTAGACTTCAGACAACAAATGGTTACAATTCTATCAAATGGCAGTTCGAAAAAAAAAAACAACAGGGGAGTGTATTTTGTTCTGGAACAGCTCAAAAGAAATAAATAATTAATAATCAAGACATTTATACGTGTAGAATAATTTTTAGAATATTTAATTTGAATTTAATATTATTATAAAGTAAACCATTTGTTGTCTGAGTATGATTTTCCGTATAATTACCTCCCCTTATTATATGCAAATGGCGGATTTGCTCATGGAAGTCGGAACATTTTAGAAAACGGACATTAGTGGCTATTGGCGACGCCTCCGTTATAAATATGTATTAAAAAGTACATCGGAGGCATAAGTAAGAACTCCCCCGCCCAATTAAACTGCAACAGTGAAACAATAGCCTTTTACAAACGAATAAACGGCTTTGTTTACATTCGTGTCCTGTAAGCCATTGGATACCTTTATTAGATTATTTATTATTTTTCAACATTGACCGTATTTTATTATTATTGACAGAACGTCTAAGACCTGTGCCTAGGCGTACTCGCTCTGACATCCATTTCGGCATTTAGAAATGAGTTTTGTCAGAAATTTTGCACGAAAATGACCCACTTTTTATACGCCCTCGTCCATGATTCGTGAAATGAGGTAACGTATTATTGGGGTCGTATATTGTCATTCATGCATGGTCTGTCCCCCCATGTCTGTCCGTCCTCAATTGCTTTACACATTTTGGTGTTTATTACCCTAGAAGTAGAACTAGGGATGAAGACCATTGAAAAATGGCAAAACAAAAAAAATATATTAATTATTGCCCCTGTTCTTGAAAATGCATTACCCGTAAATTTTAAGCATGCCAAATAGCTCAATTTTTTTTAGATTTTTGTCATAACATGGTGTTAATGTTTGGAATGATCCAAGAATGCTGAAATTGAAAATAATTTATTATGAATCACAGCAGTAGGCTAAGTAGGGCCTACACTGTAAAAATTGCGCTTAGAGCCTAAACACTTCCTAAACATGTTAGATCTAAACATGTATAGGAATATGTTTACATGCTAAACACATAAAACTCCATGGTGTCCACATTCTAATCATGTTTAGAATTACAACATGTAATCCCTTTAGTGCTTAGAGCCTTAACACATGTAGATACCAATATGTCTTATTAATAGACCACGTGACTAAATATTTCCCGCCATTTAAACTCAAACAAAGAAAATTGGAACAAGCAAGATAAAGAAGCAGCCATGTTTGTTGCACAACGACAAACTTTTAGAGAAAGGATAATGTACATGGCTGGTCATGATTCAAGTGTAAAGGATATATGTATCAAATATAACATTTGTAAGTAAACATGAATATAATTTTTACCCCATCTGGGAATTTGTGAAATTTTAAAAGAAAGGTAGGCCTATATTTAACTAAATTCATTCCGCCATCTCGTACTCGCATTGAGAAGCAAAATTGACTTTGTGAGACTCACAGTTACAAACGGTCTCCGTGAAAGTTACGATTGTCACAGTTATATCCAATATTCTAAGAATACTAATAACTATCAACAATATGCACACTAATTAATTATGATTTTAAAAAACGTATTTATATTGGTTATTTTAGATTGAAAAGGAGTATTTCATGATCAATGATGGTTTAAAAAGGAGCAGATGGTGACAAATTGGGGAGATCTCCTGAAAATATTAAATGAAGTATTTGGACAAGATTTGGGAGAGGTAAATATATTATTATGTGCTGGATTTTTCAATATTTTGGTATTGTGTTTTTTTACTCTAAAAACCAATTAAGTTAGAAATAGGTTAGTCAGCAACCTCAATGTTTTGGTAAATAAGTTTTTAAAGCTGATTGTATTTGTACAGTCATTAGAGTATATTGTTTTGCTTTTCCATTTTTTCAAAAATAGATTTTAATTTTGTTTAAATGCATACTTTTAGGATACAGAAATGGCAGAAGAGGAAGTCAACTCCTGTTTGGAGTTAACAGGGGCCGAGGTTATAATTTCAATGCCAAGGCAATCCAGCCGTTAATAACTATATGCAAGGTGTGCTATTTTAGTTTTAATTTATTTCAAATAGTACTTGTACTAGTACTTCAAATATAATTGTTATATAGAAGAGTAACTGTCTATTATGAGTTCTGTGTAATATTATTATGTTTAATGTGATATTTCTCTATTTTATATTTTTATTTATTTTAAAGATAACAAATTACATTTTATTCACAATTGATTTTGAATAAGCAATACTATGAGAAGATGAAGCAGCAATTTTTCAAGTTCACAATTTAATATTTGATACATTTTCTTTTTCAGTCGAAAGAATTTTCCCTAACAACAAAAAAACAGAAGCCCCAAGAATAGAGATAATTCGAAATGATGAGAAATCAACAAGTGTTTTGTGATAGGAAAAACTATTCAGGTGGATGTTGGCACCAGTGTACTTACAGCCATTTTGAGACTCATATATTGTTACTATGTCTTGGACCTTTCATATCCTAAACAATATCAACTTCTAGGACTTATTCAGAAATATATGTTAAAGGACAAAAATAACAAGTTTCACATGAGTACAAAATATATGAAGTTTGTAAAAAAAAATTGATAATGTAGCTGGTAAAAAATTATGAATTCCATATAGAAATAAAAAAAAATGATAATTATAAATCGGTATTTATTTCCCCATAACTAGAACCAGATCCATATACATTGCATAAATGTTTGGGTTAAAGATGGATGACCAAAATAATGATGCTCACAAGGCCTAACTTGTTGGGGCCTTACAAAAGTAGTAAAACAGAGAATTTTATGTGTTTAGATTCTAAGCAGCTAAACATGTTTACATCCTAAATATTTCAAAACTAAACATGTTTACAACCTAAGCATTTTAAAGCTAAACACGTTTAGAATTTAAACACTTTACAAGCGTTTAGATTTTAAACACTTTCCTAAAGATGTTTAGAGATTAAACATGTTTAGAGCCTAAACATGTAACCAATTCATTAACATGAAATGTGTTTAGGAAAGTGTTTAGGCCCTAAACACTATTTTTACAGTGTACCATATTTCCAAATGACATTTTTCATTTAAGACAATCTTAGACTTTCTTAATGACTATTTTGAGGTTAATATTTCTATTCAAACAAAAATAATCGGCAAAATGTGGTTTAGAAAAATTGTGGTCACATAGTAGACTTTTTTTTTCCAGAAACAGAAGAATTGGTTCCAAGCTCATTCAGTGACAGCAATTTTACTTCTAAATGTTCTTTTCTTGATGCCAGGCTATTAAGTTGCCTAAAGGAATTGTTAGTTAACTTGGGAGTTAAAGCGATCGAAGATCTCAAATATTTAGAGATGAAAGACTTCTATTAGTACCATACAAGTGAGAAAAATTTATGAATTATTGGTGGCAATGACAGGTGAGCACATTTTTATATGCCGACATGAAATGTGGAGCGTATATTGCCGTCAGTCTGTTCGTAATTGGTTGTAAACACTAAACTTGCTGAAAACATTTATTCTAACCAAGGGATGAACCTTAATGAAAATAAGAGAAAGCATAAAATATTTGTGTGCCCCTATTCTTCTAAACACGCCCGATTTTTAGCTTGTAAACTCTCTAAAAGGCACAATTCAAGATTTGATTGAAATTTGCTGAAATCGTTTATCATCCAAGGATGAATCTTGACGATCAAAAAGACCAAAAAGTATTTAATATGAATCCTGGCCCTTGTTCTTCAATTTTTATCTATTAAACCCTTGATTATTAATGGATTTTGACAAAACTTAATAAAATAGTTTATTATTGAACAAGGATTAACGCCTCTTGAAGTTGAAAATCAAAAGAATCACCCAAGGATAAACGCTATTTAAAATCAAATAGGTATTGCCCTTGTGCAGAAAGCTGACAATGAGCGTACTGTATATAACCTTGCCTGGCAAGCTATCTGCTAATTATTTCTTATACGAAATGAAAATTCAAAGTTGTTAAATTCTATAATTCTGACATTTAGATTCATGCAACTTTTTAATTTTCAACTATGAATCTATTTGTGTTGTCTATTAATAATTTTTTAATATATTTCTTTTTTTCAGAACAAACACATTCTTCAAGCAGCAGATGTAGCACACCACCTAACAGCCCAGCATCAATAAGTGGCTCTTCATCAATAAGTGGATCTTCATCAATAAGTGGCTCTTCATCAACAAGTGGCCCTTCATCAATAAGTGGATCTTCATCAATAAGTGGCCCTTCATCAATAAGTGGCTCTTCATCAATAAGTGGCTCTTCATCAATAAGTGGCCCTTTATCAATAAGTGGATCTTCATCAATAAGTGGCCCTTTATCAATAAGTGGCTCTTCATCAACAAGTGGCCCTTCATCAATAAGTGGCCCTTTATCAATAAGTGGCCCTTTATCAATAAGTGGATCTTCATCAATAAGTGGCCCTTTATCAATAAGTGGCTCTTCATCAATAAGTGGCTCTTTATCAATAAGTGGCTCTTCATCAATAAGTGGCTCTTCATCAATAAGTGGCCCTTCATCAGTAAGTGGCCCTTCATCAATAAGTGGCCCTTCATCAATAAGTGGCCCTTTATCAATAAGTGGCTCTTCATCAATAAGTGGCTCTTCATCAATAAGTGGCCCTTCATCAATAAGTGGCCCTTCATCAATAAGTGGCCCTTCATCAATAAGTGGCCCTTCAACAATAAGTGGCCCTTTATCAATAAGTGGCCCTTTATCAATAAGTGGCTCTTCATCAATAAGTGGCCCTTCATCAATAAGTGGCCCTTCATCAATAAGTGGCCCTTTATCAATAAGTGGCCCTTTATCAATAAGTGGATCTTCATCAATAAGTGGCCCTTTATCAATAAGTGGCTCTTCATCAATAAGTGGCTCTTCATCAATAAGTGGCTCTTCATCAATAAGTGGCCCTTCATCAATAAGTGGCCCTTCATCAATAAGTGGCTCTTCATCAATAAGTGGCTCTTTATCAATAAGTGGCTCTTCATCAATAAGTGGCTCTTCATCAATAAGTGGCCCTTCATCAATAAGTGGCCCTTCATCAATAAGTGGCCCTTTATCAATAAGTGGCTCTTCATCAATAAGTGGCTCTTCATCAATAAGTGGCTCTTCATCAATATGTGGCCCTTCATCAATAAGTGGCCCTTCATCAATAAGTGATAAGTGGCCCTTCATCAATAAGTGGCTCTTCATCAATAAGTGGCTCTATATCAATAAGTGGCTCTTCATCAATAAGTGGCCCTTCATCAATAAGTGGCCCTTCATCAATAAGTGGCTCTTCATCAATAAGTGGCCCTTCATCAATAAGTGGCTCTTCATCAATAAGTGGCCCTTCATCAATAAGTGGCTCTTTATTTTTTTATTTTATTTTTTATTTATTTATTCTAAGATAAATTAAATACATGACATGTGAAGATAACAGCTTTAGACCAGAACAGAAAAGTATAAAAGGAAAGTCAAAATATATAGAAATAAGAATCGCTTAGAGTCATGATTAAATTCATCTTATGGATAACCCATAAAGCATGAGTAATATATTCTCATTAGCTTATTTCCAATGGGGTCCTGAGAGGAATCAATTCATGAAATCTGTTGGGAGGAAGTGATAGTGGAATAGGTAAATAACATAAAATTAAATTCATAACATATAATAAAGTATCACAGATGGAAAATTGCAGAAAAGCGATTTAATCACAGACTCTGATTCTGAAATAAGTTTTTTAATTGCATGTTTAAAATTTTGTATATTTTTTATGGATTTTATTTCATTTGGAAGACCGTTCCATAGTTTTATACCGGTACTGTAAAAAAGTAGAAGATTTGTCCCCTGTAATATTAGGAACTACAAAATTATATGTACTAGACTATGGGAATGCGAATCCTTAATGCGGTTGAAATTACTTTTCAGATAAGATGGACAATTATTGTGATATATTTTATGGACATGGTTAAGTTTTAATTGAATTACCCTATTTTTAACATTCAATAAGTTGGTTTTCTTGTGACATTCAATAGAAATATGTTCTCTTGGTAACATATCATTAATGAATCTAATTGTTTTGTTTTGTAAAGTTTGTAATTTGACTTTTAGTTTCTTTGTTAAGCCAGTGTACCATGCTGAGCAGGAATAATCAATGTGGCATAAAATTAAAGCAGAGCAAAGTAACTTTCTTAACTTAAAATTCAACCATTTATTTTGTCTAAACAGAAATTTTAATCGACTATTTGCCTTTTTTACAATATTTGCCACTATTATATTACCTCATAAAAGGTTGTCAATATTTAGACCAAGATATTTAACATTTTCCGTTGAATGGATGACATGGTTATCACATTGAACAGTGAAGTGACCTACTCTGTTCAATTTACGTTTTGATCCAAAGATCATGCACTCTGTTTTTCCAAGATGTAGTGACAATTTATTATCAATCAACCATTTTGAACAACATTTTATTTTTTTTTTATTTTTTTAGGGCATTTTAGGGCATCCCCTAGTTTTTCTGAAATGACCGTGGGATCACGATGTGAAAATAGAATGGCACTATCATCAGCATAGAGAATTAATTTGCAGTCAGAAGGAATGCTAATAACCATGTCATTCACGTAACATAGGATTAATAAGGGTCCTAGAATACTGCCTTGTGGTACTCCACATGTAACACTTGCTGGATCGGAGAAAGTGCTTCCTACGTTGACAATTTGTTTCCGTTCAGACAAATAAGACCTAAACCATTCCACAGACTCCACGCCCATGATTTGAAGTTTTTTGCAAAGGATGTCATGATTTACGGTGTCGAAGGCTTTTGGAGATCAAGTAGGACCATTCCAGTAAGATAGCCTTTGGACTTTTGAACCTTCAGATGATCCAGCAGGTGAATAAGGCAAGTATCTGTAGAGTGTGAACTTCTAAAACCTGATTGAAATTCAAACAGCACATTATTATCAGCAAGATGTTGCTCTAATTGTACATAAACAGATTTTTCTAAAATCTTTGACACTATACTTAATATACTTACAGGGCGGTAGTTGCTTACATCCAATGAACTATTTTTCTTAAAAAGAGGTTTTACCCTTGCTAATTGCAAGTCATCTGGGACAGCATTCTCTGAGATTGACTTATTAATAAGGAATGCAATAGGTCGTTTAAGTATAGCCGCTCCATCTTTCAGAAACCTTGCAGGGATTTCATCAAGGCCAGTGCTCTTGCTTGTATTTAAAGAACACAGCTCCTTATAGAGGAAATCCTCACTTACTTGTTGAATTTTGAAAGAGTTACTTACTTTGACTTGATAGTAATCATTCAGTAAGGTGGAACCAATGCTGTACAGACCAAGAGAAATTGGTAGATTTTGAACAAGATTTGAGGCTATGGTTGTAAAAAATTCATTGAAAAGATTACAAACAGATTTTGAATCATGGATGTTGTTATCATTAACCTTTAATACAATGTTCGAATTGCTTTTCTTACCATCTTTGTATCCAAGTGTTTTTATACGCCCACACATTAATGTGGACGTATATTGTAGTCGCCCCTGTCCGCTCGTCCTTCCGTCAACATTTGCTCGTAAACGCTCTAAAAACTAGAGTTTTTGACGGAATCAAATGAAATTTGATATGTGTATACATATTCATAAAACGAAGATCAAGTTCGAATTTGAGCTATTTTCGATCGTTAGAAACAGAGTTATTGTCCTTGCCACAAATCTGTCGGTCTGTCAGTCAACATTTGCTTGTAAACGCTCTAAAAACGAGAGTTTTTGACAGAATCAAATGAAATTTGATATATGTATATATATTCATAAAACGAAGATCAAGTTCGAATTTGAGCTATTTTCGATCGTTAGAAGCAGAGTTATTGCCCTTACCCCAAATCTTGAATATGCTATTACTCGCTTAGTTTTCAACCGATTTTGATGAAACTTAAAATGGATGTTATTGGACCTAAATCGAAAGGTTTGAGAAAGTTTAATTTTATCCCGATTAAATTTTTCGTTAGGCGTATATGGCCGTGGTCCACTATCTTTCTAAACCCCCGTGAAAATAGAACTTCTGACCTTCAACTTCCTGCATGAAACTGTCACTTAATTCAACTTCATACGTGATTCCCAACGTACTAAATCCGATTCCCCTGGCCGAATTCCTATTGCTGACTTCTGACTTCCAACCAACTGTTGACTTCCTACCTCTGAATCTCTATGCCTTCAGGCTCAAGTATTTGACTGTTTACTGCCCTCTTTTAAAAGCAGCGTAATTATTATATTTCAGGTTCCAACAAGTCGATTGAGGGATTGCCTACATGAAATTGATTCCGATGGTATAACTCAAAGGGCACTAGGTAGACTTCATCGACGGACCTACCACGTGGAAGCTCCAAATCATTTATGGCACTTAGATACAAACCACATACTAATAAGATGGCATTTTGTGATTGCGGGTGCTATTGATGGATTTAGTCGATTTATTGTAATGCTTAAGTGTCAAAGTGATAACAAAGCTCAATCTATATTTAATTGCTTCAAGTCTGCCACAGAGTATTACACCATTCCATTAAGACTGCGTACTGATCAAGGGATGGAAAATATCAGAGTTGCAGAATATATGATCTCTACCAGAGGAGATAAATCTATATTAGTAGGTAAAAGCACACATAACCAGAGAATTGGAAGACTGTGGCGAGATGTGTACGATGGTGTACTGGCCTATTATTATGACCTATTTTATTTTATGGAAGATAAGGGAATATTGGATCCTTTGAATGAAATGCACCTATTTATTCTACATCGTGTATATTTGCAACAAATTAACATGAAAATAGAAATATGGAAAAATGCATGGGCCAGACACCGACTAACGACTGTACGCACTTCTCCTCAGAGACTTTATATAGCTGGATTAATAAACACACCAATACCTGATGTCCAATTACTGAGGAATAATCAAACTAACGATTCCAGTCCTTATGAGATTGACCCATCAAGACCCCAATTATACCCATTTCAGATTGAAATTGGTTCAGCTACAGAGAGAGACCTAAATGCCTTGTGTGAAGACGCTACATTTGAAAACCATGGAATAGAACTTTATAAAAGAGCTGTTGAAATTATGAGTAACCAAGATCTCGTGTAACTTTATGAATCATTTATTGAATTATATCACATCAATATATTGAAATAACAAACGCACAAAAACAGAAAATTTAGAAGACACTACAACTAAAAAACATAAAAACAATCCTAAGTTAGGGGGAATTTAAAAATTAAAATCTAACCTTTTGGTAAAAGGCAGCAAAAGGTTAGAATTTGGGTAAGGGTCGGGTTTAAAAATTAAAATCTAACCTTTTGGTAAAAGGCAGGTAGGTATTTAAAATCTGTGTTCGGTTTGAATCACATCTTACAAATAATTATAATAGTCACAACTTAATCACAAACAATCCTAAGTTAGGGGGAATCTTCCACCTGGCTGCTTGTGAGAGTTTTTGTATACTCAGCAGAGTATTTTGCTATCTTGGCTTTCCTTCGGATGTTTTTGATTTTCTCTTTCTACTTACGATTTTCTATTGTAAGTTTATTTACTAGAGCTATCTGCTCTAATGAGAGTAACTCTCGAGAGTGTCCTCTCTTTGGGCGATATTCCTGTAAATCTTCATTACATTCTATAGAGTCAAATATCTCCGCCCCATCGCTGGCGATTTCCTCTAGCATCGAGTTTACAGACGTGTCCGCCATTTCGCTAATGGTTAGGTAGACTTTTTCCTCCATGTTCTTCATCTCTTGTCTTATTTTTTTCAAATTCTTGTGTAATTTCTGTTTTAACCTCTCTTATTGCCGTCAAAACCGTATTTATAGTTGGAACCATCTGAATGCAAGTATGCAAGTGTCAAAGAGCACTCTAAAAGTTAAAAGTTTAAGTGTCTTGGGCGCACTGAAAGCACCAATTTGCAGCATTCCAACGTCTGTGGTAGGGTTAGTTCCATTAAAACTAACGTCGTAGAGTTTTTGATGAAAAAAAGATTGCTCTTTTTCATTTTTTCCGCCAAAAAGAAAACAATATACTTTTTAATACATATTTTTATTGTCAACAAAATAAAAAAAAACAACAAACACACAATTACATGAATGTCCTAATTCATAAACCGAAGTCAGATTTTAAATACCTACCTGCCTTTTACCAAAAGGTTAGATTTTAATTTTTAAACCCGACCCTTACCCAAATTCTTGCTGTTAATAATAAATATTTCTCAAGGACTATAGATTAATCTCTCATAACTATCAACATGATCGTAGACGTATAGAGCAACACCTAGGTGAAATAAAATAAAAATTAACAAGGTGAATATAATTGCCATCCAACTACTTTAATTTGCACCTGGGTGATAATTCAAGGAATAAATAATTAAAACTTTTTCAAATCATGTAACCAGATGCAATCTTCTTCAAAAAGGGGAAAATCAAATTGGAGGATAGATTTGGGCCTTGTATATATGTAAATAGCCTTCAGACATAGCCGTAGGGGCCCACGACTCAACAGGGAGGCAGATCGACATATTGCCCGAATTTATTGATATTTAGTCCGATTTGGAAAAGGTGAACACCCCCGTCTCCTACAACTATGTTCAGAATCACTATTATTCACAGAAATCGCAAAATCCCTTCAATTGAACCCGTATCTAAATATTTATCTTTCATTGTTATACGCCGACATGAATATGTGATGGTATATATTGTCGTCACCCCTGTCCGTCGGTCAGTCCTTCAACATTTAATGGAGACTACAGTTTTTCAACATAATTTGAATTTCTGTGATCCTTTACAAGGGAAGGTATAATAAAATCAGAAATAAGGACGGTTCAAATATTCTGTTGCACAATAACCAAGAAAAGATTTTTTTAAATTTTGTCTGTTAGATAAATTATGTAAAGATTATTTGCTCGTCAAAATAGATCTGTTATGTAGAGTGACAAGTGACTTTTTAACATCCACAATGTAATACAAGTCTAAATTGATATAAATAATTACCTTCCAATTTAGACAGCTTTAGTTCTCTTACAATCAGTCCATCACCGCCTATTTTAGATAACCAACAATTACACACAAACACAAAACGTCGACCTTCAGTTGGTACACCAATAGTAACTTTATCTTAGAACCATCCAGGTGCATCCGCAGAATTATCATGTTCTATTTTAATCTTTTGGATCTGAAAGAGGAAAATCGAATGAAAAAACACAATAATGTATTAATAAGTAATTGTTACAATCAAAATTTTAATATTTTTGACCTAAAAGACATTTTTTGTTTTTAATGTGGAACTGTATTAGTCATATTTCTTACAGTTGCGGTAGAAAGAAGCACAAATTTTTGTTCTTGTTCATTTTCATGATTAAAAACAGTTTTAGATTAAGATGAAAACCACAAAGATATTCAATGTCGTAAATTTTGTTCAGATTTCAACTATCGAACTTGTCAATTTCCTCACCTGTCCAATGGCTGGAGCTTTAAGTGTAATTGCAGTGCGTTCTAGCGAACGCACTGCTTTGTTTTGCAAATGACTTTTTTTTTTATTTATAGACATTTTGATTGCGAGCAATTAGCAATTTTCAAATTTCGATATCACTTCCGGTTTTGACGTCATTCGCTCTCAAAGTTGAAATTTCAACTTCCGGAATTTTGAAGATATTCGAAAAATTCTTTTTGCAATATGTTTGTTATGTGGACTCAAAATTATACAAATCATAAAATTTGACCCGGATGTAACAGATCAGGCGCCATCTTGAAATGGTATATTTTCATAAAACGCAAAATGGGGCCTCAGGGTGTTATGGAATTTGCATAATTTTTATGTCTTTGTAATCAACGGTCGACTGCGACCAAAACATGGGAAGCCGATTTTTAAATTTCAATTCTGAATTTTTCTGATTTCCGGTAAAAAATAAGTCAGTAATTGTCAAAACTTTCAAGGCCCATATCTTGTGACCTTGACCTTTTGTGACTTTGTGACCTGTACAAAAGTTATTGCCCTTGATTAGATGTATCCAATGACATTTTTTTTTCAGATGCCCAATGGTTACTTCCGGTTTTATAGCCGTTTGAAAATTGTAATTTTTAACTTTAAACAGCCCTACCACGTGACCTAATTTACATATGTCTTATTTTCTTTCACCGTCCTACTATGCTATGTCTGCTCTTTCCAATGATATACAACACAATATATTTGAATCAAAAATCCGCCTTTTAAAATTTGAAAAATTTGTGTCAATTTGCATTGAAACTGTGCGTGTTTTTTTTCAATTTTTATTTCGATCGGTCTGAAAACTTACAGGTAGATAGACATTTTGATGGCGAACAAAAATATGTTTTCAAAATGTTGATATCACTTCCGGTTTTGACGTCATTGGTTCTCAAAGTTGAAATTTCAACTTCCGGAATTTTGAAGATATTTGAAAAATTATTTTAGCAGTATGTTTGTAATGTAGACACAAACGTATACAAATGATAAAATTTGACCCGGATGTAACAGATCAGTCGTCATCTTGAAATGGTATATTTTTATAAATGGCAAAATGGGGCCTCATGGTGTTATAGAATTTTCATAATTAAGATGTCTATGGAATCTACAGTCAATTGCTACCAAAACATGAGATACCGATTTTTGAATTTCAATTCTGATTCATTTTAATTTCCGGTTAAAATAAATCAGTTATTGTCAAAATTTTAAAGGCTTATATCTCGTGACCTTGACCTTCGGTGACCATGTGACCTGAAAAAATTTATTGGCATTAATGTTACCTATGCACGGATACTTTCATTTAGGTTTTCCGATGTTTACTTCCGGTTTTATATCCATTTGAAAATTGCAGTTTTTAGCTTTAAAGAGCTCTGACACGTGACCTAATTCATGTACGTCACAAATTCTTTCACAATCTAATTATGCTAAATCTACTTTTTCAATTATATACAACACAATATTTTAAAATCAAAGTAGCGCCTTCTGAATTTTGAAAATTAGTTATTCCATCTGCTTGTAAAATATTAAATTCAAATTTCAGTTGAAGGGAGAGTACTACATTTTGACATAAAGCTGCGTTTGGGCGATCGTCCTCTCCCATTAACTTGCGTTTGGGCGATACGTTATCATTAATGTACTTTTTTTACATTGTAACTGTTTAAAAGAAACAAACATTAAGATACATTTTCTTTGAATGAAATATGTATTGATAAATTTCGATCTGTATTTCAAACTATGAAGTTTTGTGCAGTCCGTTTCTAAATTGAGATTTGGCTCTTTCATGTGTCATTTCTTTTGTGATATGCGTTTTCCACTTTTCACCAATGGACGAAACCGGATGCGCACTGCATGGTACCATTCATGGTTCTAGTTTTCTCATTGGTGTTTCTTAAAAACTCTGTTTTAGAATTATCTTTTAATAGAACACGTGGACCTGTGTCTCCATCACTACCATACATCGTAAGAAAAACTCTGGCGCCTGTACTTATATACGATAGCTGAAACAAATGAATAATTGTATATAATGCAATTTTTAAAATTTGATATCAATATACGGCCTCGTGTTTCTAATCTATTTTCTCAAGCATAAATTGAAAATCGTACTAATCTTCGGGTAGTCTCAGGCCTGCTTTTCTTTTTCGTTCTCGGTCATCATCCTATACTAAATATAAATTTTTACAAATTACCTGACTGGTCAACAGAACTGACCAATGATAAAGAACCAACATACAGCAAAACCAATGCCAACATCAAACTAGAATTTACCACCATTTTGACTGAATGATACAGTATAAATGTAGAGAGATAATTATGTGAATTTATATGGAGGAGAGAAACGTGCTGTGATATGATTATATTGCGTTATTTTATCGAGTAAACATTTTTCCAGCTTTCGAGTTTAGTTTTGAGTTGTATTGTTTTCGTAATATTTTTTTTTGTTATTGTTGAGTTAAATATTCAGATGATTTCTGGACTAAGAGATATTTATGTGAATGTAGTCTACATATATAATGAGAGAAACGTTCAATGATATGTTTGCATAGTGGAAGACTTGCTTTTTTGGTTATTTCATGGCGTAAGCATTTTATGCTTTTTGAAAAACATTTTTTGATATTTGTTTTGTGTCTGTTTTTTTGTATCGAATGTATCTTACTATATCTTTTAATTTGTTCTTAAATGCTTTTCAAATTAATTCATTAAAAGTCAGTCAGTTCTAAACATAAACATATACTGTTTTATATATGATACGTCGCTCATTATATAAAAATATCATAAAAGACAAATGCTAATAATTTAACCATTGGTACGAAAGCACTGGTTCGGCATTAAATCTGCTGATTCTTGCTCATTTTAATGTGCACAGTTTCACAGAGGTAACCACAATACAAGTACAGGTAAGTTAGGTCAAAATGTATTTTGTTATTAATAATGTATATGTTAAAAAAAGTTTCTACGTTTAATGTATAGATAAGATACGAACTAGTGTTACTGTTCTACATAGGTAAGTGATGCATAAGTTAGTGTATATACGTTACGACCGATTTTTATAGACTGACCTATATTAATAGAACAGTAACTTATGTAAACTTCTTAATGACTGACCCATATAAATAGAACAGTGATGGCGTCTTTAACAATTTCGGTCAAGTTTTGTTTTGCGTTTGAAGGTTTCACACGAACAAAGAACATGTCAGGTATGTTTTCACTTTTATAAAAAAGGACTCGGAATTGGCAATACTTCACAATAACTTGATTGATACTGACAGGCTATAGGTACTGGTTAAAAAGTCTGATTCGAGGATTGTGTTTACAAAACAAAAATCTCTGGCCATAAAATAGCAGAGGACTATAAGTTCTTTATCGCATTTTGTCTATTATTTTTTTACGAATTGAAATATTAAGCTCAAAATAGTGCTAAAAGTCTAAGATTGTCTTTGGGTTGATGAAAATGACATCTGTTAAAAAAATGAATTTTGTGAAATATGATTTTATTCAAAATTCACATGAAGTTTCTAGGATTCTAGTTCTAGGGTGAAAGTTCATTTTATGTCATATTGAAAATTTTCAAATCTTATATTTTTATGGATACAAATGCATTCTAAGACCCATGGCATTCAATTGACTACCATATTTTGAAAACATTTGTGACATTTAAGAAAAAAATCAATTCAGAACTCAATTTGTGGCCAGACAGAGACTCAACAGTATGAAATTCTAGAGGAAATCATCACTGAAAAGAATTTCCTCTTTGAACATTGCAAGGTGTTTACCTTCCATCCTTAGCTAAAACAGGTGCAAAACATAGAACATAGGGCCTACAACTAAATATAAAGTAGAATTTTACACAGTACGGTATTAATTATGACCGAGCACAGACTATTGATTTTCGAAATGGTCAGTCATTAAGAAGTTTACATTAATTACTGTTCTATTTGTATAGGTCAGTCATTAAGAAGTTTACATAAGTTACTGTTCTGTTTGTATAGGTCAGTCATTTATAAGTTTACATACTTTAATATTCTATTTGTATAGGTCAGTCATTAAGAAGTTTACATAAGTTACTGTTCTAAATGTATAAGCTTGTCATTAAAAAATGTACATATGTTATTGTTCTAAATGTATAAGCAAGCATTTATTTACAGATGTTACTGTTCTATTTGTATAGGTCAGCCATTAAGAAGTTTACATACGTTACTGTTTACTGTTCTATTTGTATGGGTCAGTCATTAAGAAGTTTACATACTTTACTGTTCTATTTGTATAGGTCAGCCATCAAGAAGTTTACATATGTTACTGTTCTAAATGTATAAGCTAGTCATTTAAAAGTTTACATATGTTATTGTTCTAAATGTATAAGCAAGCATTTATTTACAGATGTTACTGTTCTATTTGTATAGGTCAGTTATTAAGAATGATTCTTGTAGTCTCTAGCCTTGAGATAGTGTCAAGTTTTCTTAGTGAATATTTATTGTTTACCTATACCATCTAATCTAACACTCATTATCAAGTATTGAATACATGATTGAAAATACGATTAATTGTCTTTTGTTGCAGACTTTTCCATATTTTGAACAAACATCAAGTGCTGAACAAGTGCAATGCTGACAGAATGGTTCGTTAATTTTCAAAGAGTTTTGGGTTATATTGAAATAATTGAAAAATTAATTTTGAAGCCAAATTGTATTTTGTTGAAATGTCGAATAAATTATGTGACGGTTTTATTTAATATTGTTTAATTTTCGATCTAGATGTATATTTTAAGTTTATAAGTTTTTCATTCTGTCCATAATCATAAGTCAATCCATCATATTCATATTCCTTATTCAATCCTTATTATTTAGCATATGTAAATACCGTTATTTCTCATGAGATTCTGTGAGAGTTGGTTTGTTTATAAGGGCATGCAGACCACATTTTCTTCAGAATGAGCACTGCACTCCAACTGTGAAGTTGGAACTCTTCTCGGTGAGCTCTACCCTGGAGGTCCTCTGTGACTAGTGTTATCAGTGGTATCTCATCTAGGCATCTTGTGTGATGACCAGAAAGATAGTGTGCTATTTAACAAATGTGAGCTCTACCCCGAAGGTCCTATGTGACTAGTGTTGTCGGTGGTACCTCATTACCCTTTTTCAATCGGGCGATCCCCAGTGATTTTTGTTACCGGTGTTGTGCATATTATACTATTAGTGTTTCAGTGCTTTATTGTGATTCGTGTGTGCCGCCCCAAATATTTTTGGGCTATCGAGTTTTATTGTCCACGTGTGTGCCGCCCCAAATATTTTGGGCTATTGTGCATGTTATAATTACACGTGTGAAAATAATTTGTGCCTTTCGTGTATAGGACAGTGCCCTGGTTTGTGTTAAAAAGTGATAATCAATTTGTGTATAGGACTGTGCTCTGATTCGTTTTATCCATTTTTGTATGTCCAGTTTTGGGGCCCGATATCGTATTTTCATTTTTGGGGCTCAATATATCGTTGTGTCTCGTAGCAGCGCCTATTCATTTTTCTCCCCTTTTAATAAGTGTATATAGTGTATTGTGTATTATTGATATTTTTGATATATAAAGTTTTGTTTATAAAACATTTGTTTGTTTGAATTGAGATAATATTGGTTTTCGTGTGTTCTTGGCAGTAGAACAACATCGCCCTTTTTGTTCATTCGAGTCTTTGGGTGTTCTTACATTTGGGATAGAACTTAGTCACTTTTGAGCTGACACTTATTCACGTTAACGGAGAGATTTTGCGTGGTGGTTCTGGGGTTGCAAAGCAAAACCCCATCCCCAGAAATATAATTCCAGTTTCACGCTACATATAGGGTTTTCTTGGTGGCAGAGGTGGGATAGTGTTCTATCCCTTACCAATATTTATTTAATAATTTAAAGTTTGTGTGCACATCTTCCATGTGTTGTGTGATCTGTTTTTGTGATACAATATGTTGTGAAATTAGTGATTAGTATTTTCCTGATTAATTTAAAATGTGTATTTCATTGTTGTGCATGTCTATTTGGACATGGATTGGAGAGACCTTACTCCATTTTTAGTTCCAACACCAACCATTGCAAATTTCCAGGGTGATATCTATAATTGGATTAGGGTGTTGGATCAACTTCATAACTTGATAGTAAAGAATGGTGTCCATACTGGTTTAGCTGAAGATGAATGTAGAAGTGACAATAGTAGATGGAAATGTGGAAGGAGATTGAGAATTGAAAGGGATGGTCTGAAGGAGGAGAATAGTGAAGGTGTGACAAGCAGTAATGGGAATTTAGTAAAATTGGTCACGGATGGTGTTCATGATTACTCTGGAGATGTTGATGTTGATGATGTTGGTGTGGATGAAGATGAAGGTGAAGATGAAGAGAGATTTGGTACGAGTCCATTAAAGCTTATGATAATAAGAGAGGATAGATGGAGAGAGCGCAGAAGGAAAGGTAGAATTAAATGGATGGATAAGGATCAGAGTAGATGAAGATTTTATTTGTTTTGATTTGATATGTTTTGAATTTCATTTATTTTGTATATATTTTTTTTTCACTTCGTGCAATGCGAGACGCATTGGTCGGAGGCGTGGGTAATGTGACGGTTTTATTTAATATTGTTTAATTTTCGATCTAGATGTATATTTTAAGTTTATAAGTTTTTCATTCTGTCCATAATCATAAGTCAATCCATCATATTCATATTCCTTATTCAATCCTTATTATTTAGCATATGTAAATACCGTTATTTCTCATGAGATTCTGTGAGAGTTGGTTTGTTTATAAGGGCATGCAGACCACATTTTCTTCAGAATGAGCACTGCACTCCAACTGTGAAGTTGGAACTCTTCTCGGTGAGCTCTACTCTGGAGGTCCTCTGTGACTAGTGTTATCAGTGGTATCTCATCTAGGCATCTTGTGTGATGACCAGAAAGATAGTGTGCTATTTAACAAATGTGAGCTCTACCCCGAAGGTCCTATGTGACTAGTGTTGTCGGTGGTACCTCATTACCCTTTTTCAATCGGGCGATCCCCAGTGATTTTTGTTACCGGTGTTGTGCATATTATACTATTAGTGTTTCAGTGCTTTATTGTGATTCAAGTGTGCCGCCCCAAATATTTTTGGGCTATCGAGTTTTATTGTCCACGTGTGTGCCGCCCCAAATATTTTGGGCTATTGTGCATGTTATAATTACACGTGTGAAAATAATTTGTGCCTTTTGTGTATAGGACAGTGCCCTGGTTTGTGTTAAAAAGTGATAATCAATTTGTGTATAGGACTGTGCTCTGATTCGTTTTATCCATTTTTGTATGTCCAGTTTTGGGGCCCGATATCGTATTTTCATTTTTGGGGCTCAATATATCGTTGTGTCTCGTAGCAGCGCCTATTCATTTTTCTCCCCTTTTAATAAGTGTATATAGTGTATTGTGTATTATTGATATTTTTGATATATAAAGTTTTGTTTATAAAACATTTGTTTGTTTGAATTGAGATAATATTGGTTTTCGTGTGTTCTTGGCAGTAGAACAACATCGCCCTTTTTGTTCATTCGAGTCTTTGGGTGTTCTTACATTTGGGATAGAACTTAGTCACTTTTGAGCTGACACTTATTCACGTTAACGGAGAGATTTTGCGTGGTGGTTCTGGGGTTGCAAAGCAAAACCCCATCCCCAGAAATATAATTCCAGTTTCACGCTACAATTATATGCTGAACTGAATGTTGCTGACTAATAGCGCTAAATTTATATTTTCTGTACCAGATGTTATTAATTTTAACTTTATATCTAAGAGTAATAATATTTCAAAATATATTTATTTTGGCTTGTCCCAGATAATATAGAATGCATGACATGTCAGAAACCAAGTCATTTTATATGAAACATGCATATAAGCCTACATAATAATATCGGACGTTTACGATAACCTGACCAATACTTAAAATAATTCCACTCGAACCCATAAAAATGTCCTTGATCATTGAACAGTAAGCAAATGTCGTTGTTTCATTCCCTGGCAAGCCAATTTCTATGAGGATAAAGGTAACATCGTCTAAAGAATGGTTGTCAAGGTAACAGACCTGTCTATAATTTTCTATAATTTGATATCTGATTTTGGTCATTAAAACGAGTTCGTAAATCATCTTAGTTTCTCCTACATATTGTTCTTATTCAAATTAAATATATAATATTATTTTCGTATTTTCACATGATAGATGCTCCTGAGTCAGATAGCTTCGCTTCGTACAGTTTCTTTAAAAAATAATGAAATTTTTGGTATTTCAATTTCAAAACAGGTAGTGTAAGTGTATGTTATTTCCATGTAAGAACGGTACGGAGTTTCGTATGCATCAACAACATCATTAAGAGATAATAATTTAATTTCTTTAGAGCATTACAAGGCAACATATAAAAAGGCACAAAATCTCAATGCGCTTTACATTCACAATACATATATTGTATATATATTACAAGACAAAACGAAGATTAAAACAAGAAAAAACATATAAAACAGATAAAAACACTAACTCATGAAATATCGTTTAAAAAGCATAGTTTTAATCTATGTTTTAAAAACATTAATATTAGTTTCTTTGCGCAGCTCATGTGATAAGGAGTCCCATAAGGTTGGAGCATACTGACATATTGCCATAAAATTTATTTTGGGATTTCTTAGAAGGATATGCAATGGAGGGCGAATGGTTGAACCTAGTCGATACAAGTGGTCGTTTGACCGTAATGAGTTCGTTGAGATAGGTGGGGCTTTATTGTTTACAATTTTAAAAATAGTTCAAAGCAATTCTGTGCGTTCAGCAATGGGGAGCCAATGTAATTCAAATAGTATAGGGGTGATTGACTCAAACTTCCTGGTTAGCTTTCGGTGGAGGGAGGGTTTGAATCTCCCAAATGTACAGGCCTAGGATGGAACAAATACTTTATTGAGAAAATGGGATTAAGGGTCTGGATTCAAGCTTTTCTTCTGTTGTGATCTGAAAGTAGAAAAAATAAGAACTCGCCCGTTTTCAACAATTAGACCACTATATCCGAGTGGTTTAACCTATACCTGTTGTGTTTGTGTATTCGTTATTGTTAATTTGACCTGACTTTTGACCTTTGTCCCGACCTTTAACCCCTGGTCTCATCCAGTGGGGCTATGCACGTGCTGTATTGCTGTGTATATGCCCAACCTGTAATAATTTTCGGTCTTCTGTTTTTGTACGTCTAGAGAGAAAGAAGTGAGTTTCTACAGAGAAAGAAAGACCTGTTTTCGGTTAGCGGACACAACAAATGGTAGTGCGGATGGTAGAATATTTTGTTTATCCATTGTCAATACACAGGTCTTTTTGAAACGGGAGGGATGTGATGTTATTATATTGGTTGGTTTTGGTTTTGGTTTTCGAAGCACGAGGGTGTATAGGAATGGCGGGCGGCCATTGACCATCGAGATACGACCCATTACGCAATCGATATCCATCCTTGTCCTTGTGTAGAAGTAGAGTTTTATTTATTTGGTATTTGGTTTGTATGAGGGTTTTACTAGGTGTTTAATCTCTCATCGGAATATTTTTATGTTTGATGAGTGATATTTTTGTAGTTGAAATCGGTGTTTAATTTTGTCTGATTAGGATCAGTGGAAGTTAATATTTTGTTTTATTTTGTGAATGAGTGATCCTTTGTTAACCTGTTTAGACTTGATCATGAATTCGGTCGTAGATAATAAAGATTTGCTTGATTGCGATCAGGAATCTCAAATGCCTGTTAGGGATGCAAATGAGATGGGTGAATTAGTTTTTCCGCCCCCGCCGGAGTACCAAAGCAATAGGAAGTACTCATACCATAATGATTTCGTGGGTGCTTCTACTTCTTTGTACCGTTATAATTTTCCAAACGATGTTAGACAAGGTTTTGTAGATAATGATGATGCTTTGAGAAATTTTACAAGGCAGAAAGATGGTCCTAGTTTTGTAGTTGAGAGACCAATCCTCAGGCCCAGTTATGATTTGTCAGGTCGTTCGCATCAGAGAACTTTGCCTAATACTAGACCTTATTATGTTCAAAGGTTAGATCTCAGAAATATTCCTTATAGTTTATGTTTTTCTGGTTATGAAGTTTGGAGATATTAGAAATATATTTCTAATTGATGAAGTGTTCAAGCTATGCAGAGTTTGATTTCAGTTCTCATTACAAATTAAAAATCTATGCAGAAGTAATGATAAATGAAGATAATCTGTGTGTACTATGTCAACCATAACATGAGCAATTGTACAAAATAATTATTTACACCTTTTCTAATCCGTTATAATGTTCCAAATTCTCTCTCAAAATCCATAAATATCAGCCTTTGAAAGTCAAAAATAGGACTAGTTGTTTAGTAAGATTATTGACACCTTTTTCTATTCTGTAATAATTTTCCAAACTCTCCCTCAAAATTAAAGCCTTCAAATCCCCATGTTTCCATAAATATCAGCAGCCGAAAGTCAAAAATATAACTCGTCGTTTAGTAAGACTATGACATAGAAAACGCATATACGGAAAATGAAAGATAACTATTAATGTACATGTATAGTTGAAGGGATTTTTGTGCAGTTCTAGTACTTCTGAAGGCTATTTACAAATTCTAGGCCAAAATCGAACCTCGAAAATGCTGAACCTTCCGCTTTAGATATTTGATTTACAAGTCCAAGTTCAGCTATCCACAAAAGTGATCAGAAATAAGTTTACAAAATACTTTGGCATAATAAAAAACTATAATTTATAAAACAGTCTTGACTTCAAATAAGAGTTGTTAACAGATATCAAACAAGATATCTCATCATTTTCAAGTTTCATACTTTGACATACTAAAGACTAAAATTTCTACACATAAATGACTTCATATTATGTAAATGAATAAAAAAAAATATTTATATCATTACTTTTGATAGTACGATTTTAAATTTGAAAAATGAAAACACCTGTATATTGCTCTGATAGGAATATGATATCAACTTCAACAGTGAAAATAATGAATTTTGAATACAAATATTGTCATTTCTGACATTTGCCAGTGGGCGTATGTTACCTTGCCTGGTAAGCCCTGGTCGAGATTTGTCTCAGTCGTAACGATTTTACATTTAATGGTAAAACGTATCTTCAAACTTCAGGAACAGCTATGGGTAAACGGTTCGCCCCTTCATACGCAAATCTTTTCATGGCAGAGAGGGAACGTGAGGTATTACCCCTTTGTCCCTTTGATCCATTATTTTCTGGACGATTTTTAGATGACATATTTATGGTTTGGACTTATTCCATTGAGCAGTTCTGGGAATTCTTTGAAATTCTCAACAACCACCATCCGTCCATCAAACTAACCGCCAACGTCAGTCATAAAAGCATAGATTTTCTCGATACCACTGTTTTCAAAGGAGATTCCATAGCAGAAACCAATCAACTGGACATTAAGGTATATTTCAAAGAAACTGATACTCATCAACTCCTGCACAAAAGCTCATTTCACCCAAAACATACCTTTTCCGGTATTATTAAATCACAAGTTTTACGATTTCACCGAATTTGCACAAGATCCTCTGATTTCAACCAAGCCTGTACGATTGTTTTCTCAAAACTGAAAGAGCGTGGATACTCAAAACGATTTTTACGAAACATAAAAAACTCCACTTTAGCGCAAATAGCAGCGAAGACTAGACTATATGCCGAAGTTCCTCCAGGTTTAAGGTGTGCCCCATGTTTGTCAAATAGATGCAAAACATGTCCCTTTGTAGCCGAAACACATTATTTTATGAGTAGCTTTACTAATAAAAGGTATCCGATCCAGGAGCATTTATCATGTGATAGCTCAAATGTAATTTATTTAATTTCATGTCAGAAATGCCCCAAACAATATGTAGGAGAAACTAAGAATAATTTACGCACTCGATTCAATGCCCATAGATCAGATATAAAATTAAAGAAAGACAAGCCCGTTTCTAATCATTTCAACCTAGATGACCATTCAATAAACGATCTCACCCTAACCCCAATTGAACGTATAGAAATTGATTTACCGGAAGATGAAACCACCAAATTCAGACAATCCAGAGAAGCCTACTGGATTGAGACATTGAATACAGCAAGACCTATAGGACTCAATATTCATCATTTTGCAGGCATAGCACCCTTTGTTGTCCCGTTTAATACAACCAGTAATCGAGCAAGCAAGATAGTTCATACCCACTACAAGAGTCTTCAAGAGAAATTTCCCCATGTTTATAAGCAGAAAATGATAGTTGCCTACTCAAAAAATCAGAACTTTAATGACAATCTGGTTCATAGCAAACTAAAACCAATTATTAATTAGCAGATACTATACTACTCGCCCAACGGGCGAGTTCTTATTTTTTCTACTTTCAGATCACAACAGAAGAAAAGCCTGAATCCAGACCCTTAATCCCATTTTCTCAATAAAGTATTTGTTCCATCCTAGGCCTGTACATTTGGGAGATTCAAACCCTCCCTCCACCGAAATCTAATACTGTCCGTGCCAGGCCAGACCTGATAATTTATTTTGACTATGGGTTCTTTTGTATTATATATATTTTCATTTTCATTTCGTTTTTAAATATTTTATGTATATTTTGTATATGTTAGTATTATGACACTTGTTTATCTGTACATATAACACATTAATTACTTTAGTCCAAAAATATATTTTTTTTACTTCAATCATTAACTATTTTACGATTATCCATGTTTTTCTTTTATGTAAATTATACTCTGAGGTAATCTTATCCTTGTAACTCAGATATAATCAAAATTCATAATTAGTTCTCATTTATTTTGTTCATGCCATGTTTATGTTTTTCTTTCATGTAAATTATACTCTGAGATAATCTTATCCTTGTCACTCAGGTATAATCAAAATTCATAATTAGTTCTCATTTATTTTGTTCATGCCATATTTATGTTTTTCTTTTATGTAAATTGTACTCTGAGATAATCAAATCCTCAGGTATGATCAAAATTCAGTCTAATCCAATATCTATATTTAATCACTAATCTTCAATTGATCAAAGATATGACACGATTCACTCAATTAATTAGAAAATCAAAACACTGATTAACTAATCATTCTAGAACTATAAATTACCATCAAAATTATCAGTCTGCACAATTTATCGACACTTGAAAAAGAAAAATATTTCGAAAACCGGTTCGTGTCTATTGTGTAAGTTTTTGTTATTTTTTTGTTTATTTTTTACATTATTTTTTATCGTTTTTAATATCAAATATATATATTTTTGCATTATCACCTAGCTTTTATTCTGCATCATTTCTCCCGCCCAGTTCGATTTATCTGCATAACCTGATCCCCACACTTTACGCTAGCATATACACTTTTCACCCAATTACCTTCCTTGAACATTCCACATCTAACCTCCATTCATTTTCATTATGTTCCGAAACTACAACAACCACTGGCAAGAAGCCAGATATCGTAACACTAATCGTCAACCAAACCAACATCAAGTACCCTACAATGGTCCTGTTTTCCATCGACCTCTACCACCTACTAATCGCCGACCGCCTACCAATCCAACCAGTTATATTCCACCCCATCACCGACCTAACTACAACGACTCCTACCCACCCAGAAATTATCAACGACCTAACCAACAACAGAAACGACCACCAGCCCACAGACGCCAACCAGTTCCCACTCATAAGGAGGAAGAACCCTTTGTTAAGGTGTTCTTCCAAGTTATGCAGTGCCTTCATCATTTGGCCACCCTTAGATTTCAGCAGGAAGGTCAACCTGCCTTCACCTTTAAGCGCAAAATCCATGAGCTGGATAGTTTTATTCGTCCAGCAATGAGAACTTCAGCTGTTGACACAAATATTAGATCCCTCAATCGGACATGGCTCTCTAAGGTGACGCAGGCCCTGATCGACCACTACCAAACCACCCTTCAAGAGAAGCTAGCCACTATCCGCGCAAAGTCTCTTTCTCCAGCTGCCGTCGACCGTATCATATCCCATGCCCTGTCCTGGGCACGTCGCTCCTATGGGAAACGCCTTACCCAAACAGTAATTACCCAATTTTACCAAAGGATTAACAGTACCAAGGCCAGAGTCACCATATCTATACCAACGGAAATGGATGTTGACCCGAATACACCTGCACCTACTAGGGTTACCACCGTATTGAACCAAACCCCTAAACGTGCCCGTAGTTCACCTACACCTAGTCCAGCAGACGTTGGTAAACGTTCGCGTAGAGAGGGCACCCCTCTTCTCTTTTCTCTTTCAGATTCCTCCTCTACCACTCCATCTGAATCTTCACCTAGGGACTCCGGTTCTGTAAACCTATCTGCCTTCTGCAAATATCTGGACCAACAGGAAACCCCGAATTCTCCGACCAAGTCAAGCCATACTTCCAAACCATCCCCTCCTCGTACCAGGTCCCGATCACTATCTAATTTTCCATCTTCAACTTGTGTACCAGTTCCAATCATCCCGTCGACAACCATTATATCCGCTACCAAACCCTTTTACCATAAAACCGATGACAAACCATCATGGACTCTACCCGCTCTACAGAAATCAACCTTAATTATTGGATCTTCTAACCTGAACAGAATTACCAAAACTGCTTCAGACACCGAAATTCATTCGTACCCTGGTGCCCAGATCCATCACATCCAATCCATCATTGATTCGTACGACCATGTTTTCAAACCAGCTACCGTCATCATTCATGTAGGTCTCAACAACCGTTACCAGTTAGCCAAAACCGCATTTGACCAAGTCCAGAAATTAATCGCCACCGCCAAACGAACCTTTCCTAAATCCAGAATTTTCCTCACCTGTATACCTATCTCCCATAAAATCACGAAGAAAGCCCAACAGAACCTAAGTACTTTGAACAAAATGATGATGGATTTCAACACCAACGACGCAGCAATCCTACCTCCATACGAAGAAGAATTTGAACCAGTTGATGATCTACATTGGTCTCCTGATACAGCAAACAGCATCTATTTATTTTGGATACACCAGCTTCAAGCATCGAGTAAGTTGTCTTTAAACTAATTACTGGGGATTCAATGCCCATAGATCAGATATAAAATTAAAGAAAGACAAGCCCGTTTCTAATCATTTCAACCTAGATGACCATTCAATAAACGATCTCACCCTAACCCCAATTGAACGTATAGAAATTGATTTACCGGAAGATGAAACCACCAAATTCAGACAATCCAGAGAAGCCTACTGGATTGAGACATTGAATACAGCAAGACCTATAGGACTCAATATTCATCATTTTGCAGGCATAGCACCCTTTGTTGTCCCGTTTAATACAACCAGTAATCGAGCAAGCAAGATAGTTCATACCCACTACAAGAGTCTTCAAGAGAAATTTCCCCATGTTTATAAGCAGAAAATGATAGTTGCCTACTCAAAAAATCAGAACTTTAATGACAATCTGGTTCATAGCAAACTAAAACCAATTATTAATTAGCAGATACTATACTACTCGCCCAACGGGCGAGTTCTTATTTTTTCTACTTTCAGATCACAACAGAAGAAAAGCCTGAATCCAGACCCTTAATCCCATTTTCTCAATAAAGTATTTGTTCCATCCTAGGCCTGTACATTTGGGAGATTCAAACCCTCCCTCCACCGAAATCTAAATGATGAAGAGGATCACAGAACTACCATTGGCCTAGATCCCAGGAGACATGGGGACACTTCCCACTCACCTAGCCAGAATGACTGGGGGACCTCATAATCATTTACCATCTCCTCCTCTCTCTCCCGAACAAATGGTTAAGTTTTGGTTGAGAAGAGTGTTTGTAATGTCTCAAAAGATTGCGCCGCCAGCCATTCGTTCGCTTTGCGACCCATATCTACTCACAGAAGCGTCGTCACGAAGGGACACACGTTTTTTAACGACAGTTTATTTTCAAATCTGCATACCAGTAGATATTCAGGATAGTAATATTATCTATCTTCTTTGTTCTCTATATCAATAGATGCAGTCATACTTGAAGTGAAGAAATATCATATATCAGTAAACTACATATTTCAAAGTCACCTTCAAATGTGGGATGACTGTGACACAAAAACATATATACATTACTGTACTAAATACCTCCTGGTTTATTGATAAACTACCTGGATTTCAAATTGTCAGTTATTAAACGAACAATTATTTTGGATTAGTTTTAAGGTAATAAAATAATAAAATCTAATCACGAACGATCCTAATCGCTAATTAAATCTTGAAATCCATATTGATAACACATTCGTTAGCAGCAAATGAACTTTTCATTTGAAAATGAAATGAAATGTATTAAGGAGCATCAGCACCAAACGGGCTATATAGCTCCAGAACACGATAAAAATAAACATGTCAAAACAAAATTAAAACAAACATGAAATAAATAAACAAACAAAAATTATCACAGAACGAAGAAAATTAAAAACAATATCACAGTATGACACCACAAAGTGGTATTAAAACAAAAAAATATATCATAAAACAATGACTAAGAAATTAAAATTTAAAATAGAGATTTGCATTTTTTAAAAATGTGATAACCTTCTACAAACAGAGAAGGTTGCGCAAACAAATGAAACAGAGATCCAGCACGGTAGTGCTGGGATCTCAAAGGTTTGAGATGCCTGCACTCAATCAGAATGTGTTTCACTGTCAGGCGTACCTGGCAGTGCTCACAGACTGGTTGAGGCTCTCGCTTGAGAATGTAACAGTTAGTAAGGTGAGTATGACCTGTTCCTAATCCATTTAATGTATTAATAAAATAGTGTTTATAAAAAAAAAGGAGTTAGGCCAATCTCCTAAGAGAGGCTTGATTGCATGACGTTTATTTGTGTCTGCAGCATCCCATCGTTGTTGCCAACGTTGAAGTATAAATGCCCATATCACCGACTTAAAGTCGGTGTAAGGTAAAGAAAAGGGGGAGACAGGCAGTGACAAAGCAGCCTTAGCCGCCGCATCTGCCTTGTCATTCCCCTGTATATCCATATGACTGGGAAGCCAACAAAGGACAATGTCCTTTTTCGGCCCAGAGAGCTTGTATATGTCTCCAATTATTGGGTGCACAAGCTGGATGTTATGAATAGCTTGTAATGCGGACAAAGAATCAGAAAATATAATACATTTTTTTAAAGATGACGAGGACTGAAAGAACTCGAGTGCCTGTAAAATGGCAATGAGCTCTGCTGTAAAGATAGAGGCTGCTGGAGGTAAAGCTACAGATAGAACTTCAGATGGTGTAACTGTAACGGATGCTTCTTTATCACCATCCTTAGATGCATCTGTATAAAAAGGTGAGTATTCCCCATATTTAAACCTTAGTTCAAGACATTTAGATTGGAAAACTGGAGCTGGTCTGAGACTTCTTATTACTAGATAGACTGAAGTCAATCTGAAATGGAGCAATTGACCATGGTGGAGTTGTGGTCATGGTGAAGTCCGCAATACTGTAGTGGCTGATACCAGCCGCCGACATAAGGGGTTGAATGCGGACCCCAAAAGAAGAAATTGCACGAGGCTTTGCATAGTACAAATGTTCGTAGAAAGGTCTAAATACGGGGCGGTAAGCAGGATGATCTGGTAATGAAGCTATTTTAATTGCATATTGCAGTGAAAGTCTGTCACGTCTGTCGTACAATGAGGGCTCGTTAGCCTCGACGTACAGACTTTCAACTGGAGTTGTGCGAAATGCACCTAAACTGATTCTAAGTCCTTGGTGGTGTATGGTATCAAGCTCTTTGATATAGGATTGACGAGCTGAACCATACACCTGGCACCCATAATCGAGCTTGGAACGAACCAAAGCTCGACATAATCGGAGGAGGACCTTGCGGTCGGCTCCCCAGTCAGTATTGGATACGACTCTCAATATGTTGAGGGCTTTCAGACATTTTGTTTTAAGGATTTTGATGTGAGGACGGAAGGAAAGCTTGCTGTCAAATGTTAGTCCCAAAAATTTGAATTCCTGAACAACAGGAATGACAGCACCGTCTAGTTTAAGTTCTGGATCAAGGTGTAAACCTCTTCTTTTACAGAAATGCATACAGACGGTCTTGGATTTCGAAAACCGAAATCCATTGTCAGTTGCCCATTGCTGTAAGTTGTTTAAGCAAATCTGCAACTGACGTTCGATCGTCTGCATGTTAGTGGAACCATAACACATCTGAAAGTCATCAACATAAAGAGAGCCATCAACCCCCCGCCTAAGGCACGACGTGATGGAATTTATTTTAATGGAAAACAGGGTAACAGATAATATGCTACCCTGTGGAACTCCATTATCCTGAGGAAAAGGATCTGAAAAAATGGAGTCGAGTCGTACCTTAAACGTCCTATCATGTAGGAAATTGAAGATAAAAGATGGCAATCTTCCCCTAAGACCTAAGTCAAAGAGATCACGAAGAATGCCAAATCTCCAAGTTGTATCATATGCCTTCTCCAAATCAAAAAAGATGGCGACAAGATGGTGATTTTGGATGAAGGCGTTCCTGACGAACGATTCAAGTGCCAAACGAGCCTTCGATTGATCATCCGTTCCATGGTTTTGCAAATGCAACTGGTCAATGCAATGGGACGGTAATTGGTAGGATTCGTAGGATCTTTACCAGGTTTTGGGATTGGTACAATGGTTGCAATTCTCCTTGAAGGAGGAAAGACGCCATCATCCCAAATCTGGTTGAATATATATAATAATTTTTTTAATGTAGGATAAGGAAGAAGTTTGAGGATTTGATAATGAATATCATCAGGCCCAGTAGCTGTGTCATGGGCCTGTTTAAGAGAAAACTTCAGTTCTTGTACAGTAAAATGTTCGTTGTAATATTCTTCATTTTTAGAAGAGAAATTAACTTTTTTCCTCTCTTCCCGAAGTCGAACTCTCCGGAAAGCATCAGAGGAAACATTTGATGAAGAATTAAGAGAAAAGTTACTGCCCAATGAATTGGCAATATCTGGCAGTGTGGTGAGTGTTGAACCATCTACTTCTAGATGGTTCACAGATATTGTATCTGCCTTACCTTTGATCCTACGAATCCTATCCCAGACTGATTTTGAAGACGTACGACTGTTGATTCTTGACACGTACTCCTGCCATGACGACCTCTTCGCTTGACGGATAGTCCGCCTAGCTTTCGTCCGTGCAATACGAAAAGAGGCCATGTTGTCATCGGTAGGAGAACGTTCAAGTAGTCGTAAAATACGCTTACGTTCTTTTAAAGCGGTCTTACAGTCTTCATTATACCATGGTTTATTGAATCGTTTTGGAGTTGTCGAGGTTTTACGAATCGCCTGACCCGATACATCTTGTAAGATGGTGGTGAATATTTCCATCGGGTCTTCTGCCTCATCTAGATCCTCTTGAGGAAAGGAAGAAATGCAAAGAGCCTCAAAGAGAGGCCAATTAGCTTTAGAAAGTTTCCATCTCTGTGGCCTGTCTACTGGTGAAGGGCCATTATTCCGTAAAATTACGGGATAATGGTCGCTGTGGCAGAGATCGTCGTGGACATTCCAAGAAAAATCTTGAAACAAAGATGGAGAGCTAATGGTCAGATCTAGATGAGAAAAAGTTTTGTTTTTTGAGCAGAAATGAGTAGGCGATTCGTCATTAAAGATACAAAGATCGTTGTCATAAATGAAGTCAGCTATTAATTTTCCTCTGCTATTATCATCAGAGCTACCCCAGAAAGAATGGTGACCATTGAAATCCCCTAACAAAATGTAGGGAGAAGGAAGCTGAGCAACAAGGTCATCCAATTCCCTGGGGTTTAATGATAAACTAGGTGGTAAATAGATAGAGCAGATGGTAATAGGCACGTGGAGTGTAACTCGCACGGCTATTACCTGCAGAGGAGAATTGAGTGTGATAGAGGACTGGGCAATGTTTCTATTGACAATAATAGAAACACCACCCGATACTCTATCATCACCAGTGCCATAGTGATGGTATGAAACAGAATGTTTAAATGGCACTAAATGTAAATCCGTTGGCTTGAGAAAAGTCTCTTTGAAGCAAAATGCCAACGGATTATATTCTTGTATTAATAGCTGAACTTCATTAAAATTATGACTTAAACCTCGACAATTCCATTGTATAATATTATTTTTTTGTTGCATTGTCAGGGTGGTTTTATGGGATTACGAGGTATGCGGTAAGGGGGGGTTGAGAACTTCCGCATCAACCTCTGAAGCCTCCATATCCATACTATCAGATATGGCAGACTTCAACGGATCTCTTCCTCCCTTTTTGGAGGAGGATCCATTTTTTTTTGCCGACCTTGTCATTTTTAGAAAGACTTTCGCTACGTTTCGAGCAGTAACTGGTTTAGAGGGTATAGCATGCAGTTTATCAAGCCATGTCAAGTCAGTTTAGCATTCTACCGATTTAGTAGAAGCCTTAACGACATTAGCGAAAGTCTTTCCGGAAGGAGTAGATGGAGTTGCTCCCTCTACAACCTTCCTCGCTTCGGGATATGATATCTTAGTTTCTATCTTTATTTTTTGTATTTTTTTTTTCAATTTGCCACTTTGGGCAGTCTTTGGAAAAAGCAACATGTTTGCGAATGGGTATGTTGGCCAAAGAAGAAGATTTCAACAGCAATTCAGAATGAATTCTGCGTGAACACTCTACCAATAATGATCCATTACGCAGTTTCTTGGTGGACTTTGGTTCACTAGCAAGATCAGCTAAACCCTTGGCAATTGCGAATGGGGATAATGTTGATAAAGACCTCTCAGGGTCAATACTGTCAATGACAAAGAACCGAGGCCATGATTCGTCTAATTTAGACGAATCAGTAAATTCGGCCTCGGTTAATCGGCGCTTACGCTCGTTTATATTTTTTTTATTTAATGTAGCCATGAAGTAAGAAAGTGAGGATTCATCTCCCAAAACCCCCGACCACCACGGACCACGACATCCGCGCAGGCTAGACGCGGGACTCCAGCGCTGACGCCCAAGGGGTAATTGAGATATACGTAGATAAAAAATAGTTAACAGAAGTTCAGGATGGCGCATATAAATTCCTTAAACTTTTATCATATTTTTACCTAATTGACCCAAGCCGCTGCTTCTGAGTCGGTGAAATTAATTGGAGGAAAAGACACAAACTTAACACAAGAGAGTTTTTATCTGTTCTGACCACCGACTCATTGGCTCAACACGACCAAGCCGATTGACCAGTGTGGGCCACACTGGCCGCCCGTCTAGGAATCCCCTGGCCCAAAGTGATGTATTGGGAAGTATGTTACCCTCAACCACCAGGAGTCCATTCAAAACCGACACGGGTCGCACCTCACGGCAATACAAGGCGCCCCAATTCAGTCGCCTCTTACGACACGCAATGGGGGACGGTGAACCTATTCTAAACCCCGGTCCACTGGGGGGATGGATCCTTTAGATATTTTGTATGTGTTTCAATATCATTATGAATATGTGCACTATTGAATTTAACGACGATGCGATAATTTTTATTGCATAAAACTCTGATATCGCGTTTGATTTGGTGTTCACATTTACCTCTTTATCAAGCTGCTGGTGGGCGTATACGCTTGCGAGACTTGCCGCAAGCCTATGTTTTTAAATTCCCTTTAGCAATTTGCACATTTGCAAAGTCCCACTCTGTGGCACGTGTGGTTCTAGTTTCAATTTGTATAGACTACGTGTTGATAAACTACGTGTTAATAGACTACCTAAATTATGATAGCCATAGAAATGGCTCTTCCCATCAGTTTATAATGACCATTTTCAAGGGCTCGAGTGTCATAGTTTAATAAACCATTTTCAAATAATGGAGTCATTTTAAATAAAAGTGAAAAAAATTCTCTTGTTAAGCCACTTTTGTCGACACCTTCTTCCGCTATGAACGCTACAGAAAACTTTAAAAGTCTTTTATATCCGCTTCCTGAAGTTGGTCCATTGCGGTTTCAATAAACTTACTTCTAACGACATCCAATTTTAACATATTATCATTTTTGTCATCTTGTCTGGTGTTTATAATTTTTATAAGCTCCTCTTTAAAAGTGAGAATTGTGAAAATGAAATGAATACTTTATTACAATGTTAGTCTACATTAACTGAAAAAACTTTAAAACTTGTTAACAATTGATTAACAACCATAAACTAATTTGTAATTATGCTTCTTAAATGGACTTTGAAAATGAAAGAATGTGGATAAATTAATATGAAGTTATCTTGTCAAGCCCTAAATATATGAAAATCATAAAATAAGAATTGTACAAGAACTGCCTCGAAGAAAATACCATAAAAAAAATCAATATCAGAGTCAATATTAGATTTCCACCTGTGTTCAATATACTCTCCATCACTTCGACCGCCAATATCAACAGTTTGTTTTCGCCCCATCACTTCGACCGCCAATATCAACAGGTTTGTTTTCGCCCCATAAATGCTGTCATTTATCTCAACAAAAAGCGACCATTCCTCTGTTCAGTTTATGTTCATCTTGTCTAATATTGGAGCGGCATAGCCCTCAAATATGATGGAATTTGGTGCTTGTATCAAAAAATGCACAAACAAGTTGCTATGCCGCTCCACTATAATGACTCCAGGCAATATGAGATTATTTTAAGGAAAGAGTGTAGTGGGGTTAGAGGGACACACAATACACTGACTGAACAGCAACAGAAAGTCAAGATGGTCACTTCTTGGGAGATGGTAGACCCTGGTAGACAGCTACAAGAGATGGAAAAACGATTGATATAGGGTGGTCGAAATGGTGGAGGGCACAATCAACACAAATTCAAATATGTAATTTGCTCTGATATTGAATTTTTTGACAGTCTATTTTGTTCGAGGCAGAACAATAGTTATTCGATGACTTTTATAATTTCAGGGTCGGTCAAGGACATGTTTAAGTCAATTTGTGAGAATTTTGAAAGAGATCAGTTTACTAACAACTCAGATACTTACCGTTGAAGTTATAAACGTTTATTTGGAACACTCTATATATAATTTCAAATATTTCTAATTATGACGACCTCTTTAAATAAGGAAAGTCAGCATTAAAAGAGCATTGGAATCATTGTATATATTTTTTACATTTTTATAGGCCCTCATCTCTCTATGAGGACGTATATTGTCGGCACCCCTGTCCGTCGGTCCGTCTGTCCACAATTGGCTTGCGAACGCAATAGAGACCACAGTTTTGGTTGGATTTGAATAAAATTTTGTGTGTAGGATTATATTCATAAGATCTCGGACAAGTTCGAATTTGGGTGTGATTCGACTAAAATTCACGGAGTTTTACACCCAAAATATGTAAAAAATGGCTTGTGAACGCGATAGAGACCACAGTTTTGGTTGGATTTGAATAAAATTTTGTATGTAGGATTATATTCATAAGATCTCGGACAAGTTCGAATTTGGGTTCGATTCGACAAATATTCACGGAGTTTTACACCCAAAATATGTTAAAAATGGCTTGTGAACGCGATAGAGACCACAGTTTTGCTTGAATTTGAATACAATTTTATGTGTAGGATTATATTCAAAAGATCTCGGACAAGTTCGAATTTGGGTTCGATTCGACAAAAATTCATGGAGTTTTACACCCAAAATATGTTAAAAATGTGTTGTGAACGCGATAGAGTTTGGTTGGATTTGAATTAAATTTTGTATGTAGGATTATATTCATAAGATCTCGGAAAAGTTCGAATTTGGGTTCGATTTGACTAAAATTCACGGAGTTTTACACCCAAAATATGTTAAAAATGGCTTGTGAACACAAGAGATACCACAGTTTTGGTTTGATTTGAATAAAATTATGTGTGTTGGATTATATCCATAAGATCTTGGACAAGTTCGAATTCCGGAGCGATTCAACAAATATTTACGGAGTTTTACACCTAAAATGTGTTAAAAATGACTTGTGAACATGATAAAGACCACAGTTGTGGTAGGAATTTAATAAACTTTTGTATATAGGATAATATCCATAAAATCTTGGACAAGTTTGAATTCCGGATCGATTTGACAAATATTTACGGAGTTTTATTAGTTATGAAATTAGATGCTTTATATTAATAAGATATTGGATGAATTCAAATCTGAACACCATCCAACAAAAATTAAGATAGTAACATTCCTTGATGTATTGACAATTTATGTAGTGAAAGTGGGCGTATATTGCTAGGCAACCACTTGTTATAGACATAGAATGCTATTTAAAAGGTGAATGAGCCTTTTCTATGAATTTGTATACCCCCTGCATTTAAAACCCACATGTAGGTTTAACTGGGACAAAAATTTGTAAATGAGACAAAAAGAAGGGGGCTAGGAAGAGTTTTGGGGGAACGATTTTAAAAAATTCCAGTTTCAGACACCCGCATTTAAAACATACGAGCAGGTTTAATCGGTACTATTATATAAGCGAGGGACAATAAAATAAAGCAATATTACAATGCGACTGGGGAAGGAGAACCCCGATGAAGGGTCTTCCTTGGGGTAAATGAGAGAAAAAAAAGGGGTGAAGAAGTTTTTGGGGTAAACGATTTTTTTTTTTTTTTTGCATAGAGTTTGCTTTATTTCGTAATTTTGCCAGGCCCCCGCATTTAAAAAATACATGCATGGTTCCTTTATAGGGAACGGACGATTCAAAATGCAGGAGGTCGGATAAAAATTCATAAAATAAAGTCAAAACCCATGACAAAGCTGAGCTTTTATTTCGTGTTTATATTTACCGTTATCATGAATCTGTGATTATTGATGTTATATGATTTCATGATGTGATTAAAATGTATGTACCAACTTATCACTGGTACTGTGTTTAACTGACTTGTGATTAAAACATTTATCTTGTTGACAGTCAACCATATATACATACATACATACCAAGTTTTATTGAGATCAGATAAAACTACAGTCTCTATCTATTGTTTCTTCTAGAAATGTAAACAGACGGAAAGACAGAGGCAACGACAATATAAGTTGAAAAAACAAATAGACAACTATTCCTTTACATAAAAACTATTATTTAATTTGATAGTAATATTGTTTACATAGAAAAATAGTAATATAATTTAAAACATTAACACAAAACACTGTATAATAGATACTGTTATTATAACATGTTCATCATATACAATACATGTTCAGTGAGTTAATAACACTGTAATAAATACTGTTATTATAACATGTTTGTTGTATACAATACATGTTCAGTAAGTTAATAACACTGTGTAATAAATATTGTTATTATAACATGTTTTATTATATACAATACATGTACAGTGAGTTAATAACACTGTATAATAAATACTGTTATTATAACATGTTTATCATATAAAATATATGTACAGTGAGTTAATAACACTGTGTAATAAATAATGTTATTAT
Source organism: Lottia scabra (assembly GCA_029955415.1). Taxonomy (NCBI): domain Eukaryota; kingdom Metazoa; phylum Mollusca; class Gastropoda; family Lottiidae; genus Lottia; species Lottia scabra. The sequence continues at coordinate 247,675 of JARJEI010000070.1, forward strand.
AACATGTTTATCATATACAATACATGTTCAGTGAGTTAATAATACTGTATAATAAATACTTTTATTATAACATGTTTATCATATACAATACATGTTCAGTGAGTCAATAACACTGTGTAATAAATACTGTTTATTATAACATGTTCAGTGAGTTAATAACACTGTGTAATAAATACTGTTATTATAACATGTTCATCATATACAATACATGTTCAGTGAGTCAGTCAGTATTTTCGGATGTTGATTTTAGCCTTGAATATTTGTAAAATTCTTTTTTTCAAATATATCAAGGAATAAATTTTGATTATCCAGTCTATAACTACTCCGCAACATTTTGGAGTTTCAAAATAAAAATTGTCAATTAACTTCCAATTGCCGATAATTATAGATAAAATTCCACGGCTGAGCTATGTACAGTATTACTGATTCGCTTACCTAAACAATTCCCATTGTTATGACTAAGGTTTGATTTCTCCATGAAAATTTTGACTAAACCTCTTTTATTTCAAACCATAAACAAAATGAATGTTGTAAAATATACGATATGGAGATAAAATTCGCTTGTCTGCCCTGTCAGTTGGGCGATCGATATTTTTCAACTAATCGTACAAAATTTTCTATTTCTGAAAAACCTCCCTAAACCTAATTCTGAATCTGATTCTAATTCTAATTCTAATCCTCTTGAAATAGGTTTGAGATCTGAATCTGATTCTATCTCTAAACCTCTTGAAATAGGTCTGAGATTTGAATTTAAAACTATCTTTGGACCTCTTGAATCATTGTATTTTAAACCTGCAGACACCTCATTTATATATTTACAATCTTTATACATCTCATAATCATTCTCATAATCATCATTCTCCTTATTTAAATCATAGGAATCATAATCATCATCATAATCATCATCAATAAAAGATTCTAACTGAACAGGCAGTGAAAATCGTTTAGAATCAATATCTTTAAACATCAGAAAATCAGTCAGGGTTGGAAAATCAAGACATTCTGAAATTCGGTCATGAATTGCTAGACCTGTATTTTGTCTGATAACTCTTCTACAAATTTCTTTAAGGCTCAGATTGTTGACGAAAAGATGGACTTTTTCTCTCGGTTTTTCTCTTAAAGTTTTTGGCAATGATGCATCATAATTTTCCTCGACTTCAAAATGTAATATTTGTGTAATTTGTTCAATTGAGCCACCACTTAAATACAAGACTTGCCTTAATTTATGCCTAGATTCTGAAGAAAATCTCTCCAAAGATATCTGACCATAATAGTCTTCTTCTCCAACATCTGAGGTTAAAAGTTGTAGGTTGACATTTTTATAAACAAGAGATTTGATAAAATTGACTGTTTGATCAATTTGCCATAATGGTGTGAATTGGAGTACATTTTGAATAATAGTGTTACCATTAAGACATGGCTGATTAAAAGATTGTTTACAACCATGAGACATAAGTAAATTAAAACATGTTAAATCATAAACATTGTTTGTTAAATCTATGTATTGTAGAGCAGATCGACCATGGTTGTCCACAATATTCACATCAGCTCTATGTATTAATAGTGTTTCTAATAATTTTCTATCATTTTTCATACAGGTCAACATTAAAACTGTTTTCCCTCTAGTATCTTGTATATTGACGTCTGCACCAAAGCTGAGTAAAATATCAATACATGCAAGATATCTGGGATAGTAATCACGGGCACATAACTCTTTCACTATTGAATTGACTTTCATCATATTTAATTTTTCTTTTATCAAAGTAAATCCAATGACACAAAGGTGAAGTACTGTATGACCTTGATGGTTGTGTCTATTGATGTCGCAGGGTAAATCAGCTAAAAACTGAATAAAGGGTGAATTATTTAAAAGTGAGGCTACCATTAATGGTGAATTACCATCATTATTTATAAGATCAAAATCTAATTCATAATCAAATAAAAAACTAAAATTTATATATAAATATTCCATATAAAATTTAGCTAAAAGATGGACTATATTTTCACCTGAAGATGTTAAAGAATTGATATAGAGACAATTCTGAATATAAAACCATAGAGATTTAAAATCATTTTTTCTCAGAATATATTTAACTAATTGAAGCTGATTATCGACATGATTAGTTAAAACATCGACACCCTGTTGAAATAAAACATGAACCAAGCCCACATCCTGAGATTCTGCTATTTTATGAAGAGTATGTAAACCACCTGTAGAGGTGAATGGTGAATTCCCTTTTTTATTTTTTATATTTACATCACAGTCCACCTTGTCTAATATAAACTCTAGAATATTTTTACTACGCTTCGTTACAGCTATATGTAACGGTGTATCATTGAACATGTCCTGTATGTTTATATCACAGTCCACCCTGTCTATTAAACACCTTACAATGTCTATATAACTCTCCTCTACAGCTATGTGTAAGGGTGCTTTACGATCAATGTCCTGTATATTAATATCACAGTCCACCCTGTCTACTAAACACCTTACACTGTCTATATAACGGTTCATTACAGCTCTATGTAAGGGAGTAATACCATAACTGTCCTGTATGTTGATATCACAGTCCACCCTGTCAACTAAACACCTTACAATGTCTATAGTTCTATACCGTACAGCTATATATAATGGTGTATAACCGCCACTGTTCTTCACATTAATATCACAGTCTACCCTGTCTACTAAACACCTTACAATGTCTCTATTACTATACTGTACAGCTGTATGTAAGGGTGTATTACCAACACGGTTCTTCACATTAATATCACAGGTATCACTCTGTATTAGGCTTCTTACAGTTCGTAGATTTTTGTTTTTTATGGCACGAAATAAATCTGTACTTGTTGCCATTTTCAAATCAGTCTGTAATAAATCAAAACAGTAATAATTTGTTATTTCATTTACGGTATTTGTTACACAGTTCTACATAGCTTATGTGAGGGGATGTATACACAAAATAAAACAAAATAGCTTGTCAGACAATGTAATGTACGCCCACTGGCAGCTTTGTATTTTCGCCACTTTTCTGTTTTGTCCCTTTCCCATTTCACCCTTTTCCCATTTCGCTCCTTTCCCATTTTTCCCATTTCGCTCCTGTCCCAATTCACCCCTGTCCCAATTCGCCCTTTTCCCATCTTGCCCCCTATCCTCATTTCGTCCCTTCCCATTTCGCCCCTTTCCCATTTTGCACAAAATGTGAGAAGTGGGAAGGGGCGATATGGGAAGACACCATCCCCCTCCCCCATTTCACGTTCACAATCAAACTAATAATGAACATCCTAACTAGTCATGAAGAAGATAATGGTGATCACAGTTTAAAATAACAAGATGTATACTAATGACAGGATACAAAGTGAGTCCAATACCTTTAAAACATAACTTACAAGGCAAGGTAATATAAGCCTACTGATTTTAAACAAATGTATTTGACTGTTACAGAAAGTATATATATATATATGAGAGTGTTTTTTTGTATTGGACCTCGTTTTATATGGGCGTATAAAAATCATGTCATCCTTTGGACGCAGATCTATTATTTATATTTTGTTAAAGTAAAAGGCTGACTTTTTGAAGGTTAGAAAATTTTTCGCTCGGATGAATAAAAACTATGGACCAAAATCTGAAGAAATATGTCCTTTACACTATCTGAAAGTTCTGATAAAAAATATTTTACTATAAATTTTCGAAAGCCAAACTATTTACAAGGTTAAGGTAATCATTTTAGAATTTGCTGTTTTTTGGTTGGTGTTAAAAACTAATTTAAAGTAAAATACACACTAAGAAAAATTAATTATTTGGGTTTTTTTTAAACAAAATTTAAATGCCCAATCCCAGACCGAAAGAGAGTTATGGCGTTATTAAAGTAAATTACCTCACCTGTAAATATCAACTTTATATAAAGAAGGTAGTATTGTAAGGACAGGTAACGTATGCTGAAAAATAAATGATAATTATAAACTAAAAGTTCTAAAAGAAGGGGAATAGAGTTGGTGATAGAAAGAAGAAGGTGGGGGGGGGGGGTGTCGTTCTTCAAGTAAATTACCTCACCTGTAAATATCAACTTTATATAAAGAAGGTAGTATTGTAAGGACAGGTAACGTATGCTGAAAAATAAATGATAAATATAAACTAAAGGTTTTAAAATAAGGGGAAAAGAGTTGGTGATAGAAAGAAGGGGGGGGGGGGAGGTGGCGTTCTTAAAGTAAATTGCCTCACCTGTAAATATCAACTTTATATAAAGAAGGCAGTATTGTAAGGACAGGTAACGTATGCTGAAAAATAAATTATAAATATAAACTCAAATTTCCTTACATTTTGGGGAGGTCGGAAACTCGGACTTCTCGGAATTTTTATTAAATATGATAAAGACAAACACTAAAAATGAGTCGCTACACTGAGGTGGGTTGGGATTAAAATGATATTAGTAGAAGTGAAAATCTTCCTGGTCAAAACGAGGTTGTGACTTCTAGTTATTTATAACCATATAACCTGTAAAACAAGTTTTAGTTAATAAAGACATCATTAAGAGATGTACTAAATATATCATGTGTATCAGAGACGCCTCTAGCATTACTTGTACTATTCAAAATTTGTGGCGTTATCGAACACTTAGTCTTCCTAAGAGTCACTCGGCTCAATACGAGATAGCTCAAGGGTGTCTGATGCTAGAAACAAAATACTTATATTCAAATGTTTTATGGGAGATTAATTCTGAAATATCGGGAGTCGTCAAGGGAAAAACTAAAAAAAAAAACATCCATAGAATGCCAATGATCAATTTCATCAAAATCACGAACAAATTTTGATGTGATTTTACAAAGTCATGGGCAATAACTCAGAAACAGTTTTGAGAATGCGTCAAATTTTAATCTTGATCGAGAGCTCACCAATAATACCAAGTATCATTAAAGGGCCATTCTGCTTTTTTGAGAAAAAAACTGTTCATTAACAAAAACGTAGCAAATGTTACCTGTAAGTAATTCTAAAGTATTCTTATAGTATCTCTATATCTTCTTGATCAAACTGAATTTATTTTTGAAGGGTTAATTGAAAACAGGGAGTACTTATTGTTAATTAAGCAGTTTGACCTAGTTTTGGTGTTTGCGTTAATAATTCCTTTATATTTCTATCTGAAACTTTTAGAATACACAAGAGGGACGCAAAAAGAGCAAACTTAAAATTAAAATCAAAAGTTAAAAATTTCATTTATCTCACCTTAATATGACACTCTATCAATATCAGCTTTATCAACAGTCTAGATGTCTATTGTAATTCTCAATTTATGATTTTTTATTTTCTGGATTAATATAATAAAATGACAATACCTGACAATATTTGTTTTCTCTACCTACTCTACTAACTTCTAATATGGCGACGTTCTCGTAGAAGGAACAAAATCACACTAAAAGTAGATCATGTGACCAGTTATTTGGGCGTGAAAATTTGTTCAGTCTGTCCGTAGCTTTAAACAATTTATATATATACAGTCTAGATATCTATTGTAATTCTTAATTTATGATTTTTTTATTTTCTGGATAAATATAATAAAATGACAATACCTGACAATTTTTGTTCTTTCATAACTTCTAATATGGCGACGGTTTTCCTAGAAGGAAGAGATGATTAAACTGTATTAAACTACAAGTAGATCATGTGACATGTTAATTGTCGTTCTATGAAATAAGTTATCGTCTTGAATTGATATTTGTTGTTATTCGGATGAGAAAATATATAGTAACTTGTTATCTTTCAACCACTCTAATCTCTATCAGTACCAAGCTAGATATATTTTATTTTATTTCCTATATCTTATTAATATTGTTTGATATTCTCTTAAAACAGTGATTAAAATATAAAATCATTACCTGTGGCTATGGTATAGACTGTCTTTGTCTGTCTGTACTGTTCAACTGTTCTCTACTAAGGCTACTGTTTAACTGCGTCTCTCTTCTCTACTAAGATTACTGTTTAACTGCGTCTCTCTTCTCTACTAAGGCTACTGTTTAACTGCGTCTCTTTTCTCTACTAAGATGATTAATTTCTATGAAATTGTGCAAGTTTAATTAAATTTTTGCTTCAGGTTTGAATTGGTTGCGATCAATTTTTAAGTAATCAGTCAAATGTCTCCATTTAATACGCCTAGACTCAATTTTGTTGACAAGATGTGCCTCTAGCCATACATGTTATATTTACTTTAGTTTATCAGCAGGTTTCAAGGTCACTTTCAAATGTGGGGTGACTGTGACACAAAAAAATATTTATGACAGACAATTCTGCTTAAGAGATACAAAGTTATAAAGTTGAAAAAGGCCATTTATTTAAATGACATAAGTTGTAAAACATAAAAATAAATCATCAAAATAACATATGCAAAATTAACAATAAAAGTCATATATATTAAAACAAATGATAACTAAAACAACTAACAATGCTGTACCTGAGTATCTAGGACACTGCTTCCCTATGGGAAGTCAACCTACTATAAACTTCAACTGAATAACAAGGTACTCCAAGCAGAAGATGGGGACCCTAACCAGGCCACCCAGTAGTCCCTTACCACTTGAATGATAAGAAACTACTGACCACATCCCAGGACCCAAATTTGGCCCTAGCCATTCACAATAAATAACTAAACAAAAATACAAAATATACCCGGCAGGAAGCAGAAGAAGAACAACCTTTGAAAAAAACAATGGCCCCTGTCCTTGCTTATATATGTATAATATTTCTGAAGTGTTTTAGAAAGTGTTAAATGATAAAACCGTAGAACTCAAACCTAGCCCACATAAAACGACATAGTCAATGACCCCTGTCCTTAACCATATCCGTTCATATGAATCCAGGCCGAGCAATAACTCTACAGTCATCATTAAACTGAAAGGTCCAATAACGGAATACGGACATTATTTTGAAATGCGGTGGAATTCCACCGACCCATCTTCTTATTTTTTTCCTCAGACACACCAACCGCCATAGCATGAGTGGCCGCTCCTATTTGAAAACTATGGCTAAGGTATCGTGACTCGTGAGGTATCTAAACTCACTGCCTTTCTGTAAAGAAACCTCTACCAATCGGAGAACCATCCATGAAGGTAAAAAGGGCTCCCTCTGCCGATTGACGAAGCCGCAAATAATTTGTCCACGCCATAACTGGACAGTTTAGGTCGCCCCTTCTCTGCTTCAATTGTAAAATTGGAAAGTACATATTCTTTTTATGCTTATATAGTGTCATATGAATTTCATATCCCGTAATAGCCCTACTCTCAACAATCGGTTTTAAATTGTTAAACTTAAGACGTATTTGTTACTTGACACACAAACTTAAAATTTCTTTTAGAAAATTTTATGGTCGTTACGGAGAACTCCTTGTCAAATACGACAAATCTGTTACTTGCATTTTGGCAGATTTAGTCAGGCATGAATTGATCTCGTTGCACCTCGTGACTTTGACCTATATAGTAGTGACGGGTGTCGCGCTCGAAGCAGACCATGCTTACTCTTTTCGAAACACCTGTTGGTACTTCTCGTATGGGAAATCCAGTACTATATAATTATTGCAACCGATTTTGTCATGCTCTGGACAAAATTTTTGATTAACGGAATTATTTTGTTTGTACGGATTTTTATAATTATAATAATTGATCTCAGGAACTCTTATCATATAATATTTTCTCCAGGGTTAGGGATTGTAGGTTATAACTTTATTATAATGACAAAGTTACAAAAGCACAGGCACAGGACGTATAAGTTTAATGTTCTTTAAGAAACAAAATGTGCGTATTAGATATTTAGTGTTCGTAGTTCTAAATTCTGTAAACTGAAAACAATCTGAAATTAGCAGAAGAAATACAACCCCTTATGAGATTCTTGGATTAGCATTAAAACAATTTGTATTTCACAAAATAATACTATGTGGGTACTGGACTTAGGGCTAGCATTATATGAAAAAAGTTCCAAAAGTTACACTTAAGACACAACAAATATTCTTTGGAAAAGTTATTATAGTGGAACTTATATATCGTCACAAAAATCCGCGGTGGTTGAAGGTAAAATAGTCAACAATGGCCGTTCATTGACGCCTGATGATCAGACGTCAGCTCAAATCCTCATATTGCGGTATTAAACAATTCTACCCTTCCCTTACCATAGTAGTAAAATAGTCAACAATGGCCGTTCATTGACGCCTGATGATCAGACGTCAGCTCAAATCCTCATATTGCGGTATTAAACAATTCTACCCTTCCCTTACCATAGTAGTAAAATAGTCAACAATGGCCGTTCATTGACGCCTGATGACCAGACGTCAGCTCAAATCCTCATATTGCGGTATTAAACAATTCTACCCTTCCCTTACCATAGTAGTAAAATAGTCAACAATGGCCGTTCATTGACGCCTGATGACCAGACGTCAGCTCAAATCCTCATATTGCGGTATTAAACAATTCTACCCTTCCCTTACCATAGTAGTAAAATAGTCAACAATGGCCATTCTTTGACGCTTGACAATCAGACTATTTTTAGACCGGGAAACTCCCAGATGTGACGTCAGCTCCAATCCTCCTATTGCTGTATTAAGGTATTAAATAGTTCTACCCCTCCTGATAGAGGTCCAGTTTTCATTATGTGTTTTATACTCCCTCCCTTACCATAGTAGTATTACTAGAGGTCCAGTTTTCATTATGTGTTTTATACTCCCTCCCTTACCATAGTAGTATTACTAGAGGTCTAGTTTTCATTATGTGTTTCATACTCCCTCCCTTACCATGGTAGTATTACTAGAGGTCCAGTTTTCATTACGTGTTTCATACTCCCTCCCTTACCATGGTAGTATTACTAGAGGTCCAGTTTTCATTATGTGTTTTATACTCCCTCCCTTACCATAGTAGTATTACTAGAGGTCCAGTTTTCATTATGTGTTTCATACTCCCTCCCTTACCATGGTAGTATTACTAGAGGTCCAGTTTTCATTACGTGTTTCATACTCCCTCCCTTACCATGGTAGTATTACTAGATGTCTAGTTTTCATTATGTGTTTTATACTCCCTACCTTACCATAGTAGTATTACTAGAGGTCCAGTTTTCATTATGTGTTTCATACTCCCTCCCTTACCATGGTAGTATTACTAGAGGTCCAGTTTTCATTATGTGTTTTATACTCCCTCCCTTACCATGGTAGTATTACTAGAGGTCCAGTTTTCATTATGTGTTTTATACTCCCTCCCTTACCATGGTAGTATTACTAGAGGTCTAGTTTTCATTATGTATTTTATACTCCCTCCCTTACCATAGTAGTATTACTATAGGTCCAGTTTTCATTATGTGTTTTATACTCCCTCCCTTACCATAGTAGTATTACTAGAGGTCCAGTTTTCATTATGTGTTTTATACTCGCTCCCTTACCATGGTAGTATTACTAGAGGTACAGTTTTCATTATGTGTTTTATACTCGCTCCCTTACCATAGTAGTATTACTAGAGGTCCAGTTTTCATTATGTGTTTTATACTCGCTCCCTTACCATAGTAGTATTACTAGAGGTCCAGTTTTCATCGTGTGTTTTATACTCCCTCCCTTACCATGGTAGTATTACTAGAGGTTCAGGTTTCATTATGTGTTTTATACTCCCTCCTTTACCATAGTAGTATTACTAGAGGTACAGTTTTCATTATGTGTTTTATACTCCCTCCCTTACCATAGTAGTATTACTAGAGGTCCAGTTTTCATTATGTGTTTTATACTACTCCCTTACCATAGTAATATTACTAGAGGGGTACAGTTTTCATTATGTGTTTTATACTCCCTCCCTTACCATAGTAGTATTACTAGAGGTCCAGTTTTCATTATGTGTTTTATACTCCTCCCTTACCATAGTAGTATTACTAGAGGGGTACATTTTTCATTATGTGTTTTATACTCCCTCCCTTACCATAGTAGTATTACTAGAGGTCCAGTTTTCATTATGTGTTTTATACTCCCTCCCTTACCATAGTAGTATTCCTAGAGATTCAGTTTTCATTATGTGTTTTATACTCCTCCCTTACCATAGTAGTATTACTAGAGGGGTACAGTTTTCATTATGTGTTTTATAGTCCCTCCCTTACCATAGTAGTATTACTAGAGGTCCAGTTTTCATTATGTGTTTTATACTCCTCCCTTACCATAGTAGTATTACTAGAGGGGTACAGTTTTCATTATGTGTTTTATACTCCCTCCTTTACCATGGTAGTATTACTAGAGGTTCAGGTTTCATTATGTGTTTTATACTCCTCCCTTACCATAGTAGTATTACTAGAGGGGTACAGTTTTCATTATGTGTTTTATACTCCTCCCTTACCATAGTAGTATTACTAGAGGTCCAGTTTTCATTATGTGTTTTATACTCCCTCCCTTACCATGGTAGTATTACTAGAAGTTCAGGTTTCATTATGTGTTTTATACTCCCTCCCTTACCATAGTAGTATTACTAGAGGTCCAGTTTACATTATGTGTTTTATACTCCCTCCCTTACCATAGTAGTATTACTAGAGGTCCAGTTTACATTATGTGTTTTATACTCCTCCCTTACCATAGTAGTATTACTAGAGGTCCAGTTTTCATTATGTGTTTTATACTCCCTCCCTTACCATGGTAGTATTACTAGAGGTTCAGGTTTCATTATGTGTTTTATACTCCCTCCCTTACCATAGTAGTATTACTAGAGGTCCAGTTTACATTATGTGTTTTATACTCCCTCCCTTACCATGGTAGTATTACTAGAGGTTCAGGTTTCATTATATGTTTTATACTCCCTCCCTTACCATGGTAGTATTACTAGAGGTCCAGTTTACATTATGTGTTTTATACCCCTCCCTTAACATGGTAGTATTACTAGAGGTCCAGTTTTCATTATGTGTTTTATACTCCCTCCCTTACCATAGTAGTATTACTAGAGGTCTAGTTTTCATTATGTATTTTATACTCCCTCCCTTACCATGGCAGTATTACTAGAGGTCCAGTTTTCATTACGTGTTTCATACTCCCTCCCTTACCATGGTAGTATTACTAGATGTCTAGTTTTCATTATGTGTTTTATACTCCCTACCTTACCATAGTAGTATTACTAGAGGTCCAGTTTTCATTATGTGTTTCATACTCCCTCCCTTACCATGGTAGTATTACTAGAGGTCCAGTTTTCATTATGTGTTTTATACTCCCTCCCTTACCATGGTAGTATTACTAGAGGTCCAGTTTCCATTATGTGTTTTATACTCCCTCCCTTACCATGGTAGTATTACTAGAGGTCTAGTTTTCATTATGTATTTTATACTCCCTCCCTTACCATAGTAGTATTACTATAGGTCCAGTTTTCATTATGTGTTTTATACTCCCTCCCTTACCATAGTAGTATTACTAGAGGTCCAGTTTTCATTATGTGTTTTATACTCGCTCCCTTACCATGGTAGTATTACTAGAGGTACAGTTTTCATTATGTGTTTTATACTCGCTCCCTTACCATAGTAGTATTACTAGAGGTCCAGTTTTCATTATGTGTTTTATACTCGCTCCCTTACCATAGTAGTATTACTAGAGGTCCAGTTTTCATCGTGTGTTTTATACTCCCTCCCTTACCATGGTAGTATTACTAGAGGTTCAGGTTTCATTATGTGTTTTATACTCCCTCCTTTACCATAGTAGTATTACTAGAGGTACAGTTTTCATTATGTGTTCTATACTCCCTCCCTTACCATAGTAGTATTACTAGAGGTCCAGTTTTCATTATGTGTTTTATACTACTCCCTTACCATAGTAATATTACTAGAGGGGTACAGTTTTCATTATGTGTTTTATACTCCCTCCCTTACCATAGTAGTATTACTAGAGGTCCAGTTTTCATTATGTGTTTTATACTCCTCCCTTACCATAGTAGTATTACTAGAGGGGTACATTTTTCATTATGTGTTTTATACTCCCTCCCTTACCATAGTAGTATTACTAGAGGTCCAGTTTTCATTATGTGTTTTATACTCCCTCCCTTACCATAGTAGTATTCCTAGAGATTCAGTTTTCATTATGTGTTTTATACTCCTCCCTTACCATAGTAGTATTACTAGAGGGGTACAGTTTTCATTATGTGTTTTATAGTCCCTCCCTTACCATAGTAGTATTACTAGAGGTCCAGTTTTCATTATGTGTTTTATACTCCTCCCTTACCATAGTAGTATTACTAGAGGGGTACAGTTTTCATTATGTGTTTTATACTCCCTCCTTTACCATGGTAGTATTACTAGAGGTTCAGGTTTCATTATGTGTTTTATACTCCTCCCTTACCATAGTAGTATTACTAGAGGGGTACAGTTTTCATTATGTGTTTTATACTCCTCCCTTACCATAGTAGTATTACTAGAGGTCCAGTTTTCATTATGTGTTTTATACTCCCTCCCTTACCATGGTAGTATTACTAGAAGTTCAGGTTTCATTATGTGTTTTATACTCCCTCCCTTACCATAGTAGTATTACTAGAGGTCCAGTTTACATTATGTGTTTTATACTCCTCCCTTACCATAGTAGTATTACTAGAGGTCCAGTTTTCATTATGTGTTTTATACTCCCTCCCTTACCATGGTAGTATTACTAGAGGTTCAGGTTTCATTATGTGTTTTATAGTCCCTCCCTTACCATAGTAGTATTACTCGAGGTCCAGTTTACATTATGTGTTTTATACTCCCTCCCTTACCATGGTAGTATTACTAGAGGTTCAGGTTTCATTATATGTTTTATACTCCCTCCCTTACCATGGTAGTATTACTAGAGGTCCAGTTTACATTATGTGTTTTATACCCCTCCCTTAACATGGTAGTATTACTAGAGGTCCAGTTTTCATTATGTGTTTTATACTCCCTCCCTTACCATAGTAGTATTACTAGAGGTCTAGTTTTCATTATGTATTTTATACTCCCTCCCTTACCATGGCAGTATTACTAGAGGTCCAGTTTTCATTACGTGTTTCATACTCCCTCCCTTACCATGGTAGTATTACTAGATGTCTATTTTTCATTATGTGTTTTATACTCCCTACCTTACCATAGTAGTATTACTAGAGGTCCAGTTTTCATTATGTGTTTCATACTCCCTCCCTTACCATGGTAGTATTACTAGAGGTCCAGTTTTCATTATGTGTTTTATACTCCCTCCCTTACCATGGTAGTATTACTAGAGGTCCAGTTTTCATTATGTGTTTTATACTCCCTCCCTTACCATGGTAGTATTACTAGAGGTCTAGTTTTCATTATGTATTTTATACTCCCTCCCTTACCATAGTAGTATTACTATAGGTCCAGTTTTCATTATGTGTTTTATACTCCCTCCCTTACCATAGTAGTATTACTAGAGGTCCAGTTTTCATTATGTGTTTTATACTCGCTCCCTTACCATGGTAGTATTACTAGAGGTACAGTTTTCATTATGTGTTTTATACTCGCTCCCTTACCATAGTAGTATTACTAGAGGTCCAGTTTTCATTATGTGTTTTATACTCGCTCCCTTACCATAGTAGTATTACTAGAGGTCCAGTTTTCATCGTGTGTTTTATACTCCCTCCCTTACCATGGTAGTATTACTAGAGGTTCAGGTTTCATTATGTGTTTTATACTCCCTCCTTTACCATAGTAGTATTACTAGAGGTACAGTTTTCATTATGTGTTTTATACTCCCTCCCTTACCATAGTAGTATTACTAGAGGTCCAGTTTTCATTATGTGTTTTATACTACTCCCTTACCATAGTAATATTACTAGAGGGGTACAGTTTTCATTATGTGTTTTATACTCCCTCCCTTACCATAGTAGTATTACTAGAGGTCCAGTTTTCATTATGTGTTTTATACTCCTCCCTTACCATAGTAGTATTACTAGAGGGGTACATTTTTCATTATGTGTTTTATACTCCCTCCCTTACCATAGTAGTATTACTAGAGGTCCAGTTTTCATTATGTGTTTTATACTCCCCTCCCTTACCATAGTAGTATTCCTAGAGATTCAGTTTTCATTATGTGTTTTATACTCCTCCCTTACCATAGTAGTATTACTAGAGGGGTACAGTTTTCATTATGTGTTTTATAGTCCCTCCCTTACCATAGTAGTATTACTAGAGGTCCAGTTTTCATTATGTGTTTTATACTCCTCCCTTACCATAGTAGTATTACTAGAGGGGTACAGTTTTCATTATGTGTTTTATACTCCCTCCTTTACCATGGTAGTATTACTAGAGGTTCAGGTTTCATTATGTGTTTTATACTCCTCCCTTACCATAGTAGTATTACTAGAGGGGTACAGTTTTCATTATGTGTTTTATACTCCTCCCTTACCATAGTAGTATTACTAGAGGTCCAGTTTTCATTATGTGTTTTATACTCCCCCCCTTACCATGGTAGTATTACTAGAAGTTCAGGTTTCATTATGTGTTTTATACTCCCTCCCTTACCATAGTAGTATTACTAGAGGTCCAGTTTACATTATGTGTTTTATACTCCCTCCCTTACCATAGTAGTATTACTAGAGGTCCAGTTTACATTATGTGTTTTATACTCCTCCCTTACCATAGTAGTATTACTAGAGGTCCAGTTTTCATTATGTGTTTTATACTCCCTCCCTTACCATGGTAGTATTACTAGAGGTTCAGGTTTCATTATGTGTTTTATACTCCCTCCCTTACCATAGTAGTATTACTAGAGGTCCAGTTTACATTATGTGTTTTATACTCCCTCCCTTACCATGGTAGTATTACTAGAGGTTCAGGTTTCATTATATGTTTTATACTCCCTCCCTTACCATGGTAGTATTACTAGAGGTCCAGTTTACATTATGTGTTTTATACCCCTCCCTTAACATGATAGTATTACTAGAGGTCCAGTTTTCATTATGTGTTTTATACTCCCTCCCTTACCATAGTAGTATTACTAGAGGTCTAGTTTTCATTATGTATTTTATACTCCCTCCCTTACCATGGCAGTATTACTAGAGGTCCAGTTTTCATTATGTGTTTTATACTCCCTTTCTTACCATGGTAGCGATTCAGGTTTCAGGATTACTAGAGGTCCAGTTTTCTAAAGAACTTGTGACGGTTTTATTTAATATTGTTTAATTTTATATCATCTAGATGCATATTTTAAGTTTATAAGTTTTCATTCTGTACATAATGATAAGTCAATCCATTATATTCATATTCCTTATTCAATCCTTAATATTTAGCATATACAAGTACCGTTATTTCTCATGAGATTCTGTGAGAGTTAGTTTGTTTATAAGGGCATGCAGACCACATTTTCTTCAGAATGAGCACTGCACTCGAACTGTAAAGTTGGAACTCTTCTGGTTGAGCTCTACCCTGGAGGTCCTCTGTGACTAGTGTTACCAGTGGTATCTCATCTAGGCATCTTGTGTGATCACCAAAACGATAGTGTGCTTTTTAGCAAGTGTGAGCTCTACCCCGAAGGTCCTATGTGACTAGTGTTGTCGGCGGTACCTCATTACCTTTTTTTTTCAATCGGGCGATCCCCAGTGAGTGATCCCGGTGTTGTGCATGTTATAATATACAGTGTTTCAGTGCTTTATTGTGATTCGTGTGTGCCGCCTCAAATATTTTGGGCTATTGTGCATTTAATAATTATACGTGTGAAAATCATTTTGTGCCTTTTGTGTATAGGACTGTGCTCTGGTTCATCTTACCCATTTTTGTGTGCCCAGTTTGGGGGCCCGATATCGTATTTCCATTTTGGGGCTTAATATATCATTGTGTCTCGTAGCAGCGCCTATTCATTTTCACCCCTTTTAACAAGTGTATATAGTGTATGGTGTATTATTGATATTTTTGATATATAAAGTTTTGTTTATAAAACATTTGTTTGTTTGAATTGAGATATTGGTTTTCGTGTGTTCTTGGCAGTAGAACAACATCGCCCTTTTTGTTCATTCGAGTCTTTGGGTGTTCTTACATTTGGGATAGAACTTAGTCACTTTTGAGCTGACACTTATTCACGTTTGAGAGACACCACCCCTTTAAGCCCTTGGCAGTCAGCCGTAATAAAGGGAGATAACGTGTGCAGTCATGATGAACTCAAGGGAGTTAACTCTTGTTTTAAAAAAGAGGGAATTATGGGTAGACAGCGGTCAGCTGGAAGTGAAACACGGTTGTGTTGGCGGTTAGCCTTTCTTTTTGACTTTGTAATATCGTATCCGTATGTTATATTTGTCAATCATTTTGAAGACAATTAAACTTTATTTACATTTTACGTCATTCATTTAACTTGCATAAAAGTGGAGGATTATAGAACATTTGTCATACAAGCCGAGGACGGTGTGCGCGCTAGATGGGTGTGTGACAACGTTAACGGAGAGATTTTGCGTGGTGGTTCTGGGGTTGAAAAGCAAAACCCCATCCCCAGAAATATAATTCCAGTTTCACGCTACAAAATAAAGTGGAGGTTTTAAATCATATTTATCATGAATCTGTTGATGTTATATGTATGAGAGTATGGTAATGTACTTTGATCGCAATAATCACAGTAATCTCACAAGAGTTCCTTCCCTTTAACTATTCATTAGTTATTGCGATTCCGGAATCGGGTTGTTCTAACTGGTTTCGGTCAGTGCGTGAAAGGAGAGAACGAACCCACCACTGGACCGTTTTGATTGTGAATCGATTGTGAAATGAAAAATAAAAGATTCGAGAATTTGAGCATGTGTATGTAACTTCATTAGAAGTCCAGTTTTCATTATGTGTTTTATACTCCCTCCCTTATCAGAACAGAATAAAACAATCGATTTCTCAAATATTTGTTTAATAAAAAAAACTAATATTTAATTTAACAGTAATATTGTTTACAAAAAAATACTTTTATTATAACATGTTTATCATATACAATACATGTTCAGTGAGTTAATAACACTGTGTAATAAATACTGTAATTATAACATGTTTATCATATACAATACATGTTCAGTGAGTTAATAACACTGTATAATAAATACTGTTATTATAACATGTTTATTATATACAATACATGTTCAGTGAGTTAATAACACTGTATAATAAATACTGTTATTATAACATGTTTATTATATACAATACATGTTCAGTGAGTTAATAACACTGTATAATAAATACTGTTATTATAATATGTTTATTATATACAATACATGTTCAGTGAGTTAATAACACTGTATAATAAATACTGTTATTATAATATGTTTATTATATACAATACATGTACAGTGAGTTAATAACACTGTGTATCACAGATTATAAACAATCATAACAATATAGCTTAATAGTTTAATTATTGTTTTACCGACTGAAAGTAGTATTCTCAATCTGAGGCCTATTTCATGAAGAAACTAAACGGGGAACAATTGATCTTTTCGAGTGTCAATTTGTGTCTTTAATTGATGTAAATAGCCTAGTAAGTACTAGAACGCCACGACAATCACACACTCTCTTCAATTATACCTCGAACTAAACATTGTTCTTTCAATTCAGTTCAAATAACCTGGTAACAGAATTAGTTGATGCATGTTAATCAATAATCAAAGAGGGTTAAAACAAATCTAAATCTGAATCTAAATCTGAATCTGAATCTGAATATAAATCTAAATCTGAATCTAAATATAAATCTGAATCTGAATCTGAATCACTCTCTATTCTTAAATCTGAATCTAATTTACTGTATTGTAAACCTGCAGACACTTCATTTAAATATTTACAATCTTTATACACCTCATAATCATTCTCATAATCATCATTTAAATCATAAGAATTATAATCATCATCATAATCATCATCAATAAAAGATTCTTCATCTTTATACAAATATCTAATAAACATAAACACTGAATCATCATCATCATCATCATTATCTAATAAAGAATCTAACTCAACAGGCAGTGAAAATTGTTTAAAATAATCTTTAAACCTCAGAAATCTAGTTACCGGTTTTCCAACTCTAGAGTTTAGCAGTTGTTCTGAAATTCGGTCATGAATTGCTAGACCTGTATTTTGTCTGATAACTCTTCTACAAATTTCTTTCAGGCTCAGATTGTTGGCAAAAAGAAAGAATTTTTCTCTCGGTTTTTCTCTTAATGTTTTTGGCAATGATGCATCACATTTTTCTTCGACTTTAAAATGTAATTGTTGTGTAATTTCTTCAAATGAGCCACCACTTAAATACAAGATTTGCCTTAATTCGTGCCTTGATTCTGAAGAAAATTCCTCCAGAGATATCTGACCATAGGAGATTTCTCCAACATCTGAGGTTAAAAGTTGCAGGTTGACATTTTTAAAAACAAGAAATTTGATAAAATTGACTGTTTGATCAATTTGCCATAATGGTGTGAATATGAATACATTTTGAATAATAGTGTTACCATTAAGACATGGCTGATTAAAAGATTGTTTACAACCATGAGACAGAAGTAAATTAAAACATGTTAAATCATAAACATTATTTGTTAAATCTATGTATTGTAGAGCAGATCGACCATGGTTGTCCACAATATTCACATCAGCTCCATGTATTAATAGTGTTTCTAATAATTTTCTATCATTTTTCATACAGGCCAACATTAAAACTGTTTTCCCGCCAATATCTTGCACATTGATGTCTGCATCAAGATTGAGTAAAATATCAATACATGCAAGATATCGGGGATAATATTCAAAGGCACATAACTCTTTCACTATTGAATTGACTTGTATCATATTTAATTTTTCTTTTATCAAAGTAAATCCAATGACACATAGGTGAAGTGCTGTATGACCCCGATGGTTTTGTCTGTTGACGTCACGGGGTAAAGCAGCTAAAAACTGAATAAAGGGTGAATTATTTAAAAGTGAGGCTACCATTAATGGTGAATTACCCTCATTAATTATAAGATTAAAATCTAATCCATAATCCAACAAAAAACTAAAATCTATGTATAAATATTCCATATAAAATTGAGCTAAAAGATGGACTATATTTTCACCTGATGATGTTAAAGAATTGATATAGAGACCATTCGAAATATAAAACCATAGAGATTTAAAATCATTTTTACTCAGAATATATTTAACTAATTGAAGCTGATTATCGACATGATTAGTTAAAACATCAACATTATGTTGAAATAAAACATGAACCGATTCCACATCCTGAGATTCTGCTATTTTATGAAGAGTTTGTAAACCATCTGTAGAGGAGAATGGTGAATTCCCTTTTTTATTTTTTATATTCACAACACACTCCACCCTGTCTACTAAACACCTTACAATGTCTATAGTACCATACCGTACAGCTATATGTAAGGGTGTTTTACCATCACTGTCCTGTAAATTAATAACACAGTCCACCCTGTCAACTAAACACCTTACAATGTCTATATTATTCCAATACTGTATAGCTATATGTAAGGGTGTTTTACCAACACTGTCCTGTATATTAATATCACAGTCCACACGGTCTATTAAACACCTTACAATGTCTATATTATTCCAATACTGTATAGCTATATGTAAGGGTGTTTTACCACCTTTGTTTTGTATGTTGATATCACAGCGTGGATTGTCTACTAAACACCTTACAATGTCTATAGTATTATGCAGTACAGCTATATGTAAGGGTGTATCACCACCTTTGTTTTGTATGTTGATATCACAGCGTGGATTGTCTACTAAACACCTTACACTGTCTATAGTACTATACATTACAGCTATTTGTAAGGGTGTATTACCATATATGTCTAGTATGTTGATATCACAGCGTGGAATGTCTACTAAACACCTTACAATGTCTATAGTACTATACCATACAGCTGTATGTAAGGGTGTATAACCACCACTGTCCTGTGTATTAATATCACAGTCCACCCTGTCTACTAAACACCTTACAATGTCTATAGTACTGTTCCGTAGAGCTATATGTAAGGGTGTTCTACCATCAATGTTCTTCACATTAATATCACAGGTATCTCTCTGTATCAGTCTTCTTACAGTTGGTAGATCTTTGTTC
The DNA here is from genome assembly GCA_029955415.1 of Lottia scabra. Taxonomy (NCBI): domain Eukaryota; kingdom Metazoa; phylum Mollusca; class Gastropoda; family Lottiidae; genus Lottia; species Lottia scabra. Next base: position 267,693 of record JARJEI010000070.1, read on the forward strand.
ATTATGGCATCAAATAAAGCTGTACTGGTTGCCATTTTCAAATCAGTCTGTAATAAATAATAAAAACAGTAACAATTTGACAATTCATTTATGATATATTTGTTTATGAGAGGGGGATGTATGTAAAAAATAAAACAAGATAGCTTTCCAGGCAAGGTAAGATACACCAAATTTCGTCAAATAGGGGTGACCGGGGATGGTTGTCACATTTCTAAGACTTTCGTCATTTCTGATTTTTTAAAGCATTGGTTAAAGGGATAGTCTGAATTTTTTTTAGGTCAAAAATGTTTTTTGCTCAAATTTGTGAAAACTAAACGCTAAAAACATGCTAAAATATATAAAACCTTACGTAAGGTTCTTGAAGTGTGTTATGTTTTTTGGACGCTGATAGGAAACTACTGAACGGATTTGAGTAAAATAAACGCCTTAATGTAGAGAAATGTCCCTCTTGTGTATTTAAGAGGTTTCAGCCTGAAATATTGAGCCATTTAAAGGGCAAACATCAAAACTAGGTCAAATTGCTTAATTAACAATAAGTACTCCCTGTATGTAATTAACCCTTTAAAAACAAATTCAGTTTGATCAAGAAGATATAGAGATACAATAAGCATACTTTAAAAATACTCTCAGGTAGCATTTGCGATTTTTTTATATTTTTTGCAGAATGGCCCTTTAACATTTTGTTTCATAGTAAGTTGAAGAGTAGCAACTCACTTATATATAAATATGTTTTTATTGGTAAAACTTTACTTAAAATATTTTATTTTTGTTTTACAAAAAAATCACAAAAACTGAGACACGCTGCCCCATAGATAGTATGGTTGGTTGTCAAAGATTATGGGGTACGTTGTCATATAGTATTAGATTGCCTCTATAAAGAAAACTACAATTAACTACTTCGACCTAAACGAGCAGTCTAAATTCTGAATTGAAATTTGTTAATTTGAACAAGATTTATTGTTTTTGTTCATCTTCCTTTATTGGGGTGATGGAAATCGAGAGAAGATAATTACAAGAGGGAGATTAAAAAAGGGGAAAGGTGTTATTAAAGTAAATTACCTCACCTGTAAATATCAACTTTATATAAAGAAGGCAGTATTGTAAGGACAGGTAACGTATGCTGAAAAATAAATTATAAATATAAACTCAAAGTTCTAAAAGAAGGGGAGAGAGTGGGTGGTTGAAAGAAGGAAGTGATTGTTGTGTTATTAAAGTAAATTACCTCACCTGTAAATATCAACTTTATATAAAGAAGGCAGTATTGTAAGGACAGGTAACGTATGCTGAAAAATAAATTATAAATATAAACTCAAAGTTCTAAAAGAAGGGGAGAGAGTGGGTGGTTGAAAGAAGGAAGTGATTGTTGTGTTATTAAAGTAAATTACCTCACCTGTAAATATCAACTTTATATAAAGAAGGCAGTATTGTAAGGACAAGTAACGTATGCTGAAAAATAAATTATAAATATAAACTCAAATTTCCTTACATTTTACATGTCGCTTGACGGTGTTCGAACTTGGTCTAGTATTTATTATTTTGTAAATTGAGAAAAGAGGAATGTTTGCAATGTTCTTTAATATCAGCCCCAGTACCACGATCTTTTAGCGTCGGTATACAATCTAACATTATATACATCATGAGAGTTTTAGGTCAATTTTTCTATATAATATACTTGTAAGCTAAAATATAGTATATTTATACATTTAGCATAATTTAGCCAAGTTTCAGTTTTAATATTGGGTGTTATAGAAGATAGAATACAACACATTTCTTTAATACATTTAGGGACATAACGTTTCAACACAAGATACACGTGTCGTCATCAGATGTAATGGCAAGAGAATAAAACATAACAAAGTATATACCAACAAGAAACAATATGAAGATTAAGAGAAACAATAGATGAAAGTTAATTTACAAGTAAGGTAACCAATGTGAAGTCATGGAGCAGGTAATCATTAAGCATTCTCTTGCCATTACATCTGATGACGAAACGTGTATCTCGTGTTGAAACGTTATGTATCTAAATGTATTATCGTAGTGTGTTATATTACATAATACTGTCTTGTGTTTTGTTATTAATCTTCAAGAATCTATGACAGGTAGTTTCATGTAGTAAAATAAATAAACATGAATTTTATATAAAAAACAACATTTGTTTTTTCTATGAAGTTTTCTCCCTTCTTTTATATAATTGTCAAATATGATGAATCTGCTTCTCGCATTTTGGTCGAATTGATACGTCAGGCATGATGGATCTGGTTGCACCACGTGATTTTAACCTATTTATTAGTGGCGGTGTCATGCGCGAAGCAGACTATGCTTACTCTTTTCGAAACACATGATTGTACTTCTCGTATGGAAAGTCCTCTACTATACAACTATTACACTCTTTTCGAAACACCTGATGGTACTTCTCGTATGGAAAGTCCTCTACTATACTATTTTTTCTATCGATTTTGTCATGTTCTGAACGAGATTTTTGATTATTTGATTGAAAGAAGGGAGTTTTGTGGCGTTATTAAAGTAAATTACCTCACCTGTAAATATCAACTTTATATAAAGAAGGCAGTATTGTAAGGACAGGTAACGTATGCTGAAAAATAAATCATAAATATAAACTTAAATTTCCTTACATTTTACTTGTCGCTTGGCGGTGTTCGAACTTGGTCTAGTATTTATTATTTTGTGAATTGAGAAAAGAGAAATGTCTGCAATGTTCTTTAATATCAGCCCCAGTACCACGATCCTTTAGCGTCGGTATAAAATCTAACCATTCTAACATTATATACATCATAAGACTTTAAGCTCCATTTTGCTATATAATACACTTATAAGCTAATTTATAGTATATTTATACATTAAGTATAAGTAAGTCATGTTTCAGTTTTAATATTGGGTGTTATAGAAGATACTCTCCTATAGAAACACATTTTTTCTATAATCACTTCAAAGAGGATTAGAATTAAAATCAAAAGTGAAAATATGTGATCAAAGTTCAAACAAATCACCGTGTTAAAAGTGGAACATATTTATTCATTGTTTTGTGTCATCATACATAAAAAGAACATTACAAATTGTTCTCCAATTCACAGATATCAAGACTCAAAATAACGTGTTGAAGAGTCTGGGGAGTCTTGCGGAAAAATTGAAAAAAATAGAGTTTTACGTCCTGCTTTTCTGCACATGCAGATGGATAGGCACATATCATGCTGTTTACAATAAGGTAATTTTGCCAGGACAGCCGCATAAGCCTAATCTTTTTTTTCACTATCCAACTGTTGGAGAAGCCAAGACACTGAAAGAGGAAGGGGACTGGTGTAGTCATCTTGCTGTATTGGGGTGATAGAAAGGGGGAGAAGATGTCTGAAAGAGGAAGGGTACTGGTGTAGTCATCTTGCTATATTGGGGTGATGGCAATGGGGAGAAGATGACTGAAAGAGGAAGGGGACTGGTGTAGCCATCTTGTTATATTGGGGTTATGGAAAGGGAGAGAAGATGACTGAAAGAGGAAGGGGACTGGTGTAGTCATCTTGCTATATTGGGGTGATAGAAAGGGAGAGAAGATGACTGAAAGAGGAAGGGGACTGGTGTAGCCATATTGCTATATTGGGTTTCGGTGGAGGGAGGTTTGAATCTCCCAAATGTACAGGCCTAGGATGGAACAAATACTTTATTGAGAAAATGGGATTAAGGGTCTGGATTCAGGCTTTTCTTCTGTTGTGATCTGAAAGTAGAAAAAATAAGAACTCGCCCGTTGGGCGAGTAGTATAGTATCTGCTAATTTATAATTGGTTTTAGTTTGCTATGAACCAGATTGTCATTAAAGTTCTGATTTTTTGAGTAGGCAACTATCATTTTCTGCTTATAAACATGGGGAAATTTCTCTTGAAGACTCTTGTAGTGGGTATGAACTATCTTGCTTGCTCGATTACTGGTTGTATTAAACGGGACAACAAAGGGTGCTATGCCTGCAAAATGATGAATATTGAGTCCTATAGGTCTTGCTGTATTCAATGTCTCAATCCAGTAGGCTTCTCTGGATTGTCTGAATTTGGTGGTTTCATCTTCCGGTAAATCAATTTCTATACGTTCAATTGGGGTTAGGGTGAGATCGTTTATTGAATGGTCATCGAGGTTGAAATGATTAGAAACGGGCTTGTCTTTCTTTAATTTTATATCTGATCTATGGGCATTGAATCGAGTGCGTAAATTATTCTTAGTTTCTCCTACATATTGTTTGGGGCATTTCTGACATGAAATTAAATAAATTACATTTGAGCTATCACATGATAAATGCTCCTGGATCGGATACCTTTTATTAGTAAAGCTACTCATAAAATAATGTGTTTCAGCTACAAAGGGACATGTTTTGCATCTATTTGACAAACATGGGGCACACCTTAAACCTGGAGGAACTTCGGCATATAGTCTAGTCTTCGCTGCTATTTGCGCTAAAGTGGAGTTTTTTATGTTTCGTAAAAATCGTTTTGAGTATCCACGCTCTTTCAGTTTTGAGAAAACAATCGTACAGGCTTGGTTGAAATCAGAGGATCTTGTGCAAATTCGGTGAAATCGTAAAACTTGTGATTTAATAATACCGGAAAAGGTATGTTTTGGGTGAAACGAGCTTTTGTGCAGGAGTTGATGAGCATCAGTTTCTTTGAAATATACCTTAATGTCCAGTTTATTGGTTTCTGCTATGGAATCTCCTTTGAAAACAGTGGTATCGAGAAAATCTATGCTTTTATGACTGACGTTGGCGGTTAGTTTGATGGACGGATGGTGGTTGTTGAGAATTTCAAAGAATTCCCAGAACTGCTCAATGGAATAAGTCCAAACCATAAAAATGTCATCTAAAAATCGTCCATAAAATAATGGATCAAAGGGACAAAGGGGTAATACCTCACGTTCCCACTCTGCCATGAAAAGATTTGCGTATGAAGGGGCGAATCGTTTACCCATAGCTGTTCCTGAAGTTTGTAGATACGTTTTACCATTAAATGTGAAATCATTGCGACTGAGACAAATCTCTAAAAGCTCTAAAATTGCATCATCGGGTCTGTTCGGATCTGGGTTTCTACTAAAAGCTTTACGAACTGCCATTAACCCGGCAGTGTTATCAATATTGGTATACATAGAAGACACGTCAATAGAAATCAGAATGGCATTCGGAGGAACTCGAAGATTTTTAATTTTATTTACAAAATCAGTTGTGTCCTTAAGATAGGCTTTATGTTGGCAAGCTAGAGGTAGTAAGAAATGGTCAATGTATTCTGACACCGCATATGACTCACTACCACAGTCAGATATGATCGGACGGCCTTTAGGGATTTTATTAGGGACGAACCACTCCTTTGTAGGATTCTTATGGATCTTAGGCAAAGTGTATAAATGTCTCTCACGACAATCGGGTTTGGCAGACAGATAATCATATTGTTTCTGTTTGAGATAACTGTCTTTGACTAAATTTCCAAGAATATTGTTAATCATTTTAGAAGTTTCCTTAAAAATTGGGTCTGGCAAAATGGCATAATGTTTAAGATTATTCAATTGATTCTCTGCTTCTAAAATATAATCTTCCCTATTTAGAATGACACAACATGAACCTTTGTCACTTTTTTTAATAATAATGCTATCATCTTTCTTAAGTAAGTTTAAAGCTTCACGTTCTACCCGTGTCAGATTAGGTTTTTCATTAGTAATAGAAAGATTTGTTGTTTGGCTATTCATACTCTCAAATACTTCTAAAATTTCAGGATGGATGGCGGCCTTGGGCGGTTTCCACGTGGATTTAGGAATAAACATTGTTCTAGCACCACGTGGGGGGTGGTTTCGAAAAAAATAAGTGCAGCTGAGATTGCGTTGAAATCGTTCAATAGATGGACGAAGATAGTCAATGTTGGCTACCTTCGGGGTCGGAATAAATTTAAGTCCACGGTCTAAGATGGAATGTTGAAGGGGAGTGAGAATTTTACGGCTCAAGTTGACAACAGTTTGGCCTAGTGGTGGCCTCTCAGTATTTTTATCCCCAGTAATTAGTTTAAAGACAACTTACTCGATGCTTGAAGCTGGTGTATCCAAAATAAATAGATGCTGTTTGCTGTATCAGGAGACCAATGTAGATCATCAACTGGTTCAAATTCTTCTTCGTATGGAGGTAGGATTGCTGCGTCGTTGGTGTTGAAATCCATCATCATTTTGTTCAAAGTACTTAGGTTCTGTTGGGCTTTCTTCGTGATTTTATGGGAGATAGGTATACAGGTGAAGAAAATTCTGGATTTAGGAAAGGTTCGTTTGGCGGCGGCGATTAATTTCTGGACTTGGTCAAATGCGGTTTTGGCTAACTGGTAACGGTTGTTGAGACCTACATGAATGATGACGGTAGCTGGTTTGAAAACATGGTCGTACGAATCAATGATGGATTGGATGTGATGAATCTGGGCACCAGGGTACGAATGAATTTCGGTGTCTGAAGCAGTTTTGGTAATTCTGTTCAGGTTAGAAGATCCAATAATTAAGGTTGATTTCTGTAGAGCGGGTAGAGTCCATGATGATTTGTCATCGGTTTTATGGTAAAAGGGTTTGGTAGCGGATATAATGGTTGTCGACGGGATGATTGGAACTGGTACACAAGTTGAAGATGGAAAATTAGATAGTGATCGGGACCTGGTACGAGGAGGGGATGGTTTGGAAGTATGGCTTGACTTGGTCGGAGAATTCGGGGTTTCCTGTTGGTCAAGATATTTACAGAAGGCAGATAGATTTACGGAACCAGAGTCCCTAGGTGAAGATTCAGATGGGGTGGTAGAGGAGGAATCTGAAAGAGAAAAGAGAAGAGGGGTGCCCTCTCTACGCGAACGTTTACCAACGTCTGCTGGACTAGGTGTAGGTGAACTTCGGGCACGTTTAGGGGTTTGGTTCAATACGGCGGTGACCCTAGTAAGTGCAGGTGTATTCAGGTCAACATCCATTGCAGTTGGTATAGATATGGTGACTCTGGCCTTGGTACTGTTAATCGTTTGGTAAAATTGGGTAATTACGGATTGGGTAAGGCGTTTCCCATAGGACCGACGTGCCCAGGACAGGGCATGGGATATGATACGGTCGACGGCTGCTGGAGAAAAAGACTTTGCGCGGATAGTAGCTAGCTTCTCTTGAAGGGTGGTTTGGTAGTGGTCGATCAGGGCCTGCGTCACCTTAGAGAGCCATGTCCGATTGAGGGATCTAATATTTGTGTCAACAGCTGAAGTTCTCATTGCTGGACGAATAAAACTATCCAGCTCATGGATTTTGCGCTTAAAGGTAAAGGCAGGTTGACCTTCCTGTTGAAGTCTAAGGGTGGCCAAATGATGAAGACACTGCATAACTTGGAAGAACACCTTAACAAAGGGCTCTTCCTCCTTATGAGTGGGAACTGGTTGGCGTCTGTGGGCTGGTGGTCGTTTCTGTTGTTGGTTAGGTCGTTGATAATTTCTGGGTGGGTAGGAGTCGCTGTAGTTAGGTCGGTGATGGGGTGGAACATAAGTGGTTGGATTGGTAGGCGGTCGGCGATTAGTAGGTGGTAGAGGTCGATGGAAAACAGGACCATTGTAGGGTACTTGATGTTGGTTTGGTTGACGATTAGTGTTACGATATCTGGCTTCTTGCCAGTGGTTGTTGTAGTTTCGGAACATAATGAAAATAAATGGAGGTTAGATGTGGAATGTTCAGGGAATGTAATTGGGTGAAAACTGTATATGCTAGCGTAAAGTGTGGGGATCAGGTTATGCAGATAAATCAAGCTGGGTGGGAGAAATGATGCAGAATAAAAGCTAGGTGATTATGCAAAAATATATATATACAATAATGTAAAAAATAGACAAAAAAATAACAAAAACTTACACAATAGACACGAACCGGTTTTCGAAATATTTTTCTTTTTCAAGTGTCGATAAATTGTGGACAGTTTTTTCATTTATTCGGAGTTGAATTTAATGTTTTTGAAAATCGACCTATTTCTGAAATCAACAAAATCTCAATTCATTCTCCTGCAGGAATGGACAAGTGTTCAAGTGTATTCAAATTATAAAAAAAGTACTTACGGTTGTCTGAAATCTCAGAGCCTAATGATATTCTTTCTGCTGACGTGCGTGCCTCTGACACTATTACAACTGTATTTTTTATCACAAATAAAGACAAACTCAATGTCTTCCGAGTATATTCTGAGTAATCATTGATTAAGTAATCAGTTACAGTATTGGAACATTACCAAGTCAATCTAGTGTTGATAGTATGATTAATATTGATTTTTAAGCTGTTTGTTTACAATTGTAGATATGGAATTTCCAGGCCTATTATACGATATTGATTTTTGTTATTTTATAAACACTTGTTAAAGGAAAGCTTTCAAATATATCATTTTTAAATAAAGGGAGGGATAATGTGTAAATTGAAGGGTAATGTATGGTAAATATGAGAGTATGGTGAATTTTAAGGTATATTTTGATGGATGTTTGTACAAAGGTTGGCATACAATTAAAACAGATCAACAATAGTGCATTTCTTAAATATAGAGTTTATCAAATTAAGTACTAGTTTTCGAAATATGTACAATTTTTCGCTACGGTCAGCAAACATTGCTGGGTTAAATTTGAAGAGCTGAACTGAGAATTGTATACTGTTTAAACTCTGCATATAACAAACTTCACATGCGTAGTTTAAAACCGATATGACCATAGATTGATAAACGTAGCATATAGATTTAACATCTAAAGATAATATATTATCCTTTCTATTATTTAGCCTTTCTGCCTTGAGACGCAATTCGATTTTCAGCTTTTGTAAATTTTCCATTTTCAAACATAAGAATACCAAGATAAACATACTGATTTATAATTTCTAGTGGTTTTCCTCCCAAGGATCAAACACAATTAAAATTTAAAGGCGGTCAACCTCTGTGAAAATTTACTATTTTAGCCTTTTCTGAGTTAATCTTTAGTTTCCATTTTGAGCAAAAATCTTCATCTTTTGACTAGTAGGGTTTTTATATCAACAGGAAACAGTAAAGAATATATATCGAAGTCACAAATTTTGACATCTTGATGATCATTATTTAACAAGAATTTCCTGAAGGTCATTGATGAATAGAAGAAATAGTAGTGGTGATAGGGGTTCACCTTGTTTGACACCATCAAAGCTTAGTAGTGGTAATAGGGGTTCACCTTGTTTGACACCATCAGTAATGGTGATAGGGGTTCACCTTGTTAAACACCATCAAAGCTTAGTAGTGGTGATAGAGGTTCACCTTGTTTGACACCATCAAAGCTTAGTGGTGGTGATTGGGGTTCACCTTGTTTGACACCATCAAAGCTTTGTAGTGGTGATAGGGGTTCACCTTGTTTGACACCATCAAAGCTTTGTAGTGGAGATAGGGGTTCACCTTGTTTGACACCATCAAAGCTTAGTAGTGGTGATAGGGGTTCACCTTGTTTGACACCATCAAAGCTTAGTAGTGGTGATAGGGGTTCACCTTGTTTGACACCATCAAAGCTTTGGAATTTTTCAGATAAACTTCCTTTGAATTTAACTACCTTATACGTTCGTGTGTACATCTATTTGACCATGTTAGTAAATTTATTACCGACTCCATTTGAGTTCAGTTCAAGTAAGAGGAGGTTCCTATTAACTTTGTCGAAAGCTTCCGTTAGATCAATAAAAGCAAGGGTTAATCTGATGATTCATTTGGAAACTTGCTGAATAATATTTATTATAATACAATGTATATAAAAGTTGTCAATAACTGTTAGTTAACGGAGCCTATTCAATATGATTGTTATGATAATCTCACGACTCATTTCCAAACCCCGTGATCAATATTTATTACCGGGTATAGTTTAGAGATAATAGTTATTAGAATTTCAAAAGAATATATTATACATGCAAGAATATAAACATACATATATACATAATGAGATACATAATTAGCCTACTCTATAATTGATTTTCTCACTTTGAAAGATTTAAATATATATTTTCCTAGGTTGATTATTGTTCTAATATTTGTGGTAGTCATAATGCATTTCATTTTTTGTAAGGAAGGGAAAGACCAGTAGTGACGATGGAAATATTTGCGGCGAAGATCAATGTAGTCAGCATAGAAGAAAGTGGTATTCATGTTCAATAGCGTTCGATGAACAACATTTGCATATTGTATTTCACGGGAAATCTTATTAAGGGGATTATCACAAGGGGAAGTAATCCATCTTCTCAAAGCATGGCCCTTATAGGAGTATGTTTACCGAGTGATAAATATATCTTAACCACCTCTTGAACCACCTCAATGTTCCAGCCCAAATGAAACCAGTGGCGGCTCTAGGTATTTGGGCGCCCGGTTGCAATGTAAATTTCAGCGCCCGTATTATTCCAATTACGCCAAAGTTAGAAGCATTGTTGTAATCGAGATAGGATTAACTGAGCTCTTCTAGTGAGTTTTAGAATGGACTTTTGCTTTAAGTTTAACACGAAAACATGCAGTATTTTCGGACATATGTGGTGATGGCCATAAATGTGAATATATATATATATCGGGTGTCCCAATAAAAACGTCCCCAAGTTTGACGGTAAGTATCTCAGCTGTTGTTGAACCGATCTCTTTCAAATTTCTCACAGATTTAAGTCAACATGTCCTTGTCAGACCCTGAATGCCAGGAACAAAATAGCATGTCAAAAAATTCAATATCAGAGCAAACTACACATTTCAACCTGTGTCTATTTTGCTTTCACTACATCGACACCCAATATCATTCATTTTCCATCCTGAAATTCTCTCACAGATCTCATCTTAAGATATTTTCTCCCAAAAAGCAACCTTTCTGCCTTTCACTTCCTGTTCATCCTGTTTGTTCCACTGATGATGGTAATGTCTCCGAGCAGTATTGGATTCTCTTAAGAAACAGGTGTACTGAACTTGGGTTAGAGAGACATACTGATTACACAGGAACTGAAATGCAGGATGGTCGGTTCTCGAGTAGTACCTTTAAATAAGATCCGTGAGAGCTTATCAGGATGGAAAATGTTTGATATCGGTGGTCGATGAGGTGAAGGCACAATGAACACAAATTCAAATATGTAATTTGCTCTGATTTTGAATTTTTTGACATGCTATTTTGTTCGAAGCAGTACTTGTATAATTTTTGTTTGATGACTTTTATATTTTCAGGGTTCGATAAGGATATGTTGAAGTAAATCTGTGAGCATTTTGAAAGAAATTGGCTCATCAGCAGATGAGATACTTTGCGTCAAAGTTGGGGACGTTTTTTTTTTGGGACACCCGATATATATACGCGGAGGAGCTAGGTTTGACCCCTCCAGCTACCCACTCATTCACTTCCTTGACGGTGGCTGTCGCCACGTCCCCACCAACAACCCTCCCCCCTCCCCCTCACCTAAACGTCGCGCGGTACACTTTTAGGTGCCATGATGCGCGGTTTTGGGCGCCTGCCGGCGCCCCCCCCCCCCTCTCTCGACGAAAAAATAAGAATACCAAGATAAACATACTGATTTATAATTTCTAGTGGTTTTCCTCCCAAGGACCAAACACAATTAAACTTTGAAGGCAGTCAACCTCTGTGAAAAATTACAATTTTCAACTTTTCTGAGTTAATCCTCAGTTTCCATTTTGAGCAAAAATCTTCGAATTTGACTAGTAGGGTTTTCAGATAAACTTCCTTTGAATTTAACTACCTTATACGTTCGTGTGTGCATCTATTTACACATGTTAGTAAATTTATTACTGACTTCAATTGAGTTCAGTTCAAGTAAGAGGAGGTTCCTATTAACTTTGTCGAAAGCTTCCGTTAGATCAATAAAAGCAAGGGTTAATCGCGTGATTCATTTAGAAACTTGCTGAATAATATTTATAGATTTATTTATTATTTATAGACATAGATTTTTTAACCATTTAACTCTTTTATTCACAATGCTATGGCCCTCTTTACATTCAGCCAAATTATTGATAAACCCACACGTTATACAGAAAATTCTAAAACTCTTATTGATATAATTTTGACAAACTGTCCAAGCCTTATTTCAAATTCCGGACTCTCAGCAAATTTTTGCAGTGATCACTGCCCTGTGCATTGTCGGTTAACACTCAAAAACCCGAGACTTCATTCATTTAAAAGACTAGTATGGGATTATGACAGGACAGACTATGACAAATTGAGACAAGCTATTTCGGGTACTGCCTGGGACACACTTGTTGATGAGAGTGATATTGATATTTCTACATCGAATTTTACAGGTGAGCTGACAAGAATTGCTAAAGCCATTATCCAAACAAAATCGTAACCATTAGACCAAGGGATAAAATTTGGATGAATAACACAATCAGAAACATGGGTAGGAAAAAGAACAGAGTACATAAAAAAGCTGTCAGATCGAATTCTGAAATGGATTGGCAAAACTTGAGAAACCAGTATGTTAAAATAATTAGAAAATGTAAATTAGAATATTACCAAAAATTAGATAGTCAAATTAACAGTTTAGAAAAATTCGGCTAAAAAAATTGGTGGCATCTTGTCAACTCACATGAAAGAGGAAAAAATGGTAACAGCAGCATACCTCCTCTCGTCAACAATGGTGTTCCATTCATTACTCCCACGGACAAAGCGAACTGTTTGAACGAATTCTTTATAAAGCAATCTCACCTTGACAGCACCAATGCACAACTTCCTATTCTTGAGCAAAATCCACATTCACTCAGCCACATTGAACTAGATCCTCAAGAAGTTGGAAGACATTATTTCATCTCTTGACACTAATAAAGCAAACGGACCTGATCAAATAAATGGGAAACTTTTGAAATCAATTAAGAATGAAATTAGCAAACCTCTCTGTAAATTATTTAACCTCTCACTGTCATCTCAAATCGTACCTAATATCTGGAAAAGTGCCAATATAACAGCTATTTTGAAAAAGGGCGACCCTTTGAATTGTGGGAATTACAGACCCGTCAGTTTATTAAGTCTTGTTGTAAAAGTTTTTGAAAAATGTATCTACCAACATGTCTTTAACTTCTTGAAGGAACATAATATTTTTACTAACCTACAAAACGGTTTCCTGCACGGCGAATCTACAACCTATCAACTAATAGACTTAACGCACTTTTTTGTCAAGCCATTGATGATGGACAATACACTAGGACAGTGTTCTGTGACGTCAGTAAGGCTTTTGACAGAGTCTGGCACGCTGGACTCTGTCACAAGCTGGGGGCAGCTGGAATCCGCGGAGAACTCCTTAGTTGGTTCCAGAGCTACTTACACGATAGAAAACAATGTGTAGTTGTACATGGAGTCTCCTCGGAGTCCAGAACTGTCCCAGCTGGCGTTCCACAGGGCTCTGTCCAAGGGCCACTTTTATTTCTAATTTATATAAATGATATTATTAAAAATATTAATTCAAATATTAAACTCTTTGCAGACGATAATAGTATATATTTGAAAATCCATGACCCGACTACAGATGCTAATATGCTTAATGCAGACTATCAACAATTGGGCTAAAACATGGCTTGTATCTTTCAACCCGCTGAAAACTGAAACACTCGCACTCGTTACTAAAAAAGAGCCTCTGTTACCCACTTTAAAATTAGATGATATTCCAATTAAAGAAGTAAGTTGCCATAAACAGTTAGGTTTAATTTTTCAAAAAAATTGTAAGTGGGATATTCCTATTCATGGAATTTTAACAAAAACTAGAAAACTTGTGAACTGCCTTCGATCATTAAAGTACCGAATTTCAAGAAAATCTCTCCAAACAATATATACATCGTACATTTTACCGCATTTCGACTATTGTGACGTTATCTGGGATGGGAGCACTGCAGAATTAATCAAAAAATTAGAAAACGTTCAGTTAGATGTTCTCAGAACTATATGCGGCGCTGTGAAAGGTACCAGCCATCAGAAATTATATGAAGAAACAGGATTTATACCTCTGCAAGAGAGACGATGGAGGCATAAACTTATATTGATGTTCAAAATATTAAATAATCAAACTCCCGCTTTTCTTTCGAACCTTGTACAGTACACCAACACACCTTAGAAACAGTAATAATCTATCAGAGTACTTTTGTAAAACCGATATATTTTCGAATTCTTTTATACCATCTACAATCAAACTCTGGAATAACCTACCATCTTCTATCAAAAATTCACTCTCAATCTCAATTTTCAAAAATAAACTAAAAAGTAATGATATCAAAATTCCTCCGCAATTCTACTTTGGCACTCGTCTTAATCAAATTCTTCACTGCCGCCTCCGTCTCTCTTGCAGCGATCTTCAAGGACATAAGCATATGAGGCACATATCCGATTCATCCGCTTGTAGTTGTGGTCATGGATCAGAAGATAATCAACACTACCTACTTGATTGTAAATTGCATTGCGATGCACGAAACCATCTATAAATCTCTTACCAAAACACCTTATCATCTTACCCACACTTTTATTTGGCAATGAAAACATTTCAGAAACTATCCAGATATTTACAGCAGTACACCATTTTCTAACCTTCAGCTGCCGGTTTTGACTCTATATCTCTGAATTGACCTACAATCTGTATTTATATTTATAACTTATAGCAGCATGTGTCATAATTTGTATTATATTATAATCTTTAAACCTATTTATACTTGTATATACTGTATATATATATATTTATTTATTTTTTTCTGATTCTGTATTATATTGTAAGTTAAGGAGAGGGTACAATAGGCGAAAGCCTGTTCCCCAATCCTATATAAATAAATATTGTTTATACAAAAAACAAATCATATACAATACATGTTCAGTGAGTTAATAACACTGTGTAATAAATACTGTTATTATAACATGTTTATCATATACAATACATGTTCAGTGAGTTAATAACACTTTAATAAATACTGTTATTATAACATGTTTATTATATACAATACATGTACAGTGAGTTAATAACACTGTAATAAATACTGTTATTATAACATGTTTATCATATACAATACATGTACAGTGAGTTAATAACACTGTGTAATAAATACTGTTATTATAACATGTTTATTATATACAATACATGCTCAGTGAGTTAATAACACTGTGTAATAAATACTGTTATTATAACATGTTTATCATATACAATACATGTTCAGTGAGTTAATTACACTGTGTAATAAATAGTTATTATAACATGTTTATTATATACAATACATGCTCAGTGAGTTAATAACACTGTGTAATAAATACTGTTATTATAACATGTTTATTATATACAATACATGTACAGTGAGTTAATAACACTGTAATAAATACTGTTATTATAACATGTTTATCATATACAATACATGTACAGTGAGTTAATAACACTGTGTAATAAATACTGTTATTATAGCATGTTTATCATATACAATACACGTTCAGGGAGTTAATAACACTGTGTAATAAATACTGTTATTATAACATGTTTATAATATACAATACATGTTCAGTGAGTTAATAAGACTGCGTAATAAATACTGTTATTATAACATGTTTATTATATACAATACATGTTCAGTGAGTAAATAATACTGCGTAATAAATATTGTTATTATAACATGTTTATAATATACAATACATGTTCAGTGACTTAATAACACTGTATAATAAATATTGTTATTATAACATGTTTATAATATACAATACATGTTCAGTGAGTTAATAACACTGCGTAATAAATACTGTTATTATAACATGTTTATTATATACAATACATGTACAGTGAGTTAATAACACTGTGTAATAAATTCTGTTATTATAACATGTTTAGCATATACAATACATGTTCAGTGAGTTAATAACACTGTGTAATAAATACTGTTATTATAATATGTTTATCATATACAATACATGTTCAGTGAGTTAATAACACTATGTAATAAATACTGTTATTATAATATGTTTATTATATACAATACATGTTCAGTGAGTTAATAACACTGTATAATAAATACTGTTATTATAATATGTTTATCATATACAATACATGTTCAGTGAGTTAATAACACTGTATAATAAATACTGTTATTATAATATGTTTATCATATACAATACATGTTCAGTGAGTTAATAGCACTGTGTAATAAATACTGAAATTATAACATGTTTATTATATACAATACATACATGTTCAGTGAGTAAATAATACTGCGTAATAAATATTGTTATTATAACATGTTTATAATATACAATACATGTTCAGTGACTTAATAACACTGTATAATAAATATTGTTATTATAACATGTTTATAATATACAATACATGTTCAGTGAGTTAATAACACTGCGTAATAAATACTGTTATTATAACATGTTTATTATATACAATACATGTACAGTGAGTTAATAACACTGTGTAATAAATTCTGTTATTATAACATGTTTATTATATACAATACATGTTCAGTGAGTTAATAACACTATGTAATAAATACTGTTATTATAATATGTTTATCATATACAATACATGTTCAGTGAGTTAATAACACTATGTAATAAATACTGTTATTATAATATGTTTATTATATACAATACATGTTCAGTGAGTTAATAACACTGTATAATAAATACTGTTATTATAATATGTTTATCATATACAATACATGTTCAGTGAGTTAATAACACTGTATAATAAATACTGTTATTATAATATGTTTATCATATACAATACATGTTCAGTGAGTTAATAGCACTGTGTAATAAATACTGAAATTATAACATGTTTATTATATACAATACATGTTTTGCATTTATTATAACTATACATGTTCAAATCTAATTTAAATTCTTTACCTGGGCATAATTCTTAATATTTATCTAATTGGATTGATAATCTGAATACATGTCGTAAATAATGATCATAAATCTAAAATAACGACCAAAGTGGTGACTTAATTTTTTTTGTGAAATCAGTCGTAAGAATCTAGTTATTTTAAATATGCATATAAATGTACCTCATTTAAATATTTACAATCTTTATACATCTCATAATCATTCTTATAATCATCATCCTCCTTATTTAAATCATAGGAATCATAATCATCATCATAATCATCATAAATAAAAGACTGTAACTGAACAGGCAGTGAAAATCTTTCAGAATCAATATCTTTAAACATCAGAAAATCAGTCAGAGTTGGAAAATCGAGACATTCTGAAATTCGGTCATGAATTGCTAGACCTGTATTTTGTCTGATCACTCTTCTACAAATGTCTTTAAGGCTCACATTGTTGGCGAAAAGATGGAATTTTTCTCTCGGTTTTTCTCGTGATGTTTTTGGCAATGATGCTTCATAATTTTCCTCGACTTCAAAATGTAATATTTGTGTAATTTGTTGAAATGACCCACCACTTAAATACAGAAGTTGCCTTAATTCATGCCTAGATTCTGAAGAAAATTCCTCCAGAGATAACTGACCATAGAAGATTTCTCCATCATCTGAGGTTAAAAGTTGCAGGTTGACATTTTTAAAAACAAGAAATTTGATAAAATTGACTGTTTGATCAATTTGCCATAATGGTGTGAATATGAGTACATTTTGAATAATAGTGTTACCATTAAGACATGGCTGATTAAAAGATTGTTTACAACCATGAGACAGAAGTAAATTAAAACATGTTAAATCATAAACATTGTTTGTTAAATCTATGTATTGTAGAGCAGATCGACCATGGTTGTCCACAATATTCACATCAGCTCTATGTATTAATAGTGTTTCTAATAATTTTCTATCATTTTTCATACAGGTCAACATTAAAACTGTTTTCCCTCTAGTATCTTGTACATTGACGTCTGCACCAAGATTAAGTAAAATATCAATACATGCAAGATATCTGGGATAATATTCACGGGCACATAAATCCTTCACTATTGAATTGACTTTCATCTTATTTAATTTTTCTTTTATCAAAGTAAATCCTATGACACATAGGTGGAATGCTGTGTGGCCTCGATGGTTTTGTCTGTTGACGTCACAGGGTAAAACAGCTAAAAACTGAATTGAGGGTGAATTATTTAAAAGAGAGGCCACCATTAATGGTGAATTACCATCATTATTTTTAAGATTAAAATCTAATCCATAATCAAATAAAAAACTTAAATATATACTAAAATATTCTATATGAAATTGAGCTAAAAGATGGACTATATTTTCACCTGATGATGTTAAAGAATTAATATAGAAACCTTTCTGAATATAAAACCATAGAGATTTAAAATCATTTTTTCTCAGAATATATTTAACTAATTGAAGCTGATTATCGACATGATTAGTTAAAACATCAACATTATGTTGGAATAAAACATGAACCAATTCCACATCCTTAGATTCTGCTATTTTATGAAGAGTTTGTAAACCAGCTGTAGAGGAGAATGGTGAATTCCCTTTTAAATCTTTTTTATGAACATTACAGTTACCTTCTACAATTAAATACCTTACAATGTCTATATAACTCTTGATTACAGCTATATGTAAGGGTGTATAACCATGACTGTCTTTTGTATTGATATTGCAGCGTGGATTGTCTTTAAAACAGTGTGGATACTCTAAAAAACACCTTACAATGTCTTTATTCTCCACCTCCACAGCTCTATGTAAGGGTGTTCTATTATCACTGCCCTTCACATTAATATCACAGTCCACCTTGTCTACTAAACACCTTACAATGTCTATATTCTCCCACAATACAGCTATATGTAAGGGTGTATCACCATCACTGTCCTGTATATTAATATCACAGTTTCGATGATCTAATAAGTGCCTTACAATGTCTATAGTACTATACCGTGCAGCTATATGTAAGGGTGTTTCACCATCACTATCCTGTATATTAATATCACAGTCTACCCTGTCTACTAAACACCTTACAATGTCTATAGTACTATACCGTGCAGCTATATGTAAGGGTGTTTCACCATCACTATCCTGTATATTAATATCACAGTCCACGTTGTCTATTAAACACTTTACAATGTCTATATTCCCCTCTATTACAGCTGTATGTAAGGGTATAACACCATAACTGTTCTCATTAATATCACAGGTACCACTCTGTATCAGGCTTCTTACAGTTGGTAGATCTTTGCTGTATATGGCATCAAATAAAGCGTCACTAGTTGCCATTTTCAAATCAGTCTGTAATAAATGAAATAGTAACTAGACTAAAAATTTTATGTAAATTTCAAAATAGAACTAAGTTTCATCTGTTAAAAATTTATAGGTGATACGAGACAATTTCATAAAGTTGTTTGTGTCTTGAAGGCTGATTTTCGAGATAAAAATTGAGTACGTATTGAAGATCAAGATACATTATTAATAAATTTCATGTCATAAACACTATTTGATGTTCTGGAGTGAATAGACAACTATAATAATATTATACAATACAGACAATATAATATAATATTTACAACACACTGAACAAATTAAACTTCAAGTCAGATAACAGATAACAGGTAGTAAGATATTCACCCTAGCTGATGTCTTGGAGTGACTAGACAACTATAATAATATAATACAATAAAGACAATATAATATAATACTTACACACACACTGAACAAATTAAACTTTTAGTCTGATAACAGGTAGTAAGATATTCACCCTAGCTGATGTCTTGAAGTGACTAGACAACTATAATAATATAATACAATCAATATAATATAATATGATACTTACAAACACATTGAATAAATTAAACTTTTAGTCTGATAACAGGTAGTAAGATATTCACCCTAGCTGATGTCTTGGAGTGACTAGACAACTATAATAATATAATACAATAAAGACAATATCATACTTACAAACACACTTAACAAATTAAACTTTTAGTCTGATAACGGGTAGTAAGATATTCATCCTAGCTGGTGTCTTGGAGTGACTAGACAACTATAATAATATAATACAATAAAGACAATATAATATAATACTTACAAACACACTGAACAAATTAAACTTTTAGTCTGATAACAGGTAGTAAGATATTCACCCTAGCTGGTGTCTTGGAGTGACTAGACAACTATAATAATATAATACAATAAAGACAATATAATATAATACTTACAAACACACTGAACAAATTAAACTTTTAGTAACAGGTAGTAAGATATTCACCCTAGCTGATGTCTTGAAGTGACTAGACAACTATAATAATATAATACAATAAATATAATATAATATGATACTTACAAACACACTGAATAAATTAAACTTTTAGTCTGATAACAGGTAGTAAGATATTCACCCTAGCTGATGTCTTGGAGTGACTAGACAACTATAATAATATAATACAATAAAGACAATATCATACTTACAAACACACTTAACAAATTAAACTTTTAGTCTGATAACGGGTAGTAAGATATTCACCCTAGCTGATGTCTTAGAGTGACTAGACAACTATAATAATATAATACAATAAAGACAATATAATATAATACTTCCACACTGAACAAATTAAACTTTTAGTTTGATAACAGGTAGTAAGATATTCACCCTAGCTGATGTCTTGGAGTGACTAGACAACTATAATAATATAATACAATAAAGACAATATAATATAATACTTTCAAACACACTGAACAAATTAAACTTTTAGTCTGATAACAGGTAGTAAGGTATTCACCCTAGACGATGTCTTGGAGTGACTAGACAACTATGATAATATAATACAATAAAGACAATATAATACTTACAAACACACTGAACAAATTAAACTTTTAGTCTGATAACAGGTAGTAAGATATTCACCCTAACTGATGCCTTGGAGTAACTAGACAACTATAATAATATAATACAATAAAGACAATATAATATCATACTTACAAACACACTGAACAAATTAAACTTTTAGTCTGATAACAGGTAGTAAGATATTCACCCTAACTGATGCCTTGGAGTAACTAGACAACTATAATAATATAATACAATAAAGACAATATAATATCATACTTACAAACACACTGAACAAATTAAACTTTTAGTCTGATAACAGGTAGTACGATATTCACCCTAGCTGATGTCTTTGAGTGACTTGACAACTATAATAATATAATACAATAAAGACAGTATAATATAATACTTACAAACACACTGAACAAATTAAACTTTTAGTCTGATAACAGGTAGTAAGATATTCACCCTAACTGATGCCTTGGAGTAACTAGACAACTATAATAATATAATACAATAAAGACAGTATAATATAATACTTACAAACACACTGAACAAATTAAACTTTTAGTCTGATAACAGGTAGTAAGATATTCACCCTAGCTGACGAAATGAAATGAAATGAATGGAGTTTTACGTCCTACTTTTCTGCACCTATATGGGCTAATTGAGGACGGGCAAACGCCATGCAGTGTGCAATGGGGGAAATTTTGCCAGGACAGCGGCATTAGCCTGCTCTTATTTTCGATTTCCAACTGCCGAGGGATCTTTAACGTGCACAGCCAATAGCACACGGGGCCTCGGTTTATTGTCCCGTCCGATTGACTAGACCCTTTTCCATGTCAGCCCCTCCGAGCTGCATCACTGACAAGGGGAAACCGGGTTGAAAAATCCGAAGGCATCATCTCGACCCATGCTGGGATTAAACCCTGGACCTCCAGGTTAGCAAGTGTCTAACTCACTGAGCCACCGCGGCTCCCACCCTAGCTGATAACTATAATAATATAATAAAATGAATATAATATAATACTTACAAGACACTGAACAAATTTAACTTTTAGTCTGATAACAGGTAGTAAGATATTCACGATAGCTGATGTCTTGGAGTGACTAAACAACTATAATAATATAATACAATAAAGACAATATAATATAATACTTACAAACATACTGAACAAATTAAACTTTTAGTCTGATAACAGGTAGTAAGATATTGATTCTAGCTGATGTCTTGAAGTGACTAGACAACTATAATAATAAATAGGGCAATCTTACAATCTAATGGATAGATACAGTACTTCAATGTTGTAATGTGGTTCTCATACTGTCATCAGAAGAACCACATTGAAACGCTGAAGAGATAAATATTCTAGAAGTATCATTATATTCCTGATGACAATGTGAGAACCATATTGAAGCATTGAAGTAATATAATTCTTGAAGTATCCATACATACAATTGTGATATTTATCGTTACCTATTTCTTCTAATAAACCATTGAAGTATTAACTATTATAAAGAAAAACACCAAAAGATAAGTTGAGATAAAAATGGTAATAGTAGAACCGAAAATTTTCATGGTCAAAAGGAGGGTGTGACTTCTAGTTATTTATAACCATATAACCTGTAAAACAAGTTTTAGTTAATAAAGACATCATTAAGAGATGTACTAAATATATCATGTGTATCAGAGATACCTCTAGCATTACTTACAAAATGGCGTTATCGAACACTTAATCTTCCTAAGAGTCACTCGGCTCAATACGAGATAGCTCAAGGGTGTCTGATGCTAGAAACAAAATACTTATATTCAATTGTTTTACGGGAGATTAATTCTTAAATATCTGGAGTCGTCAACGAGAGTTTTACTAAAAGACTTCAGATTTAAGAAATAAATCCGTTCACTCTAGAAGTTAAAATAGTTAAATAGGCTCAAAACGAGAATAATTATTGCATGGCGAATTAGGAATTTGTCACGCTTTGTTTTCGTCATGATTATTATTTTTTTCCAAATTCTGGTCAGAGAAAACTGAAAATGGTATAGAATTTCAGGGTTGATCAGCTAGTTTCACTCGAGGGAAATTTTTGCTTAAATTTTAAACGGCATATTTTTGCTAAACATAACGTGCAATAATTTTGCATCGAGTCTGTGGGCTTTATTTATGAACTGATTTACCTGAAATTTCCTTTAATATGTGTATTGTTATAAGAAGTATCTGATGCAAGTAGTATAGGTACTCTTAAATTGGTCGCAAGTTTCTCCATTCCATTTTCATCCCATGGGGAAAAATGCAACCAAATTAAGAGTACCCAAAACACACCTTAACATCCTACATTTCATAAAACACCCTACATTTTTCATAGAATTCTTACAACAAACACCTTCAATAAATTTCCTACATTCCATCAAAAAAGCATATTAAAAATAGGATGAGTTTAATTTTAAAACACGAACAACACAGATTCGAAGATTATTCAGGCGACGGTATCTTTTCATCTATATTTTCTCTCGGTTCAAAAATAATTCCAAAAGTAGCTAGCTTTGTTTCAAACAACAAATCACTCCTTGCTTCCGGAACGGAAGCCGTTGGCTCAATTGCGCAAGCAGGAAAGAGTGTAAGCGACGCAGTGAAACAATCTAACGAGTTGAAAGAATTACAACTAATAAGAGAACTTCGAAACCAGAGATTAGAAGAAAGGAAAGGAAAAGGCTTTAAAGTTATAGGATAAAAATGATAGTCGCTCACGCTCCAAAAACCTATTTTGGTTCCGATATTCAAAAATCATTAGAATATCTTCCTGGATTTCCATGGGCCAAATACTCTGGCGAGAAACATCTTCCGGGACATAATTACACCGGTCCATGTACTAGATTAGATCTGCGATTAGACGAAAACGATAAACCCAAACCAGGGGAAGAACCAGTCAATAGAGTTGACGCTGCTGCGCTTAAACACGACATACTTTACAGAAACAAAGACATAAACTTTAGACACGAAGCAGACAAACAAATGATAATTGAACTCGAAAATATTCCAAATCCAACATTCAAAGAGAGAATGCAAAGAGCGCTAATCATTAAACTGTTAAAAGCAAAGATGAAATTGGGGATGGGATTGGCGGATGAAATTCATAAAGAATTTAGAATATCAGTCAAACATTCATTTGAAACCATAATGAAACAATCTAACCGACATCCAGAAAAACTGTGGGTAGATAAAGGGAGAGAATTTTATAACAAAAATATGAAATCTCTGGGGTTTGAAATTTACAGTACTCATAACGAAGGTAAAGCTGTAGTAATAGAAAGATTCAACAGGACTCTAAAAAATAAACTTTTCAAAAAGTTCACGGAATTGAAATCTCAAAAGTGGCTTAAAATATTACCAGAACTCCTAGACGAATACAATAACAAAATTCATTCATCTATAGGTGTCACATCAACACAAGCCTCAAAGAATCCAGATATCATAAAGTCAATTAACGCGCAACATAACTACGAAAATGAAATAAAGAATCTAAATGTCAAACCCAAATTTAAAGTTGGAGATCGAGTTCGTATTTTCAAATATAAAAGTGAATTCGAAAAAGGATATGTTGGTTATTGGACAAACGAAATATTTATCATAGATAAAGTTAATAGTACATCTCCTCCAACATATGAATTAATCGATCAAGAAAAAGAACAAATTATAGGTAGGTTTTATCAAAATAAACTTCAAAAAACCGACTTTTAAAAATGAATGAATTTCTCGATAAATATGGAACCGATACAACCACAAACTTCCAACTTATGAGATGGGCGAATGAGTTAAACATATCACCGTTTTATTATTGTATGAGAGATGAAATAAATAATCTCAAAAGTAAGAAAGGTAAATTCTACGCTATAACAAATATACACACTTCCGATCAAAAAGGTGTTCATCATTCTGCTTAGTACAAAGACTCTAACTTTTATTTTTTCGACTCTTTTGGATTAGAGCCCACTGAAGAGATAATGAATCTAACTAATCAACCAATTAAATCTTCTACATTTCAAATACAAAAGCCGGGCCAAAAGTTTTGTGGCCAGCTTTCACTTTGGGTTTAATATCAGTTGAGTTTAGGAAAACAGTTCGAAGAAATTGTAATAAATTTAACTCAATAAAAATGGCAAATAAATTTGGTTTAGGTGCTTTACCTTTAGATACTAAAAAACCAAACACTACATTTTCAATCAATAAAATCAAACCATATTTTGTGGATCAAATCGGAGACATTCTTCAGGGTGATATTGATATGAACAATTTTGGTATAACTAATTTAAAATCTCCGGAAAACGATAATGATGCCGTTCATAAGAAATATTTAATGGATCAAATAAATTTAATTGAAGTAGATAAAGACCATTTAAAAGATCGAATAGCTGATGTGAAAAGATTCTTCAGACGACAATTAAATAATAAAGATTTTATAAATGAATCTAAATTGAAAGAATTAGATTATATTGATGATAGCCAATTACAACAAGAAGTAACAAGTTTAAAAAGTTATATTCAACAACAATTAGTCAATGTAGTAGATAAAAATCAATTGCAAAGTTTAAGTTCATTAATATCTAAATTAGATGACAAGATTACAAAGCAAAGAGTAGACCTTAAACAACTAATATCCAATATTAATCCAGGCATAAGTGAAGACAAATTAACCGCATTAGAAAGTAAACTTAGTGATGATAGCGAAATACAAAAACAAATAGAATCTATTCAACAAAAATTAATAAATGTAGTAGATAAAAATCAATTACAAAATTTAAGGTCATTAATATCTAATTTAGATGATAAACTATCAAAACAAAAAGTAGATTTTAAACAACTAATATCCAACATTAATCCAGGCATAAGTGAAGATAAATTACAACAAGAACTAGAACCACTACTGGTACAGAGTGGGACTTTGCAAATTGCTAAGGGGAAGCTAGAAAAAATCGGCCCTGAACGTAAATGCAAAGTGTCAAAAAGACGACAAGGTTAAAATAAAAAAACTTTTTTTTAAAAGGTTGTGAAACCGGAAATAGTCACCAGACATACCATTTGAACGTACCAACTGAAAACCTTTATCAATAACCTTCAACCTACCAAAGGTCAGGGTCACTCAAGGTCAAATTCACGAGAAACAAGTTTTTAAAATTTGGAAATGCATACAGTAATGACACCGGAAGTTTGCGCTAGACATCAAAAATGAAAGTATAAATGAACTGCCAAAGTCAATGACCTTTGATCCTAAAAAGGTCAAGGTCAATGTCAAAAACGAAAAAAAAAATTATTTTTAACCTTGTTCCCTTTTTTGAACTACTCAGCCGAAATCAGTGAGCCTTTGATATAAGCTGAATAAAGCAATGCTGTAACTGTATGCAAGATCATTTTTTGAAAAAAATTAAACTTTACCCTTTTTTTTTTAGATAAAGAAAATTTTGACAAAAAAAAAATTGTACCCGGATGTGCCACGCCCACGTCAATTTTTTTTATGTGGCTTTATTTATATTATTAATATCTGACTATGGCCAAATTATCAAATCCTTGCATTTATTGGTTAACGAGAGATACAATCATAAATGTCAAAAAAGGTCAAAATCTATAATCGGAAATTTTCGAAATTAATAAACCTTGTTCCCTTTTTTGAACTATACAGCCGAAATAGCTGAGATTTTGATATAATATAGATAAAGTAATGGGGTTGGTGTGTGCAAAAGCATTTTTCAAAAAAATGTAGTCTTTATGAATTTTTTCCAGACAATAAAATCTTGACAAAATAAAAATTTAACCCGGATGTGCCACGCCCTTGTCTATTTTTTTCGATGTATACATTCATATGGCATATGTTTAAATATGTGTCAATTTTCAAGCCTCTAAACTTAATAGATCTTAAACTGTACATATATTAAAGTCAAAAAATTCAAAAAATCGGGTAAAGGTTTCGAAAATTGCAAAATTTAAAAAAAAACTTATTTTGCATTTTGATACATTGTGATATATCGTTTGAAAGAGCTCATAAAGCCCATTCAGAATATGCAAAAATAAACTCTCTGGGTTATATAGGTCACCTGTAGGAGACGTACAAAGTTACGAATTTGGCTATTTTCGGACAGCTATAAAACCGCAAGTTGATATCGGAGGTCAAATATTAAAGTATCATCTGGTAGCCAAGATCGATGACCTTTGACCTACTTAAGATCAAGGTCATCGAAGGTCAAGGTCAACAGATACGAGCCTTCAAAAATTGAAAAAAAATCTACCGGATATTGCAAAAAAGCAAAATCGAAATTCGAAAAACGGCTGCTTAGAGATTGGTCGCAATCGACTATAGTTTCCAAAAATACAAACATTACACACATCGCACTTAACCCCAAGGCCCCATTTTTCATTTTATAAAAATGTATCAAATCAACATGGCGGCCAAAGTATTTTTTTCGGACTAAATTTTATTTTAAAATCGGCTGTAGAATTACGATTAATAACGTTATACATAATTTCGTTGAAATATTTCAATTACACCGGAAGTTATTCAACCGGAAGTGAAAATCGATTTTCCACTTTAACCGGAAGTGACGCAAAAATTTTGAATACGTCAAATTGTTTACATTAGTGACACGCATCTTTTATCAAAATTTCAGATTAATCCGAAAAAAACTGAAAATTGGTCGAAAAATTTCGAAAATCGGCCAAAAAATGTATGCTACGAATTTTCGAAATTTGAAATTTTTTAACTCATATCACATCGGAATTCGGATTCCAAAAATGAAAACCGGAGCAAAATCGGCCCAAAAATGTGGCTTCCAGGGTCAAAAAACCCGTTTTTGCTCATGTTGCAAAGTGCAACTTGCATTGTTGCAAAAATGTTTCAATTTATATTCATAAAGTACCTCGCCAAAAATGGACCTCAGAAGTTGTAAATAGGTTGTTTCAGCTGTTGCGGTTTAGGCTGTGTGCCCTGTGTAAAAAAACGAAAAAAAAAAAAAATGGAAACATTACGAAAAAAAACTGGGACTTTGCCGTAGCAAAGTCCCACAATTAACTGCTCTGGAAACTAAATTTAAAACTGAATTACAAAACGAACTAAAAACTATTGATGATAGTGAAATTAAAACTTATATTCAACAACAGATAGAAAATATTGATGATAGTGAAATTAAAACTTATATTCAACAACAAATACAAAATATTGATTATAGTGAGATTCAACAACGGATAACTACTATTAATAATGAAGTTTTAAAACAGGAAACAAATATAACCACATTACAAAATAATCTCAATGAACTAGAATATATTAAAACATTATTATTGATTTCTTCCATTTTCTAAAGACGATAAAGATAAATCGGTGGAAGACAGGGAAGCACACATTTGTATATTTAAAAAATATGGGTTTACAGTAATTACGAAAAAATATATAAATGATAATACTTTTTCTACAAGCTTTTTTGATAGTCTGAGTCGTTTTGAGGGGAAAGCTATAATTGAAATATTTTTTCCTATGAAGGTAAAAGTCGATTTTCCAATCCAGGATCGATTCACTAATTGTAAATCTCTTTTATGTTTTCACTTTATCAAAAATGGTAACATCGTAGATACTAAAAAATTTAAACCTTGGGAGGTATTTTTACCTTTTAATATTTCGTCAAATCAGTTCTATGTAGATAGCCTTAGAATCTCAATCGTGCCGGATGATAAAAGTGAACGTTATACATTTGAGTTATTTGATATGATATTGGAAACGGAAACTCTACGTACGTAGAGCATTATCGGAAGTTCACTTAATTCAACGTTTAAAAATGGAACAAGAAAGCAGACAAAAATACATGATAGACAAACAAAAAGAACTAAAAGAAAAACTAAGACAATTCAACAAATGCAGAAAAACATGGAGTAGAATCGATTCTGTTTTCAAAACATTAAGTACAGTTTTAACAGTAGGAATAACGGTGGCAACAGCTGTAACCGGTGGATTAATGCTTCCAATAATTGTCCCAACTGTATTAGCTGCGTTCACCGCCGTTCAAACTTCATCTTGTGGTTTGATAACTTTAGGTTTTACATCAAAACAGAAAGCTCATTATAAAAGGAAAACAGAAATTTTAAATGCATATCTTAATAAATTGTTTATTTTTTTTCGAAAGATCGAGAGAAGACAAGAACATAACAGTTGAAGAATTAGAAAAATTCAATGAAATTTTAGATAAATTTAATGTAGAAATATCATCAATAAAAGTTAAAAATTCCTAATTAAAATAGATACTTAAAAAAGAAGATGGAAAATATTGAAAATTTAAACAATTTTTTTTCAAAGTTATTCAAGACAATACCTAATTTATCTTCGCAAGAAAAATTCAAATATCTAGCCGAAAATTTAGAAGAAGATGAAATCAAAATTAATCAAGAGAATAACTATTCTATTTAACGATTTTAAAATCAAAGATCAAATTGAAATAAATAAGTTGGGAAATATAAACAAGACATGAGATTATCTGGATTCAATGCTCAAACTTTCCAAGTTATTTATTCAAAGATGGATGATAAATCTGACGCATCTGATTGGTATTTTACAGGAGAGATTTGTTTCCGCAAAAATAATTTTAGTATAGTAAAAAGATCTAAAACTGGCAGAGGTGGTAATTTACTTAAAAAGATAAATGAGTACAAAGGCAAAAATTGTTTCATACCAAGTGATGGTTATTGTTTTATAAAGTGTGTAAATCACTTCATGGATAAAGACTTAACAAAAGAATTTAAAGATTTCGTCAATAGTTTTCAAAAATCAAACCGAAAAGGAGTTATGACATCTGCTAGAATCTCTGATTTCAATAAGAAATTTAATACTTATTTTCAAATTTATATGCCCACACATAGACATTTTCAACCAAAGAAAGTATCCGAAAAATTAGATTGGGTATTTGATTTACACAAAGAACATTTTTGTTTGATAAGAAGAAATAACAAAAAGTTAGGCATTCAAGAAATAGAAAATAATTACGATGAAAATGTATGGAGAACCTGTGGGGATGATGACGCACTAACTTGTTTTGCTCGGTTAAAACTAAATGTGATTTCACATCCTCATGATGATACTTTATACGCATGGGATTGCGAAGCCTATAACGAAAGTAAAGCCATTCTTTATTGTTGTACTTTAGTCAAATTGGAAAAACTAAGGAAAAAACTAGAACTAATTAAAAGAGTATTCCCAGATTTAAAACCAACTGATCCCATTCCAGAATAATATTACAACAAACTCATGACTAATATAGTAGAAATATTTGTAGGAACAGATTGTTTTGATCAGATGTTGCGTCGTTTAGGACGAGTAGATGAAAAAAGATTAACCTTAATTTCCCATAACGGGAGTGGTTTTGACAACTGGGTTGCACTTCAAAGCATTAATAAACTAACACAATGTCCACTAGTAGCAGATAATAAAATTCTATCTATTCCTTTATCTAATCCATATACAGAAGAAAGATTGCAGAAAAAATGGAAAAGAGAGAAAGAGATATCTGATAAAAATAAATATTTACAAAATATATGTCTCACTTGTTCCTATCAACATGGAAGATCTAGTTTGGCGGCATGGGGGAATTCGTCTAATCTACCGATGAATTTGAGGAAGATTGCCGATATTAATATTGCAAAATACACCAAAGATAATTGGGAATCTTTAAGACACGAATGGGAACCGTACGCTAAAAGAGATACCTTATGTCTCGCAGCTTGTTTGATAAAATACAATCAAGCAATGAGAGAAACTGTCTTCCAAAACGTTTCAAATAATCTTACGGCTCCATCTTTATCTTTACAGGGTTGTTATTATTTATATCATTACGATAAAGAAATGGTTGAAGAAGAATGGTACGAAAGTACTAGAATGGTTCCGAAACACACCGAAAAGCAAAACATAGAAAAAGTTTACTCGCATACTCACCCTTTTATAAGATATTTTATCAGACAAAGTATTAAAGGAGGAAGAGTTTCTGCTAACAGAAAATCATTTGAAACGAACAAAATGAATGAAATTTGTGATGTATTAAAGGAATACACAAAACTTGAAAGCAATAACATAATTGAATTATTTAAAGAATATAGTAAAAGTGATACAGATAAAACGGAAGTTCACTCGAGACTTAAAAAAATAAAATGTACTAAACTGATGGCATTTGACGCAAACGGTTTGTACGCTTCCGCTATGACAGAAGGTGAATATCCAAAAGCTGAAAGTGCAAGAGCGTTTCTACCAGAAGAAAATAGAAAATTTGTCAAGCTCTTTAATGAACAGAAATTCAGACCTAGAACTGCTATTTTAAAAGTCTGGTTTGAATATCCCAAAAACATGTTCTTCCAACCCATACCAGCTAAAGATAAAATCACTTTCACGAATAAAGAAGGTAAAAAGGAAACTGGCACTAAAATCAGATTCAGAAATGGTTTCTGTTCAGATGTTTTAACATCAGTCGATATTCAAGAAATAGTGAAAGCCGATGGACGAATTATTAAAATATTAGATGGTATAGTTTACGAAGAAAATTTTAAAAATCCACCCTATAGAGATTATATTTTGATTTTGAAGGAATTAAGGAGTAAATACAAAAAGGAAGGAGATATGGTTGCCAGTAACTGCATGAAGTTGTTAGGTAATTCCTTATACGGTAAATCTATTCAGAGGGATAGAAATACCTCATTACACTTATGGAATGAAGAAACCTTTCGCCTTAATTACGACAAACACGTCAAGAAGTATGACAAACTAAATGATAGTCAATACATTGTGGAGATTAATGACGAAGAAAAAGAGTTTGTTCCTCCAAAGGATTTTACGAGATTAACACCCACTCATTTAGGTACGTTTATATTATTACACAGTAAAAAAATAATGAAAAGTTTTATTCACGTAATAGATGGTTTTTATAAACCAGAAATATACTATACTGATACCGATAGTTTATACATTTCTTCTAGCAATTGGGATAAATTAAATGAAGCTGGGTTGGTGTCCGAAAATGAGTATTGTAAAGGAAAGAATGATTATGGTGATGGTGGAATTATATTTGGTTTATATTTAGCGACAAAAGTTAAATGCAATATCATTCTAACTTCCGACGGTGTTCTAAAAGAAAAGAAAACGTTTAAGGGTTACTCGAACTATAAGGTTAAGGTAGAGGATTATATTCAATTAGCTAGTGGACATGACGTAACGAATGAATTCGATAAACCATGGGGGAAGAGTTTTACTAATGGAATAGTTATTCCTAAAGAAAAACAAACTAAACAAGTTATCTGAATCTCATAAAGAGAAAAGCACCGGACGATGAAGGAATCATGTATCCTTACAATGATAAAGAGGAGATGTCCTTGGATCAAAACTATGAATTTGATGACTTTGATTATCTAACTCTTCAAGAAGAATGTTAATTTTTTTGTTTTAAATGGAGTTGAATAACAATTTCCTCGTTACCAAAATCTATAAACCTATTTTTACCATCTTTGATTTCCAGATTTATATCTTTGATCATAAAGGAATTAAGTGGTAAATACGTAGTTTGAAATGGTTTCTCTATAATTCTATATCCTATCGGTACAGTGAACGTTGGAAGACTGTAAATAATCTGACGTTTGTATTTATTGAAAAATCCATCGTTTATTAAATTGCAATGTATATTGATCACATCGATATAATTCTCGATATTAGCTTTATGCGGTGCTAGAGTTGATTGGGTGTATACTCGTTTATCAAATCCTAGTAACGTATTCAATGAATTTTCTACGTTGAAATCAACTTGACTATTATTTCTTAAAATCAATTTTATTTTGTTCAGATTTAAATTACCTTCTAATTCAATATTGTTTTTACCATTGACACTTCCTGCGTATTCAGATAGGTATTCGTTAATGGCTATGTATTCATAGCTTCCTGGTAGTAAACTTATTGTTTTGAATGTAGCTCCATTATCCGTCGATATTTTCAGTTGATTGTTTTTTTCGTTGATATTTCTAATGGAATTGTAAACAGAGAAATACTTTAATCCCAATTCATATTCTTGATTTCGATCGAGTTCATACTCATAATCTAGAGATAATTTAATGTCTGATTTATTTGAGGTGATGACGAATAGTTGACTCATTTTTTATAATCATTTTTATCTATGATACCTTTTTCTAGGAGTCTTTTTAATATACAATTTAATTCATTATATTGTCTGTGTGATTGATGTCCTTCCTTCATTGCCGCTAATATTATTTGTAATCTATTAAGTAGTTCCCCATTATCGTCTGGTAGAAAAATTACACCATCTCCTGTATGTCCCAAAAAGTCATCGATTTCTTCTATAATATCATCACTGTAGTTATCATCACTACCATCGGTGTTATCATCTAATTCTTTGTCCAGTCTTCTTAATCTTAAAGTTTTTGGTCCTCCTGTCCTTGTCGATGTAAGAATTTCCACGTATGAATTTAAATCTTTGAAATTATAATCTTTATCATACCCATTCAAAAGATTAATCATACCGGGTGTTAAATCATATATAGCGTCTATTCTGTCAATCTTAAATGTTGGGCTGAGTTGATTGAAACGTATCCTAAAACCGTTAAGAATCAATCCATCCTGATCAATTGTTGGCTTTATTGTTTTGGCTAGGGTTGGATTTGGATTTGAAAAATAACGTTTTATATCATCTAATGTCCTGATTACGATTCCATCATCTTCAATGGGATATTCTATTTGTGGAGGAGATGGTGATTGTTGAATTTGTTGTTTAGGAGCTTCTAATTTATTCTTGATATCCTCTTGACTTTTTAATATTGGTTTGAATAAAGTTTGTAGATTTTGTGTTAATCAAAGTTGTTGTAATCTGTTATTTTCAACTTGGGTCTTTATTTTATTCTTAGCTTTGATATATTCTCTAATTCTTTTTAAAATATTATTCCATTCCATTTTTAAAAAAATAAAAATTAACATATGTTGATCATTACTCTTTCACCCGCAGGTTTTCTGGTATTAACGAATACATACCCATGTTCCTCTGGATTTCTCCATTGAGCTTTACAAACCTTTTTAAATGAATCTCTGTCCATTCCGTGATTTATCGACTGTATGATTTGAGATAAAGAATCGCATTTAAATTCGTGTGTTCCCACTAATTATTTCAGTACCCCTGGGTTTCATTTACCACTTCGAAAAGATAAATGTACTAACAGTTCAGCTGGAATTCTATTTTTTGTAAAAGAACATTTAAATTGTACGCGACGTAAAGATTTAGAAACTTCGGAAATCGAATCAATTTGGATTGAAATAAATCTTACTAAATTTAAACCTTTACTAATATGTTGCATTTATAGGCACCCTAATTCTAATAAATGTTGGTTAGAATCCTTTACTAATATGACCGAAAAGGCTTGGAAGGAAAATAAAGAAATTATTTTGTTAGGTGATATTAATATTGATGTAACTAATGGAAAAAATGCAAATTGGAATAACCTCCTTTCCTTATATAGTTTAAAACAGATTATAAAAACTCCTACTAGAGTTACTAAAAAGTCTTCCACTATCATTGATCATGTAATTGTTTCTAATGAAAGCAATATAACTGAAGTAAATGTTCCTACCTACGGTTTATCAGATCACTACCCCATATGTATTACGTGGAACAAAAAAGGCGTACATATTCCAAAACCTAAACACATTTAAATATATTATAGATGTATGAAACACTTCGATGTTGGATTATTTAATAACGATATTTTATTAGCCCCTTTTCATAAAGTATATGCCTATTCTGATCCAAATATTGCTTTAGAAACATGGTACAATATTATACAGCCAATAATTGATATACATGCTCCATTAAAGTTAAAACGGGTAAAAAATGAAATAAAATCCCCATGGTTAAATTCGGAAATAATGAAATTAATGCGCACAAGAGATTACTTAAAAAAGAAAGGTAGAGATGAGGATTATCGGAAGTGTAGAAATCTAGTAATAAAATTGATTGATAAAGCCAGAAAACAATATAATACAGAACTTGTTTCCGATCAGAAAAACTCCAAAAATATTTGGAAAGTTATCAACTCCGTGAATAATAATGCTACGAATTCAACTAATCTTTTTCCTTTAGAACCAGAAGTCGTCAATGATCATTTTTCAAATATTGCATCCAAATTGATTAATCAAAAACATGTTAAAAGTACTATTGATAAAAGTTATTACGATAGTAAAATAAAAGAATTTGTCACGTCGAAGTTAGTTTCAAATGACGAATGCTCAATCCCCCATATAAACAAACATGAAGTTTTTAAACAATTATCATCGTTAAACGCAACTAAAAGTGCCGGTTTAGATAAATTAAATCCATTGTTCCTAAAATGTGGAGCTTTTACATTAAGCGGTCCTTTGACATATATTTATAACCTATGTATTGATCAGAATATATTTCCTGATAAATTTAAAGAAGCTAAAGTTTTACCACTTTACAAAGCTGGCACTAAATCTGATCCCAATAATTATAGACCAATATCAGTTTTATCTAGTGTATCAAAACCACTTGAAAGGCATTATTCAAAACATATTACTAAATTTTTAAATGACAATCAGTTACTTTATTCTCAGCAGTCTGGTTTTAGATCTCAGAGCTCTTGTCAAACAGCTCTAACAAATATAATTGAAACCATTTATGATGCAGTAAATAGTAATCATATAGTCGGTTCTATTTTCTTTGATTTTACCAAAGCATTCGATTTAATTTCACATGATATCATTATTGAAAAACTTAAACTATATAAATATTCCAATGGATTGCTAAGCTTCATTAATTGTTACTTATCAAATCGTAAACAACAATGTTACGTCAATGGGGCTCTTTCATCTTCTCGAGGCATTGAGTATGGAGTACCACAAGGATCAATTTTAGGTCCCTTATTGTTTAATCTCTATATAAATGATTTACCATTTCATATACAATCT
Source organism: Lottia scabra (assembly GCA_029955415.1). Classification (NCBI taxonomy): domain Eukaryota; kingdom Metazoa; phylum Mollusca; class Gastropoda; family Lottiidae; genus Lottia; species Lottia scabra. The sequence goes on from JARJEI010000070.1 coordinate 303,407, forward strand.
AACTGCGACCTATTTGCGGATGACACTACTATTTATACATCTGGTAAAACTATTACTGATATTCAACTGAAATTGCAAGAAGATACTGATTCAGTCTTAAACTGGTGTTCTTTTAATGTTATGATTTTAAATGAAAAGAAAACGAAATGTATGTTAATTACGACAGCCCAAAAGAGGAGATTTTTAAACTTTTAGGTGTTATTGTAAATCAAAATCTCTCTTGGACTCCTCACATTCAAACCATTGCAAAAATTTTAAATTCCAAGTTATTTCAATTGCGCCAATTAAGAAATGTCTTACCTGAAAAGTTTAGAGCTATGTTTTATAAATGTCACTTTCAACCTTATCTTGATTATTGTTCTACTATTTGGGATTCGCACGATATTGAAGCCGCCGACGTATTACATAGACAACAAAAAATTGCTTTCAAATTGATTCTAGGTTTCAGATACAATACTGATTTGGCACTTAACCTTAAAAGGCTTAACATTGTAGACATTCAAACAAGACATAACTTTAATGCGTATAAATTTATTTATAAAACTCTTAACAATATGTCTCCATCCTACCTTTCAAATCTTTTTAGCTATAAACAAACCCCATATTCCAGTATAAACTCAAAACTTATTGTACAAAAACCACGAATTAATATGATTAAACAGAGTATTAAATATAAAGGACCAATTCTATGGAATGGACTAGGAGATAATATTAAGTCAGCTCCAGATTTTAAAACTTTCCGGAAAATGATTCTTGATAAGCTTTCAAAAGTATGAGAATATGCCACCTTTCGTATTGCTTTTGGTTGTAGGTCATGTGTCAGCTCTGGTTATATTTACTTGATTCTTCTATGATTTAACTGTAGATGCTGTGCCTGTGAGCCGTATCTTCTAGACCGGGGCCTTGTTCTCGAAAACTTAACTTAAGATGATTTAAGTATTCTACATCTTATTGTTAATCACTAAAATCGATTTTATATTGAGTTCTCTTATACAATCAGATTGCCGTACATCTGAATTCTGAATTTATCTGGATTAAGTTTTCGAGAATGAGACTTCTAATTAAACCCCCCTCTAAAATAAGATTTTATTTCCATTATTAATTTGATTGTTTCTCTGTTTTATCTTATGAGTAGATGCTGTGCCTTTGAGCCGTGTCTTTCAGACCTGGATCCTTATCCTCGAAAACTTAACTTTTTTTTTTTTTTTTTTTTTTTTTTTACACATACATTTTATTGGCTATACATCTATACAGGGTATACATATATTCATACAGACATCATACATATATTCATATAGACATTATACATATGATAACAGGAATATTTCTACATGGCAATAAGTTTGTGGTCGTAGAAAGATGTATATATAGGATATAGAGGTGTGTTTTTTTTAGCTGTTTATAAATTTGTATAGATATTTCCATTTGGATATTTCATTCTCATTTTGGGTAGTTTCAATGTTGGCTTTTGATATCAAGAATTGAATATATTTATTTTCATTTGGTATTTCGCGTCTAATTTTATTTTGATAGATAAAGTATTTTGTTAGAATTAAACAGTGATTGATAAAATTAATTTCATTATTGTCTAGGAAAGCATCAAAGTCATTTGTATAAAATCCTAAGTGAATAATTGCATTAGTGATTTTAATTGATATCTCGTTTGTGTCTATGATTTCATGTAGCTTGCTCCATATTTTTTGTGTATATACGCAATGTATATATAGATGATCTATTGTTTCAATGGTAGAATTGCAAAAGTCGCAGAGTGTTGTTTCGGCTAATTTGAATTTAAAAAGTTTACAATTTGTATAGATAATTCTATTTATATATTTGTATTGAAAATTTCGAGTTTTTTCATCTAAACAATAGTTATATAGATTTCGGAAAGTTGAGTTAATATCATTTTCCTGTAATATGATTTCCAACTCCTCTTCCGAAAACTTAACTTGAGTTGATTTTAGTATTCTATGTCCTCTGATTGGTTAATCACTAAAATCGATGCTATATTTAGTTCTATCAACGCAGATTGCCGTACATCTTAAAATTCTGAATTAATTTAGGTTAAGCTTTCGAGAATGAGACTCCTGATTAAATCCCCCTCTAAAATGAGATTTTACTGTCGCTAATAATTTGATTGTTTTTGTGGTTTTATCTTATGAGTAGATGCTGTGCCTTAGAGCCGTGTCTTTCAGATCTGGATCCTTATCCTCGAAGACTTAACTTAAGATGATTTTAGTATTCTATGTCTTCTGATTGGTTAATCACTAAAATTGATATTATATTGAGTTCGATTATCAAATCAGATTGGCGTACATCCTAAAATTCTGAATTTATCTGGGTAAGGTTTTCGAGAGTGAGACTCCTGATTAAATCCCCTTCTAAAATAAGATTTTACTGCCGTTAATAATTCGATTGTTCTCTGATTGAACTTATTAGTTTGTAGATGCTGTGCCTTTGAGCCGTTTCTTCAGACCTGCAGGATCATTATCCCCGAAGACTTAACTTCAGATGATTTTAGTATTCTATTTAATCCTTCTTCTATACCTTCTAAAATCTGATAACTACCGTGGTTAATTTGACTGTTTCTCGGATTTAACTTACCAGTTTGTAGATGCCTTGCCTTTGGGTCGTTTCTTTATACCCTGATTCTATGCCAGTAGTTATAGTAGTTATAGATTTAAAGCATGTTTCCCCCATTCCATTTTTCATTTCATGGGGGAAAAAACATGCTTTAAATCTATAACTACATGAGGAAAAAATGCAACCAAATTGAGCGTACCCAAAACAAAACCTCTACATTTCATAAAACACCCTACATTTTTCATAGAATTCTTACAACAAACACCTTCAATAAATTTCCTACATTCCATCAAGTCCCTACCTAGCATAAAATACCTCAAATTACATATTATCCCACTATTTGAAAATGATTTATTTATCTTTGAAATCCATTGTGGTCTGGTTTTATTAAGATTGACAGATTTAGTTCCCTTTAATCATGTTGCATTATCATCGTATAAACGTCATTATTTGATTACTATGAGCTAACTGTATTCATGGTGAACTGATCAATAAACTATGAGCTAACTGTATTCATGGTGAACTGATCAATAAACTATTTCTAATCAAATACATTACGTGATAATATTGCGGTTATTGAACTGTATGTGAGACATCAGGTTTTTATTATAAATCAATATTGAGTTTATTGAACTGTATGTGAGACATCAGGTTTTATTATAAATCAATATTGAGGTTATTGAACTGTATGTGAGACATTAGTTCTCCCTTAGGTCAATATGACGTCAATATATTGATTACTATGGGAACAAGCTGTTTCTATTCAGTTTGCGTTCTTTGTTTGAGACAGACACATCTACAGGGGAAACAGCAGACGATACTAACACACATAACTGTTGATCATGGATGATAAAGGAACCGATAAAACAATGGATCTAACTGATGATGACCAACTGATAAATCAATCACTAACTACAGAAAGTTCAACTGGCAGTTTAAATCTGACATCCATGAATCTGTCAAGTATGTAATATAAATCTTTCTATAAACATGTTAAAAAATATAAAACATTTATCAAAGAGTATATTATATATGTATTATATTTTTTTTCAGGTCAAGAAAGTGAAAAAGCCGATGGATTAGAAGACATGGATTTTGATATAAGTGATTTGGATATTTCTAAAGCGATAACAAGCCATATCAGATACCATGAGGAATATTTACAATATTATACAACATTACAAGAAAAACTTGAAAAACAGAGTGTTCAATGTGCAGCCGATTACCACAAATCGACTTTCAAAACCCTGTCCAAAACACCAAAAAAAATTGATTTTAATAAAGGAACGCGGACTAGCAAACAAACTAAATCCTCCAACGAATATTTGGAATATCTAAAAACTCGACTTCGAGACAATGCAATTACAAACACACAAATAAAAGATTTTGACGACAAAATTAATGACAATGAAAATGTTCAAGAAATACTTATAAATTGTGACAAGTACATCAAAAATAAGAAACACTTCATCCAACATTACGTAACATTTGGATGTTGGCTACAAAAACTATTCAAATTGAATGGTGGGAACTTCGACACTTTTGTGGCAGACAAATTGTCAATTTCGGTGCGTTGGGCTAGAAAATTGAGATCTCTAGCAAATCTGTGTAAACGCTACACAAAATTTAGAAATTTATCCATGCCAATTTCCGAATTAGTTTCAAACATTGCGAAAATCAATCGAAGTTTAGAAACCAATCCTCAGGAGCAAATATTTTGGAAATGATTTTTTATGCGTTTCTAGTTTAATATCATTTAAGTTTGGCATTCAACAGGGTAATGAGTTTTTGTCGATTTAAAGTGTTTATTTAATTCATAGTTTGTCACGGCTTATAACGCGGATATCTTTGTTATGGTGTATTTATATAGTATAGTGTTATAGCGTGTAATGTCATCATGACCGGCCCTGTAGGACCGCTCTAAAAAATAACTCAAGCTTCACGCAATCGATAGTTTGTCTTCAGTAGATTTATAGTGTGTAATGTCATCATGACCGGTCTTAAGTAGACATATACCACGTGTTATTTGTGAGTTGCTAGGGACATTAACTAAAAATAGATGTGTGTAATGTCACGATAACCGGCCCTGTAGGACCGGTATTAACATTGTGAGTGATACAGTAAAAGTTGTACCTCCCTTTACACATTGTTGAACTTATTTATATAATAATACTTGAAACCATGGAGCGAGTCTCCTCTTGGTTACCAGTGTTTATCCGTAGTCAAGGGGTTGATTAATACAGTAAAAGTTGTTACTAAACATTGTTGAACTTATTTATATGTTGTTATTTTGTTCTATTAAACATTATATATGCATATAGTAAATGTATTGTATTTTAACAAAATAATTCCTCTAAAAATGGCAAATAAAATTCTTGATCCAATTTTTAGATTATACGATCCAATTCTTTATTCATTTAATAAAAAAAAAGAAGATTTCATAATTATTTCTCCGAGTGTTGGATCTAAATCACAATTGAATGATGGTGGGAGGGTCACTTTCGAGATCAATTCACTGTCAAATTGGTTGCTACTGTCTGATACCTATTTCAGATGCGATTTCAAAATCAAGGACGGAACAGCAAATGAAAATAGAGTCCCACAGACTAATACAACATTAGAAAATAATTTCTTTCCTTCTTTATTTAGCGAAATGGTTTTGGAAGCGGGATCAAACCCCATAGAAACCATCAAACACCCTGGAGAATTTGACACAATGTTGAAAACAGTCCTTTACCCCAAAAACTACGATTCAGTCTCGGGTTGGATACCCGATGTTGGTGATGGGACCGTTTTAAAAGAACCAGTAAAAACTGTAGCTAACGATGCTGATATCGCTAGAATGAGAGTCATTGCCAGAAATAGCATCGAGAGAATCGGTAGAGCAGTAAACCAGGGGTTTGACAAACGAGTAAATCAGTACAATAATGTTGTTGAGGATAATAGATGGGGTAATTACGTAAATTGGAAATTATATCCTTTATTCGGTCTTTTAGAACATAGAAAAGTTTCTATAGGTTTACCATTTAAAATTCATTTACAAAGAGAAATTAATGACGATAAGATATTCTTTGGAGAAGCTAATTCAAATGCAAAATTAGAAATAACAAATCTCCAACTTTTCATACCCGTAATAACACCATCAATTGAAGTAGAAACGAGAATATTCAACTCGTTAACTAAAGACATTGAAATAGCTTTTCTTCGTCGCAACACTGTAGGGAGCATGACTTTAACTGGAGAATCCACAACATGGCCAATCACTAACAGCATTAAACCAGCAAGATATTTAATAGTTGGTTTCAAGAACTTACCAGATTCTCAGACAAATAACAACAATATCTTTAGAGTGGCAATGAACCAAACTCAAGATCCTATAATCCGTAAAGTTCAAGTAAGATTAAACAACGATAATTATCCTAACCAACCTTTAACTATTAATCCATCCACAAAGGATTATAATGAATTGTATAGAAATTATAAAAATATGTGTGAATTATTTGGAAATCCACCTCAGTTTGGATATGTAGATTTTGCAATTAATCACCCAATCTTCTGTTTTGATCTATCAGCTCATCAAGAAGATCTGTTCAAAACTGGAGTAAACATAAATATTCATATCGAAAAAACACAAGGAGATGTAACCGGTTATTGTTTATTATTGGAAGAAGCAAAACATATAATAAAAATATCCGACAGACGGATGATTCGAATAGAATAAATTAATCCCTTAAAAATGAAACCCGAAACTTTAGTAAAAAGAATAATAGATGCTATCGAAACAGAAAAGCCAACTACAATTACTTACAATGGTAAAAGAATCAGCATAACTAAAAAACTTATTGATAAATATAAACACTGTAAAGTACGAGATGATATAGATTTGGAAAGAATTGACAAGAACATAAAGGAAGGTGGATTTTTACCTTTCCTACCCTTGATCTTTGCAGGTTTGGCCGCAGCCGGTGCCACGGCCGGCGGAACAGCAGGAATAGTTCAAGCCGTCAATGCCAAGAAAGCAGCCGAAGCTGAAAAAAGTGAAAAACGTAGACATAATTTGGAAATGGAAAAGTTAGCAAAAGGTTCGGGAGTAGCAGACATATTAGGTACAGTTAAAGAATTTGGAAATCGATTTAGTGAAGAAACTAAGAAAACTGTCAAACAAGGATTAACTAAATTAGTGGATAGTATTGACACAGGGGAAATCAAAGTCAAACATAAGGGTAATGGAATATTTTTTAAAAATATACACAGTGGAGAAGGAATATATCTTTCAAAGTATAAAGGAGAAGGTGTAATTTTTGGTACATAAAAATGGGAAAGAAATTTAATCATTCAGAAATATTTCCTAATAATCCAATGCTCATGTGTATATGCGGTAGTTCAGGTTCTGGGAAAACTCATCTCACTTTTAACATGTTGACAACACCCAACCTTTTAGATTTTGATTCTCTATATATCTACACAACAACACCAGAACAATCGTATTATCAATTTCTCAAAGCTTTAGAATATTTACCAAAGAAATATGTTCAAGAATTATTTCAATATTAAGATAAAGAAGAAATGGAAATAAAAGATATCTTAGATACCTTCATAAAAGAAAAGAATCCATCTTTCAATCCAACTGACATAAAAGTGTTTCTGACAAAAAATGTAAATGATCTGGACTTGTCTAATATTGATAGCAAACGAAAGAACTTAATATTGTTTGACGACTGCGTAGCGCAAAAAAATCAATCTGTTCAACAAGAATTCTTCACGAAGGGAAGACATCACAACTGTCACTGCTTATACCAATCCCAATCTTTTTACGGGATGGATTCTATGTTTATTAGAAAAAATGCTAATTGTTTTTTATTATTTGAATTAAACGATAAAGATTTATCTCAAATCATACAGTCGATAAATCACGGAATGGACAGAGATTCGTTTAAAAAGGTTTGTAAAGCTCAATGGAGAAATCCAGAGGAACATGGATATGTATTCGTTAATACAAGAAAACCTGCGGGTGAAAGAGTAATGATCAACATATGTTAATTTATTTTTTTAAAAATGGAATGGAATAATATTTTAAAAAGAAATAGAGAATATATCAAAGCTAAGAATAAAATAAAGACCCAAGTTGAAAATAACAGATTACAACAACTCGGATTAACGGAAAATCTACAAACTTTATTTAAACCAATATTAAAAAGTCAAGAGGATATCAAGAATAAATTAGAAGCTCCTAAACAACAAATTCAACAATCTCCTCCACAAATAGAATATCCCATTGAAGATGATGGAATCGTAATCAGGACATTAGATGATATAAAACGTTATTTTTCAAATCCAAATCCAACCCTAGCCAAAACAATAAAGCCAACAATTGATCAGGATGGATTGATTCTTAACGGTTTTAGGATACGTTTCAATCAAAACAACCCAACATTTAAGATTGACAGAATAGACGCTGTATATGATTTAACACCCGGTATGATTAATCTTTTGAATGGGTATGATAAAGATTATAATTTCAAAGATTTAAATTCATACGTGGACATTCTTACATCGACAAGGACAGGAGGACCAAAAACTTTAAGATTAAGAAGACTGGAAAAAGAATTAGATGATAACACCGATGCTAGTGATGATAACTACACTGATGATATTATAGAAGAAATCGATGACTTTTTGGGACATACAGGAGATGGTGTAATTTTTTTATCCGACAACAACGAAGAATTGCTTAATAGATTACAAATAATATTAGCAGCAATGAAGGAAGGACATCAATCACACAGACAATATAATGAATTAAATTGTATATTAAAAAGACTCCTACAAAAAGGTATCATAGATAAAAATGATTATAAAAGTGTTATTAAAAATGAGTCAACTATTCGTCATCACCTCAAATAAATCAGACATTAAATTATCTCTAGATTATGAGTATGAACTCGATCGAAATCAAGAATATGAATTGGGATTAAAGTATTTCTCTGTTTACAATTCCATTAGAAATATCAACGAAGATAATAACAAAATAAAAATATCAACAGATAATGGAGCAACATTCAAAACCATAAGTTTACTACCAGGAAGTTACGAATACATAGCCATTAACGAATACCTATCTGAATACGCAGGAAGTGTCAATGGTAAAAACAATATTGAATTCGAAGGTAATTTAAATTTGAACAAAATGAAATTGATATTAAGAAATAATAGTCAAGTTGATTTCAACGTAGAAAATTCATTGAATACGTTACTAGGATTTGATAAACGAGTATACACCCAATCTACTATAGCACCACATAAAGCTAATATCGAGAATGATGTCGATGTGATCAATATACATTGCAATTTAATAAACGGTGGATTTTTCAATAAATACAAACGTCAGATTATTTACAGTCTTCCAACATTCACTGTTCCGATTGGATATAGAATTATAGAAAAACCATTTCAAACTACGTATTTACCACTTAATTCCTTTATGATCAAAGATATAAATCTGGAAATCAAAGATGGTAAAAATAGGTTTATAGACTTTGGAAACGAAGAAATTGTTATTCAACTTCATTTAAAAAGAATTAAGTAACTCTTCATTCTCTTCTTGAATAGTTAGATAATCGAAATCATCAAATTCATAGTTTTCATCCAAACTCAATTCATCTTTATTACAATAAGGATACATGATTCCTTCACTATTTGGAGCCTTTCTCTTTACAAGATTTAAATAACTTCTAAAAACTTTCTTTTGTTTATCATCATCCCTTGGAATAACTACTCCATTTGTGAAACTTTTTCCCAATTTCTCTTAAATTCATTTGATATATCATATCCACTAGCCAACCGAATATAATCGTCTACAGTTATCTTATCATTAGAATAACCTTTAAATGTTTTCTTTTCTTTTAAAACACCATCTGAAGTTAGTATGATATTGTATTTGACTTTCGGCGCTAAATATAAACCGAATATAATTCCACCATCACCGTAATCATTCTTTCCTTTACAGTATTCATTTTCGGATACTAATCCAGCTTCATTTAATTTATTCCAATTGCTAGATGAAATGTATAAACTATCAGTATCGGTATAGTATATTTCCGGTTGATAAAACCCATCTATTACGTGAATAAAATTGTTCATTATTTTCTTACTGTGCGATAATACAAATGATCCCAAATGACTGGGTGTAAGTCGTGTAGATTTACTATTTACATCGTCAATTTCTTTTTCTTCTTTTTCTATATCAACAATGTATTGAGTCTCATTTATTTTTTCATAGTGTTTAACATGTGAATCAAAGTTAGCCTTTAAAGTTACGTCATTCCAAAGATGTTTTGATGAAGATATATCCTTCTGAATAGATTTCCCATACAGGGCATTACCTAATAATTTCATGCAATTACTACCAACGATATTGCCATCCCTTTTGAATTGATTTCTTAGATCTCTCAAAATTAAAATGTAGTCTCTATAGGGAGGAGTTCTAAAGTTTTCTTCGTATACTATGCCATCTAATATTCTAATAATTCGTCCACCAGCTTTTACTATTTCTTGAATATCGACCGATGTTAAAACATCTGAACAGAAACCATTTCTGAATCTGATTTTAGTGCCAGTTTCCTTTTTTCCTTCTTTGTTCGTAAAACTAATTTTATCTTTAGCTGGTATCGGTTGGAAGAACATGTTTTTGGGATACTCAAACCAAACTGTTAAAATAGCAGTTTTGGGTCTAAAGTTTTGTTCATTGAAGAGCTTGACAAATTTTCTATTTTCTTCTGGTAAAAACGGTCTACCACTTTCTGCTTTGGGATATTCACTATCTAAATCTGACATAGCAGAAGCATACAAACCGTTAGCATCAAATGCCATCAGTCTAGAACATGTTATATTTTTAAGTTTTGAATTAACCTCTGTTTTATCTTTATCACTTTTACTATATTCTTTAAATAAATCAATTATGTTGTCGTCATTTGTTTGTGTATATTCCTTTAATACATCACAAATTTCATTGATTTTATCAGTTGTAAATATTTTTCGATTTGCAGAAACCCTTCCTCCTTTAATAGAGCGTCTTATAAAATGTCTTATAAAAGGGTTAGTGTGTGAGTAAACCTTTTCTATATTTTGTTTTTCAGTATGTTTTGGTACGAGTCTTGTACTTTCGTAATATGGTTCTTCAACCATTTCTTTATCGTAATGATACAAATAATACCACCCCTTTAAAGATAGAGATGGAGCCGTTAGATTATTAGAAACGCTCTGGAATACAACGTCTTTCATAACTTTGTTATATTTTATCAAGCATGCTCCAAGACATAGGGTGTCTCGCTTTGCATATGGTTCCCATTCGTGTCTTAAAATTTCCCAGTTATCTTTGGTATATTTTGCAATGTCTACATCAACGATCTTTCTCAAATTCATTGGTAGATTAGACGACTTTCCCCATGTTGCTAAACTAGATGCTTCGTGTTGATAGGAACATGTGAAATTAATATGCTGTAAATAATTGGATTTACTTTTTATATCTTTCTGTCGTTTCCATCTTTTCTGTAAATCTTCATCAGTGTATGGATTAGATAATGGTAAAGAAAGAATTCCTCTGGGTGTTATTAGTGGACATTGTGTTAGTTTCTTTACGTTTTTAATTACGATCCAGTTATCAAAACCACTACCGTTATGAGAAATCAATGTTAATCTTTTTTTATCATATTTACCTAAATATTTCAACATTTGATCTATACAATCTGTGCCTACAAATATTTCTACTATTTTCATTAGTTTGTTATAAAATGCTTCTGGAATATTATCAGTGGGAGGTATCATCTCTAACTTTTTTCTTAGCTTTTCTAAATTAATTAACGTACATGAATAAGGAATTGCTTTACGCGTTTCACTATCTGAATACGTTTCACAGTCCCAAGCGAATAAAGTATCATCACTCATATTTGAAAATACGTTTAGTTTCAAAGGTGATACTTCTTTTACAGCATTATCATCTCTACATGTTTTCCATACCTGTTCATAATTATCTTCTATTTCTTTAATCCCTAAACTTTTTTGATTTCTTCTTATAAGACAGAAATGTGAGTTATGTAAATATAAAACCCAATCTAATGCCTTGTCCTTGTTTACATCTGTGAGGGTGGGGCGTACATTTCTATTTTCGGGAGTGTAAATTTGAAATGAAGTATTACATTTCTCATTGAATTTATTAATTCTAGCAGCTGTCATTACTCCTTTTCTATTCGCTTTTGGAAATGTATTAATGAATGTTTGAAATTTATTTGTTAAATCTTTTTTCAAAACATGATTTACGCATTTGATAAAACAGTTACCATCTGTTGGTATATAACAATTTCTACCTTTATATTCATTTATCTTTTTAAGTAGTTCAGTTCCTCTACCAGCGTTTGATCTTCTTATTTCCTTAAAATTGTCTCTACGTAAAATTATTTTCCCTGTAAAATACCAATCCGAGCAGTCAGATTTTGCATCCATATTAGACAAAATGGTCTTAAAAGTTTTGGAATTGAAACCAAGAAGTTTCATGAATTGTTTGTGATTTCCATTCTCGATTATCCTACCATCTATTTCAATTTGACCCTTAAATGTTGAAAATTTATGAGTAATAGCCCTGATAAGATCGGTAAATAGTACGTTTTCTATGAATGTTTCATCGTCTATAATTTCAATGTTATTCATATTTTTTATATGTTTTTTTTTAATTACTTAATTTTTGGAGTTCTTTTTATTATCTTTTATTGCTGATATTTGTATATTAAATTTATCCAAAATTTCATTAAATTCTTCCAACTCTTCAACGCTAATGATCTTATCTTCTCTTGATCTTTCGAAGAAAATATACAACTTATTAAGATATGTATTTAAGATATCTGTTTTCTTTTTAAAATAAGATTTCTGTTTGGATGTAAAACCCATAGCAATCAATCCACAAGATGAGGTTTGAATAGCAGTAATTGCGGCTAATACAGTTGGAATAAGTATTGGCACCATCAATCCGCCAGTTACTGCCGTTGCAATTGTTGTTCCTACTGTTAAAACTACACTTAGTGCTTTGAAAGCAGAATCAGTTCTACTCCATCTTTTCTTACATTTATTATATTGTTCTAGTTTTACTTTTAGTTCGTTTTGTTTGTCTATCAGGTATTTTTGTCTACTTTCTTGTTCCATTTTTAGACGTTAAATTAAGTGAATTTCCGACAATGCTCTTTGTGTATTAATGTTTTGTACAATATTGACTTTTACCTCTACTAAGAATGCTTCTTGTTTTGACCCCCTGTTCAAATCCCGATAAACAAAAAAAATTGTTTTTTTTTCAATAGAGATTTCTATGAAAAAATATGATATGTCTAGTCTTTCTGCTAATAATATTGGAAAATGTTTAAATTGTTGATTTTTATTAACATCAACAGAGAAGTAAAGATCATTATGAACAAAATATAGTTTCACATATTCAAAGTCTGTTGTTCGTAAAAAATCATAAATCTGTGTGTCTTCTTCTCGTGGTTCTGGATTTCTAATTATGCTTGCTGATGGTGTAGTTTCCGTTTGCAATACCATATAAAAGAAATCAAATAAATTAAATGTATAAGGCACTTTTTTATCATCCGGCTCGATTGAGATTCTAAGGTTATCTATATACATCTGATTTGACGAAATATTAAAAGATCCCCCCCTCCCAAGATTAAATTCTTTAGTATCTACGATGTTACCATTTTTGATATAGTGAACAGAAAAAAGAGAGTTATAATTAGTGATTCCTTCTTGAGCTGAAGAATAGACTTTTACCTTCATAGGAAAAAATATGTCAATTATAGTATTCCCCTCAAAATAAGTCACAGTATCAACAAATTCTCTTCCATCAGTATCTATATCTTTTTTAATATTTACTCTAAACCCATATTTATAACCACGAGTGAATTCTTCACCGATTTCATAATAATCTGCATAGTCTTTAGAAAATGGAAGATGGAAATAATAGGGTTTAATGTATTCTTCCTTGAGATTATTTTCTAATGCGGTTATATTTCTTTCCTGTTTTAAAACTTCATTATTAATAGTAGTTATCCGTTGTTGAATCTCACTATAATCAATATTTTGTATTTGTTGTTGAATATAAGTTTTAATTTCACTATCATCAATATTTTGTATTTGTTGTTGAATATAAGTTTTAATTTCACTATCATCAATATTTTGTATTTGTTGTTGAATATAAGTTTTAATTTCACTATCATCAATATTTTGTATTTGTTGTTGAATATAAGTTTTAATTTCACTATCATCAATATTTTCTATCTGTTGTTGAATATAAGTTTTAATTTCACTATCATCAATAGATTTTAGTTCGTTTTGTAATTCAGTTTTAAATTTAGTTTCCAGAGCAGTTAATTCTTGTTGTAATTTATCTTCACTTATGCCTGGATTAATATTGGATATTAGTTGTTTAAGATCTACTTTTTGCTTTGTTAGTTTATCATCTAAATTAGATATTAATGACCTTAAATTTTGTAATTGAGTTTTATCTATTGTATTGACTAATTGTTGTTGAATAGATTCTATTTGTTTTTGTATTTCGCTATCATCACTAAGTTTACTTTCTAATGCGGTTAATTTGTCTTCACTTATGCCTGGATTAATATTGGATATTAGTTGTTTAAGATCTACTTTTTGCTTTGTTAGTTTATCATCTAATTTAGATATTAATGACCTTAAATTTTGTAATTGAGTTTTATCTACTGTATTGACTAATTGTTGTTGAATAAAACTTTTTAAACTTGTTACTTCTTTTTGTAATTTACCATCATCAATATAATCTAATTCTTTCAATTCAGATTCATTTATAAAATCTTTATTATTTATTTGTCGTTTGAAGAATCTTTTCACATCAGCTATTCGATCTTTTAAATGGTTTTTATCTACTTCAATTAAATTTATTTGATCCATTAAATATTTCTTATGAACAGCATCATTATCGTTTTCCGGAGATTTTAAATTAGTTATACCAAAATTATTCATATCAATATCACCCTGAAGAATGTCTCCGATTTGATCCACAAAATATGGTTTGATTTTATTGATTGAAAATGTAGTGTTTGGTTTTTTAGTATCTAAAGATAAAGCGCCTAAACCAAATTTATTTGCCATTTTTATTGAGTTAAATTTATTACAATTTCTTCGAACTGTTTTCCTAAACTCAACTGATATAAAACCCAAAGTGAAAGTTGTCCACAAAACTTTTGACCCGGCTTTTGTATTTGAAATGTAGAAGATTTAATTGGTTGATTAGTTATATTCATTATCTCTTCAGTGGGATCTAATCCAAAAGAGTCGAAAAAATAAAAGTTAGAGTCTTTGTACAAAGCAGAATGATGAACACCTTTTTGATCGGAAGTGTGTATATTTGTTATAGCGTAGAATTTACCTTTCTTACTTTTGAGATTATTTATTTCATCTCTCATACAATAATAAAACGGTGATATGTTTAACTCATTCGCCCATCTCATAAGTTGGAAGTTTGTGGTTGTATCGGTTCCATATTTATCGAGAAATTCATTCATTTTTAAAAGTCAGTTTTTTGAAGTTCATTTTGATAAAACCTACCTATAATTTGTTCTTTGTCTTGATCGATTAATTCATATGTTGGAGGGGATGTGCTATTTACTTTATCTACGATAAATATTTCGTTTGTCCAATAACCAACATATCCTTTTTCGAATTTACTTTTATATTTATAAATACGAACTCGATCTCCGACTTTAAATTTGGGTTTGACATTTAAATTCTTTATTTCATTTTCGTAGTTATGTTGCGCGTTAATTGATCTTATAATATTTGGATTTTTTGAGGCTTGTGCTGGTGACACTCCTATAGATGAATGTATTTTGTTATTGTATTCGTCTACGACCTCTGGTAATATTTTTAGCCATTTTTGAGATTTTAATTCCGTGAACTTTTTGAATAGTTTATTTTTTAGAGTCCTGTTGAATCTTTCAATAACTACAGCCTTACCTTCGTTGTGAATACTGTAAATTTCAAACCCCACAGATTTCATATTTTTGTTATAAAATTCGCTCCCTTTATCTACCCATAACTTTTGGGGCCGTCTGTCAGATTGTTTCATTATGGTTTCAAATGCGTGTTTGACTGATATTCCAGTTTTGTTTTTGAGAGGAATAACCCAAGCATAACGTGTATATAAATCAATAACTGTTAAACAATATTTATATCCCCTTTCAACTGGCATATTAATTAAATCTGCTGACCATATTTCATCTTTATCAAATACTTTAACTTTTAAATAATGTTTGTTTTTTCTAAATTCTTTATGAATTTCATCTGCCAATCCCATACCCAATTTCATCTTTGCTTTTAACAGTTTTATGATTATCGCTCTTTGCATTTTCTCTTTGAATGTTGGATTTGGAATATTTTCGAGTTCGATTATCATTTGTTTGTCTGCTTCGTGTCTGAAGTTTATGTCTTTGTTTCTGTAAAGTATGTCGTGTTTAAGCGCAGCAGCGTCAACTCTATTGACAGGTTCTTCACCTGGTTTGGGTTTATCGTTTTCGTCTAATCGCAGATCTAATCTAGTACCTGGACCGGTGTAATTATGACCTGGAAGATGTTTCTCGCCAGAGTATTTGGCCCATGGAAATCCAGGAAGATATCCTAATGATTTTTGAATATCGGAACCAAAATAGGTTTTTGGAGCGTGAGCGACTATCATTTTTATCCTATAACTTTAAACCCTTTTCCCTCTTTTACCTGCTGTTCTATTCTCTTGTTTCGTAGTTCTCTTATTTGCTGTAATTCTTTCAGTTCGTCGGATTTTTTCACGGCGTCGTTTATTCTTAAGCCTGCTTTTGCCACGGACCCAACTGCCTGAGCTCCGGAGGAAATTAGGGATTTGTTGTTTGAAACAAAGCCAGCTACTTTTGGAATGATTTTTGAACCTAGAGAAAATATAGATGAAAAGATACCGTCGCCTGAATAATCTTCGAATCTGTATTGTTCATGTTTTAAAATTAAACTCATCCTATTTTTAATATGTTTTTTTTTGATGGAATGTAGGAAATTTATTGAAGGTGTTTGTTGTAAGAATTCTATGAAAAATGTAGGGTGTTTTATGAAATGTAGAGGTTTTGTTTTGGGTACGCTCAATTTGGTTGCATTTTTTCCTCATGTAGTTATAGATTTAAAGCATGTTTTTTCCCCCATGAAATGAAAAATGGAATGGGGGAAACATGCTTTAAATCTATAACTACTATAACTACTTATGCCCCGTGGAACTTGCTGCCGTGGTTAATTTGATTGTTTCTGTTCAGGAGATGAGGGCTTTCTTCGCTACGCTGTATCCTTTACTTTCTTTACTAAACTTATTGAATTTACTGCAGTGGTTAAATTGATTGTTTAAGATCAGGAGGTGAGGGCTTTCTTCGCTACACTGTATCCTTTACTTTCTATACTAAACTCATTACATTAGAATTTATTGCCGTTGTTAAAACGAATGTTTATGATCAGGAGGTGAGGGCTTTCTTCGCTACACTGTATCCTTAACTTTCTATAATAAACTCTTTAAATTAGAATTTACTGTCGTGGCTAACTTGATCGTTTCGGTGATTTCAGTAATGGGTTTGTAGATGCTGTGCCTTTGAGCCGTTTCTTTCAGACTTCTATGCCCTTTAAAATTAGATTTACAGCCGTGGTTTTATTGATCTTGTTTACAGTTGTATTTGTAAATTTTCTTCTTACAGTTGTGGTGACTCTACTTTTGAATTCCAGTAGAGATCTGAACGAAAATATTTATTAATATGTTTTCTTTACTCTCGGAGCATGTCTAGTTGAAGCAGTGCAGTTCTTCTTCTGTTCTGATATCTTTACTTTTAGGTTTCAGTAGACTTTCATCAACAATATTTAATAATAGTTATCTTGCCTCTTACATTCAATTCAAGTAGTTATAGTCATAGCGTTGCATGGAATCTGCTCATAAATACTTACTAATGGTTTACCTGTCTCTTGCAGTTGTGGTGTCTTTACTTTTTAGACTGCTGAAGACTTCTCATCGTCAATATTTAATAAGAGTTATCTTGCCTTTTACAGTTGAAGTAGTTCTACTCAGAGTTGCAGAGGATATCGGAAGTAAAATACTAACTAACGGTTAACTTTCTTCTTTCAGTTATAGTGTAGGTGCAATAGATGTCTGGACGAAGTACTTACTTATAGTCCTGTCTCTTGCAATTGTATTTTGGCTGTTCCATCTCTTACAGATTTATTACATTTTGACATACCATATTTTAATTATTTCCCTTCCAGGTTTTCTATTTGGCATTATCATTTTTGGCAAACAATTCACACTTTTGGCAAATCTAAATTCATAACACACTGTCAGGGGATGAGTAAACATCCTTCAAGCTGGTCTTGAGCATGGATAAATCCTACCTCCCCCTCCAATTTAGAATAAGAACATTAATGGAGTAGGGTTGGGTAGCCCGCTCGCAGCACTTGCACTGACCTTTGGCTTCACAAATTCAATAATTTATTTTTTTGTTTTTTTTTTTTGTTTTTTTTTTTTTTACAATTTGTCGCAATGTACTTAATCGCTTGAGGATAATATGTCCATTTAATACACATGTACTTGTGTATATTGCTATATTGTATATCTTAAAAAAAATATCCAGTAGCCTGTGGTCATGTATTTGATCTCTAAATCATCAAATTCTGTATAATAATCGCTTGAGGATAATATGTCCATTTAATACACATGTACTTGTGTATATTGCTATATTGTATATCTTAAAAAAATATCCAGTAGTCTGTGGTCATGTACTTGATCTCTAAATCATCAAACTTTGTACATTTTTATTTATTTTTTTTTTTTTTTTTGGTGTCTATATGTTGTATATTGTATCTATGTTTGTCCCCATGGGCTGGGTGTGAGACAGGACCGTTACCACTCGTGGTATAGGGCCTAATTCTGACCCATGTAAAATAAAGAGTTTATTATTATTATTATTATTATCGTTTAATTCAAATAATAAAAAACAATTAGCATTTTTTCTAATAAACATAGAATCCATCCCGTAAAAAGATTGGGATTGGTATAAGCAGTGACAGTTGTGATGTCTTCCCTTCGTGAAGAATTCTCGTTGAACAGATTGATTTTTTTGCGCTACGCAGTCGTCAAACAATATTAAGTTCTTTCGTTTGCTATTAATATTAGACAAGTCCAGATCATTTACATTTTTTGTCAGAAACACTTTTATATCAGTTGGTTTCTTGTCTTCCATATCTAAGATATCTTTTATTTCCATCTCATCGTTGTCCTCGTAATATTGAAATAATTCTTGAACATATTTCTTTGGTAAATATTCTAAAGCTTTGAGAAATTGATAATACGATATTTCTGGTGTTGTTGTGTAGATATATAGAGAATCAAAATCTAAAAGGTTGGGTGTTGTCAACATGTTAAAAGTGAGATGAGTTTTCCCAGAACCGGAACTACCGCATATACACCTGCAAAGATCAAGGGTAGGAAAGGTAAAAATCCACCTGATAGATAACAGAAGATTGGGTGATTAATTGCAAAATCTACATATTCAAACTGAGGTAGATTTCCAAATAATTCACACATATTTTTACAGTTTCTATACAATTCATTATAATCCTTTGTGGATGGATTAACAGTTAAAGGTTGGTTAGGATGGGGTGTTCCCACTTTCCCGGCAGATTATCGGGATTAAGTTTGTCTAATCCGGATTAGCTGGGTTATAAGGATTAAACGGATTAAGGCAGATAAAATTCTACTAATAAGCTGATATTTTTATTTGTTTTATTTTATTTTTTTTAATTTTATATACAATTAAACAATGGTATACACAGACACAGAACATTACAAACCAACAAGATGTGAGACGGCATCTCCATACTTCACCATGGTCTTGCTATTGTTCTGTAGACAGACTTTCAGGCGATTAAGTTCATGTTCCAATTGGCGATACTGTTACTTCTTAGGGCCTTTCATACTACCAGACTGGAGTTGACTGATGGTAACCTCTGTCATTGCTTGCTCAGATTTTATCAGGGTGATGAATCTGAAGATGTTAGGATTGTTGGTGGTCAACTTGTTCATTCTTGCGTGCCACCCTTCAACATGATTTGTGGTTCGTGGACCTGAAGTGTGAAAATGGTTCCACATACGTATTTCTTCTCCCTCAACCCACTGCTCGGTTACATTTGGGTTGTTTGCAAAGGCACTGACCACCACGTCTATTTGAAACAAGTCGCACGTTCACTAATTGTACATTAGCCATGATGCAAAGGACACAATAATGGTGGTATAATATGTTCGTCGATAATGCTTTGCAATAGTGTTCACTCACTTTCTGCAAGTTCATTCACCATTTTGACATGTGAACTAATATTCACTTTAAGTTAGGTGAACATAGTTTATATCAGCTCATTAGTGGAATTTTATCTTCCTTAATCCGATTAATACCTATAACCCAGCTAATCCAGATTAGACAAATTTAATCCCGATAATCTGCCGGGAAAGTGGGAACAAACCGTTAGGATAATTATCGTTGTTTAATCTTACTTGAACTTTAAAGATTATAGGATCTTCAGTTTGGTTCATTGCCACTCTAAAGATACTGTTGTTATTTGTCTGAGAATCTGGTAAGTTCTTGAAACCAACTATTAAATATCTTGCTGGTTTAATGCTGTTAGTGATTGGCCATGTTGTGGATTCTCCAGTTAAAGTCATGCTACCTACAGTGTTGCGACGAAGAAAAGCTATTTCAATGGGTGATTTCAAAGTTGGTGTTTTTGTTAGTGTTAGGTGTCAGTGTTGGTGTCTACCCAGAGCCCCAAACACCATGTCAAGTGTTAACGCCGGTTGACAACACTGGTGTAAACACTGGTGTATATACAACACCAGGTGTTTATGAGTAGTGTTGAACCAAAGGCAAACACATCAAGTCCAGGTCAGTACCGGTGTTAACACCCAGCGTTAGTGTTACACTGGGTAACCCCCATTTCTTATTAAGGCTGCTTTTGATATTTTGTGTTTGTAAAGTTACTTCACATTTATATGTTCACGTTTAAAAGGATTGTAAGGATGTTTTCTAAACTTTTCATGTTTTTGGGGACATTGATAGCGTCAATTTGCACCATTCAACTTTCTATTTTAACGTCTGTGGTCCTTGCAATGCCACTAAAACTAACACGTTTTATGACGTCAATTGTGTGGAACTACCGGAAGCTACTACAGATATCAATGCAATTCGCCACAGTTGACGTCATATAACGCATCACAGAGGTCGGAATGAAAATTGGAATGGTGCAAATCGATGCTATCAATGCCCCCGATATACATAAAAAATTTAGAAAACATCTTTACAATCACTTTAATGATAAAACCAGTTTAGGACTTGCCTCTATCATCCAGACCTACTTTGTTTACGCCTGCTGTGACGAAAGTCTGGGTGTTAGAGAATAGTTGTCAACACCAATTTTGAAATCAATCTGGTGTTAAGCCCTAGGGGTTGGGTGTTAAGACCTATAGAAAGTCGTGTAAATTTCAAGTGAAAAAACACCAGCTGCGGTTTAGATCAACACCCCGTGTTAAGCTGGTGGTATGCTGACACTTAACACCAACTTTGAAATGGAGTTAAACCAACACCACGTGTTAACACCAACACCGCAGCTCGATTACAAAGTTGGTGTGGAAATGGGTGTTAGTGTTGGTGTCGCTGTCGGTGTCAATACCAACACCAACTTTGAAATAGGGTAACACCAACATCAGGTGTTAACACCAACACCGCTGATTGATTACAAAGTTGGTGTAGAAACGGGTGTTAGTGTTGGGTTTAGTGTAAACACCTGGTGTTAACACCAACTTTGAAATCACCCAATGTCTTTAGTTAACGAGTTGAATGTTCTCGTTTCTACTTCAATTGATGGTGTTATTACGGGTATGAAAAGTTGGAGATTTGTTATTTCTAATTTTGCATTTGAATTATTCTCCCCAAAGAATATCTTATCGTCATTAATTTCTCTCTGTAAATGAATTTTAAATGGTAAACCTATAGAAAATTTTCGATGTTCGACCGAATAAAGGATATAATTTCCAATTTACGTAATTACCCCATCTATTATCCTCAACAACATTATTGTACTGATTTACTCGTTTGTCAAATCCATGGTTTACTGCTCTACCGATTCTCTCAATGCTATTTCTGGCAATGACTCTCATTCTAGCGTCATCAGCATCGTTCGCTACAGTTCTTACTGGTTCTTTTAAAACGTTTCCATCACCAACATCGGGTATCCAACCCGAGACTGAATCGTAGTTTTTGAGGTAAAGGACTGTTTTCAACATTGTGTCAAATTCTCCAGGGTGTTTGATGGTTTCTATGGGGTTTGATACCGCTTCCAAAACCATTTCGCTAAATACAGAAGGAAAGAAATTGTATTAGTTTGTGGGACTCTATTTTCATTTGCGGTTCCGTCCTTGATTTTGAAATCGCATCTGAAATAGGCGTCGGAAAGTAATAAACAATTTGACAGACTATTGATCTCGAAAGTGACCCTACCACCATCATTTAATTGTGATTTAGACCCCACATTAGCAGATACAATAATATAATCCTCTTTTTTCTTGTTAAATGAATAACGAATCGGATCGTATAATCTAAAAATCGGATCAAGAATTTTAGTTGTCATTTTTAGGGGAAGGATTTTGATAAAATACAACACATTTACTATATGCATATGTAGCAGGAGGGATCGAATTGACTCGCGATCTGTTCTCCACCACCTAGCTCTCCAATTCGTCCGCCAATCGTCCCTCAAGCTATGCGCCACAGGAGTCCAGGGTTTCGTTCAGGATGCTGGATAGTGATTTCAGAGAGAACTTCGAGGAATATAAGACAAGTTTATTGGCATGAACATCAAGACACATTAGACAACACAAAACACATTCCCGACTTATTGCCCTCTTACCCAACCACAAGTAAGGTTTGCTACTAGAGCGGAACGTTTACATTCCCATAGTAGTTCACCTTTGGGCCAACCATCCCGGGGTAAATTTGGACCACAAGCCGAACAGCCAGATCGTCTCGGGCTAACCCTCTAAATTACCTAAATCTACGAGCGGAGAAGTAAGCAATCAGAGCCGAACTTACCGAGTTCCTGCCCACGACCGACTAACTAATTATTGCCAAAGTACGTGCTTTTATACCCTGCTATGTTACGCGCTGCACGTGCAAGTCTATTCCCATTGGACCACGTTTCATAACAACTTGCTGATTGGGTTAAGCATATTTCCGGTTGAATGTAAAAAGCGAGGGACACATAGTTACTAAATATAGAAATTCGGGAACATAAGCAATTATATAACGTATATACAAATCCACTACACATATTTTTGTTAAGTCTGATCGTTTCGGATTATATAAAACAGGATGTAATATTAATATATTTTACTTCCTTGTGTTAGAGACTAATAAAATGTGTCTACTGGATATGATATCACTTGACATACCAAAGGAAATGGAAACAAGAGGCCATTTTTAATAATGTGTAATTTTTATCAATTATACCGTCTAATGAAGGGATAATAGGATTCTGATTAAGTTATTTTAATAGTTCAAGATGTCGAGCAAATGAATCCATCTATCAAATTCGTGTTTCTGTGTGGGGGTTACTAGTGCACTTATGCATGATCTATAAAGTCAACCTATAATTTACTTCGTGTGTACTATTATACCTAACCCCTCAAACCACTACAGAATAAAGGAAATGTTTCTTGTGTGTATTGTTAATGAATTCTATGTTGATACTTTCATATTTTACTTCCTTATATTCACTACAGACTCATAATTATTTAATCACATCTTTCAAATCATATAACGCCTTCAGTATACTTTGACTCGGGGACACCACTTTAAGCACAAATATCCTTCTATACAAATAAATATATCTTTGAATGATACTGTATTTCAGAAGTCTGTTCCTATGTGTCATCCAGCAGCACTGGTTTACTTACTTAAGTGTCAGTCGTTCTTGAAAAGTTCAGTGGTGGTGGAACAGATCAGAGAATCACTCTGGAGCATGTAAAATGTTGCCTAATTGCGGTGTTTAAACTATTGGATCTCGACCTACTTATTGCTTGCCGTTGTGCTCCAGGCCAAAGCTGGATAAACCTGGCATAACGCTACATGTCTCTTCTCAACCTAAACTGTGCTTGAGATAGAACTGTGTGAAGTGAGGAGATAGAGAAGAAGTTGAAGACCGGGGTGGGGGGGGGGGGTGTTTCGGCCATCAGGGAAGCTGGAGAAGATGACCCACTGCTTGTTCAAATTATACTTATTCTTTATTTGTCCATATCTTGTGGTCATTTGATTTGGATCTCTAACTGTTGCAGTTCCACCATTCAATTATTGGAATAGTCGGACGGCGACAAACAATCTTTGAAACATTTGACTCTCTTAAACAGAAATACAATAGCTATTACGTATTATAGTAGGTTTTTATTAATCCATTTAAGAGAAATGTCCAGAATTTTGGAGAATAGTTAAGAAAAATATACAAACATAAACACTCATAGAACTTTTTTATGCAGGTTACAATGCATTGTAAATTTCAGAACATTACTCTGTATTTCTTGAAAGCAAAGTCTTCAGCCAAATGACACAACAAATTCCTTCTTGGAATTCCAGGAATCTTTTGTGATGAAATGTATGATGCTAAAGTAAATGGACGTCACCTTCATTTTGAGGTTGTCAACTATTTGGACTACATACTCTATTTTATTTCCAATTAAAGGATTTTTTCCATTTGGAAAGAAACAATCAATGGCCATCTCTATATCATCATATTCTTTATCAATTGTTAATTCAATCTGAATATAGTTTTTGTCTGCTTATAGACTATTCACATTGGTTATGATCTCATCAGCCTTCGTAATTTTCTTTCTTCAATTGATTTATTAGATAGCCTTAATCCAAAAGACACTGTTCTTGTCAACTTTTTGGGTCTACCTCTTTTTTTATTCTATGTGTTTTACCTGCCCTCGGTTTTTTTTTTAGGAAATCATTTCTTCTTTCAGTTATTTTATCTGCTTCAATGTTAGTGGAGTTACACCAATATTAAAGAGCAATAATATCACCCATAGCTGAAAGACTCATGTGGCTCAGCTCTTCCTTAGTCATCAGTTTAACAACATTTCCATCAACCTATCATATATTTTTAACACCAATTAGACCAGAATAACAAGCTTAATACATGAATTTTTCTCAAAATTTATAAATAATGGCATGTACTTCACTATTGCCATACAATTAACAAACCGATATCTAAAAAAATCTTCTTTTCCAGTTGACAATTGTGTGTGTTAAATTTCAGGTCTATATTAGTAATTACAGTACTTGTTGTAATGAATTTTCTCCTAACAAGAAACAGAATTTAAAATGACAAAAACAACCCTGACCAATTATGCAAAAACTCAACTTTCAAGAACGAGACTTGGTAAAAAAAAAAAACGTTTCATGAAGGGTTGACTAACGTTTAATAGTTGAATATCTCAAAGTAGCATACACTGTACACCTTTAACTTTGATTTCCTTGAAGAAAAATTCAAATATTGGTTTTCTGATGTTTAAAATGTTGTAGAAACACCACCAGGTTACACTATGTATATAAAATAACCATACAAAACGTACAAGTAAGACAAAACCGTAAATAAAAAATATCGTACAAGGAAAGGAAAAAGTGAGAGCAACAGACTAATAATAATAATAAAATAAACACCGTCTCTGATTTAATTTTATTTTCGCATTTGTCTATCGCACCCAGGAAAACCTTGTTCAAAATTCTGTCTAATTTAAAATGTATAGTTTACTCTGCAATCGGCGTCATTGTACTATCTTATGTCTTATTCATTACTCTCCCTGGAGATTAAATTTGATGTAGTGCCTGTGAATGCCGATTGTGGGGTGACTGATTATATTGAATGTATCAGATTAGGACTTATCATATTGCTGTTGATTATCTCAAATATTAACGATTCTATTTAC
Source organism: Lottia scabra (assembly GCA_029955415.1). NCBI lineage: Eukaryota > Metazoa > Mollusca > Gastropoda > Lottiidae > Lottia > Lottia scabra. Next base: position 329,085 of record JARJEI010000070.1, read on the forward strand.
TTCTACTTTATTGTGCTCATCAGATCAGGTAACGTTGAGCAAAATCCAGGTCCAGGCACACTTCAAAGATTTGATAAATTATCTCTTTTTCATTTGAACACCCGTAGTATTCGTCACAAGCTTGACACAATCAATGATACCGTAAGTGAAAATCATATCTGTTGTTTTACAGAGACACATCTTGACGATAGTATAAGTGATGATACGTTGATATGGGATGGTTTTCATATACCCTTACGTAAAGATAGAAATTGTTATGGGGGTGGTGTTCTTTTATACCTGAATAGTAATTTACATTATAAAAGAAGAACTGATATCGAATTTCCTGGTATTGAGAGTATTTGGGTTGAAGTGCAGTTACCAAAATTTACTTTTCTTGTTGCTGTTTATTACAAGCCACCAACCATGTCTTATGATTTTTGGATTCCTTTTGAAACTTCTATAGAAATGGCTTATAATATTACATCTAATGTGTTCATTTTGGGTGACCTAAATAGTGATTTACAAGTTCGAAATAGTAGACTTCATGAAATTTTAATAACTAATAATTTGAAAAATATTATTATCACACCCACGCGTGTAACACCCACCACTTCTACTTTAATTGACGTAATTATTGTTCAGGAGGACATGAAGGTATGTTTGAGCGAAACAGTTGACTTTGACAGCTCCGTTTCTGACCATAAGGGTGTTCTAGCGATTGTAGATGTTTCTGTTCCCGTTTTATCAACCTTCAAAAGAGAAATTATTTTATATAAAAATGCTAATTTTGTTTTACTCAATTCTCTCATTAACCAATTTGATTGGAATAAATATTTTATTGATTGCGATTTAGATACTTCAATAAAATCATTTTATACCAAGCTTAATGAATTTATAAGTGTTTGTATACCAAAAAAGAGTGTAACGATACGACCGTCCGATAAACCTTGGTTTAATTCCGATATCAGGAAAGCTATACGATTAAGAGATAGACTACGAAAAATTGCAATACGTACACAATCCGAACATGATATTAGCAGATTCAAAATTCAACGTAATCATGTTAACAATTTCAAAAAAACTCTAAAACATAAGTACAACGATAAAGTAATGTCATTAATAAATTCAAATGATATGTCGCAGCCCAATTATTGGAAATTCACGAAATTTATTTTAGGCGAAAAGTCGTCATCTATCCCACCTTTAGTTTCAAATACGAATGGTTCAGTTTTATATAGTGATCATGATAAGGCAGCGTTACTTAATTCCTTCTTTGGGTCCATTGCTGGAAACACTTCAGACAAAACTTTTCCACAATTTCAGGTACAAACCGATTCTCTTTTCGAAATGCCTACAATCGAAGAACAAGAAATTAAAGACTTGATAAATTGTTTGAAAACTAAAAAAGCTAATGGTTTCGATAAAATAAGTAATATTTTGCTAAAAAATACTGAGAATTCAATTTGTATTCCATTAACTATTTTATTCAACAAATCAATTCGCTTAGGCATTTTTCCAACTTTATGGAAGACCGCACATGTCATGCCACTTTTTAAGAAAGGTGATAGATGGAATGTTACTAATTATAGACCAATTTCCTTGTTAAGTACTTTAAGTAAATTATTTGAAAGGGTAGTTTTTAAACATCTTCATAATTATTTTCATCTTAACAATTTATTGTATAAATATCAATCTGGTTTTAGACGTAAATATTCAACTGTACATCAACTAATTGAAGTTTATCACGATATCCTTTTAGCTGTTGAACAACGCGAATTTTCTTGTTATACGTTTTTTGATATTTCTAAAGCATTTGATAGAGTATGGCATGCTGGCTTAATTTTTAAAATAAGTAATTACGGTATTACCGGCAATATTTTGAAATGGCTGACAAGTTACATCAGTAATAGGCGACAGAGGGTTTTTCTTAATGACGCGCTATCAGATGAAGTTGAATTGAGATCTGGTGTTCCTCAAGGTTCAGTGTTGGGCCCTTTCCTATTTTTAATTTATATAAATGATATTCAAGATGTTTTACATAACATTGCACGGTTATTTGCTGATGATACAGCTTTAGGGTGTACTAAACCGAATATCACTGATATTGAATTGTCATTGAATTTAGATTTATCAAAATTATATCAATGGTCTAAAGATTGGCTAATTGACTTTAACCCTTCAAAAACGAAAGTTGTCTTATTTTCCACTAAACAACCATCTCACTTACCAAACCTGTATTTAGGAAATGAAAAATTAGAAATAGTGGAATCTCATAAACACTTGGGTGTTACTTTGTCTCACGATTGTAAGTGGTCTCTTCATATTGATCATGTCGCTAAATCTGCTTCAAAATTACTTAATATTCTTCGTAAACTTAAATACATTTTTAATCGAAAAACCCTCAATAATATTTATAAAACTTTTATTCGACCAATAATGGAATATGCCTGTGAATTATGGGATGGTTGTGGTAGTACTAACTCTGAAAAACTTGAAAAAGTTCAACTTGAAGCTGCCAGGATAGTTACCGGTTTGTCTAAATGTTGCAGTCGTGATTCTCTATACTTTGAAACCGGGTGGAATTCTTTATCAGATAGACGTTACGTGCGACGGATGTGTACTTTTTATAATATTAAACATAATAATGCTCCTCCTTACCTCATTGAAATTCTCGAATCCTTTGAAAATAGAAACAGTCATTATACGTTAAGAAATAATCGTGATTTGTCCATTCCTAACGCCCGTACTGATTTATACCGTAACTCTTTTTTTCCAAATTCTGTTCGTAATTGGAATTCCTTAGATGAAAACACACGAATTTCTACCAGTCGTACAGCATTTAAATTCACCCTCGAAAAACAGTTATCTTCTTCTTTAGTGTCACCTAGCTACTATTGGTCAGGTGAAAGACGTGAAAACATTTTACTAACGCGAATAAGACATGGTTGTAGTGGCTTAAAATCTGATCTTTTTAAAATTCATGTAGTTCAAGACCAAACTTGTCTATGTGGTTGTGAAATTGAAGACGCCTATCATTACTTCTTTGAGTATAAACTGTATAAAATTGAGAGGGATCATTTGTTTAGTAACTCGTTTCCTTGCTATAACCTTGACATAAATACGGTCCTTTGGGGTGATCCAAATATGTCTGATATTCTGAATTTGAAATTAATTTCACTCATACAAAAATTCATTAAAAATTCGAAACGTTTTTGAACTCTTTTGTGGTTTTCCTGGGTGATTAGGCATTGTCTAATCTTTTAAACAATACCCTTTCTATACATTATTTTGTTTCCTTTACCTTTCTCTGTATTGTACTTCGTGTGTTTTTGTTGTCTTGTGCACCTTTTACTTTCTTTTTTTTTCCATTATATATGTATATATATTTTTTGTCTGCCCCATCTGTATTATTTTATGTATTTCTTTATGGATAGGATTATTACTAAGTTCTCGTAACTTGTATCCAATTCCATTTGATATTTGTCAATAAAATATGTTTAAATCAATAAAATAAACTCTTTATTTTTACTCCAAAGAAAGCGAAAAGATACAAAGAGACGTCTATATTTAAGATAGCAACTTCAAGTTCTCAATAAAGAAACCAAGTACTGACGATCCGAACCGCAAAACGAAACTCGAAATCCAAAAAGACATTTTGACGAAACATAGGTAACAGCTTAAGAACTTTTCATATGAGGAATTATATCAATCATACATGAGTAAGTATATCATAATGAAAAGTGGTATCAGGTGTCTAGAAGAGTAAGCATACCCTGCCTGGCGCCACACCCGTCCTAGCTGTTAAACATCCACAAAACTACAAAACAAAAACGTGAAAAAGCGTCGGATGAAACAAACATGACTCCAGCTGATCCTCGATCAAACCTCTCGGTATTGATCTTTCCTGGATTATCTGTACCGTACCCATTTACAGTTGGGTGGAAGGAAAGAACTGAGAAGTACCATTAGATGTTTCGAAAAGAGTAAGCATGTCAGGCGGTTGATACACACAAAAACAAGTATTTTTCATTATTTTATTTATTATTATAAACCCGATTGTCGTGAGAGACATTTATACACTTTGCCTAAGATCCATAAGAATCCTACAAAGGAGTGGTTCAACCCTAATAAAATTTCTAAAGGCCGTTCGATCATATCTGCCTGTGGTAGTGAGTCATGTGCGGTGTCAGAATACATTGACCATTTCTTACTACCTCTAGCTTGTCAACATAAAGCCTACCTTAAGGACACAACTGATTTTGTGAATAAAATAAAAAATCTTCGAGTTCCTCCGAATGCCATTCTGATTTCTATTGACGTGTCTTCTATGTATACCAATATTGATAACACTGCCGGGTTAATGGCAGTTCGTAAAGCTTTTAGTAGAAACCCAGATCCGAACAGACCCGATGATGCAATTTTACAGCTTTTAGAGATTTGTCTCAGTCGCAACGATTTCACATTTAATGGTAAAACGCATCTTCAAACATCAGGAACAGCTATGGGTAAACGATTCGCCCCTTCATACGCAAATCTTTTCATGGCAGAGTGGGAACGTGACTACGTGAGATATTACCCCTTTGTCCCTTTGATCCACTTTTTTACAGACGATTTTGAGATGACATTTTTATGCTTTGGACTTATTCCATTGTTCTGGGAATTCTTTGAAATTCTCAACAACCACCATCCGTCCATCAAACTAACCGCCAACGTCAGTCACAAAAGCATTGATTTTCTCGATACCACTGTTTTCAAAGGAGATTCCATAGCAGAAACCAATAAACTAGACATTAAGGTATATTTCAAAGAAACTGATACTCATCAACTCCTGCACAAAAGCTCATTTCACCCAAAACATACCTTTTCCGGTATAATTAAATCACAAGTTTTACGATTTCATCGAATTTGCACAAGATCCTCTGATTTCTACCAAGCCTGTACAATTGTTTTCTCAAAACTGAAAGAGCGTGGATACTCAAAGCGATTTTTACGAAACATAAAAAAACTCCACTTTAGCGCAAATAGCAGCGAAGACTAGACTATATGCCGAATTTCCTCCAGGTTTAAGGACGTGCCCCATGTTTGTCAAGTAGATGCAAAACATGTCCCTTGTAGAGTAGCTTTACTAATAAAAGGTATCCGATCCAGGAGCATTTATCATGTGATAGCTCAAATGTAATTTATTTAATTTCATGTAAGAAATGCCCCAAACAATATGTAGGAGAAACTAAGAATAATTTATGCACTCGTTTCAATGCTCATAGATCAGATATAAAATTTAAGAAAGACAAGCCCGTTTCTAATCATTTCAACCTCAATGACCATTCAATAAACGATCTCACCCTAACCCCAATTGAACGTATAGGAATTGATTTTACCGGAAGATGAAACCACCAAATACCGACAATCTAGAGAAGCCTACTGGAGAGACTGTGAATATAGACCTATAGGACTCAATATTCATCATTTTGCAGGCATAGCACCCTTTGTTGTCCCGTTTAATACAACCAGTAATCGAGCAAGCAAGATAGTTCATACCCACTACAAGAGTCTTCAAGAGAAATTTCCCCATGTTTATAAGCAGAAAATGATAGTTGCCTACTCAAAAAATCAAAACTTTAATGACAATCTGGTTCATAGCAAACTAAAACTAATCATTAATTAGCAGATACTATACCACTCGCCCAACGGGCGAGTTCTTATTTTTCTTCTTTCAGATCACAACAGATTCAAACCCTCCCTCCACCGAAATGTAATATAATAGTAAATACCACCAGTAGGTCCATCTAGCGACCATAGTAGGAACTACAACACCCATCCGCGCATGCGCTGCCATCGTATCATGTGGGCTTAAGTGTTTTAGGGTCCTATAAAAAAAATTAAAAAAAAAAAAAAAAAAAAAAACCCTCCCCTGATTTCGGAAATTGAAAGGACGATCACCAATTTTTTTTTTATGTGGCCTTACTAAGGTCAACCTTATAATACTTACAAACACACTGAACAAATTAAACGTTTAGTCTGATAACAGGTAGTAAGAGATTCACTCTAGCTGATATCTTGGGGTGTCTAGACAACTATAATAATATAATACAATAAAGACAATATAATATAATACTTACAAACACACTGAACAAATTAAACTTTTAGTCTGATAACAGATAGTGGATAGATACTTCTAGAATCTTATTACATCAATGTTTCAATGTTGTTCTCAAATTGTCATCAGAAATTGTAGTTGTAATTAGTTTTGAAAACCATATTCAAACGTTAATGTAATAAGTATTCTAGTAGTATTTATCAATAAAATTGTCTAATTTTTTTTAGACCATACCTCCTTTGATCTTAGTCGTGGTATAACCAACCAAAATGTTGATTAGACCACGGGGACGGGACTACTTTTTTTTCATACAAAACCAACACAAAACAACATTTTTTTATTATAAATTAAAATAAAGAGTAATGCTATAATTTCTTCGTTTTGAATCGTCAGATTCGGCTTCTTCATATTCGACTAATTGGCGTTTAGATGGCATATTCGTCTGAATCACTTTACTATTGCATCTTGTATCGTATCTGTTCCTTTATACTGACGAATGGCGTTACTTCAGTGACACGTTATAGTCTTTGCGATCAAAAGTTCACCGACATCACACCGAAATAACCGTGTTGCACATGTAGCTCGGAGAGAATGGTTGGTATTGAAACCGTAACATAAAAATTGCAACGATGTTATTTCTTTAAATTTTAGACAGTTTAAAGGTTTTCTCCCTTTATAGATTGTCTTCCTTTTTATGTGTTAAAGCTCATACAACTATATGCGATGACACTGAATCACACACATGACAGTTCTGACACCATTGCTAGATTTGGTAAAATATCTCCATATTAAAAATTAAATGAATGGAGTTTTACGTCCTACTTTTCTGCACCTATAAGGGATAAATGACAGCGGCATTAGCCTATCTTATTTCGATTTCCAACTGTCGAGGGATCTTTAACGGGCACAGCCAATAGCACACGGAACCTCGGTTTATTGTCCCATCCGAACGACTAGGCGCTTTTCCATGTCAGCCCCTCCGACCTGCATCACTGACGGGGAAACCGCAAACCGGGTTGAATAATCCGACGGTATCATTTCGACATCTCCATATTAGAGGTTATTCATAAAGTCTAATCCACGGGTCACAATAAGTTTTACCAGCTTGCATGTTAGAGTTTCTATATTTCCACCAAAAGTCGAAAAATCTGCAAGCCCATTTAACGTTTTTATCGGTCGCTGGAGGTATGTATTTCTTACAGAGCTTTGTTATTACCTCATCGTCCAATGGTTAGCTTTCGGCAGTTTCTACGTCACTAATATTACTATAATGCTGGCTAGTTTCTCACAATACGGTTTCTGCAGTTTCTTTTCAAATATCCAGAACTGTGCATGTTATAAAAATTCAAAATCTGGACCATCATTTTCAAAATACTAGGTTGCAAACACTTTGGGATGATGTAACCATAGTTGAAATTATCCGTAATAAATTAAGTATCCTATATGAAAGAAACAATATCCGTCGTCCTAAGCACAGTAACTACAACAAACTTGACGAAGTAAATGCATGTATTTCCACACTAGAAAAAGAGCCAATAACGTATAAAACATTAATCACCAAAATACTCATCTGGAGTGAACCTGACTTAGTGATAATAATAACCACGTGACGTGAGTACAACTTGCACGTGTAATACTATAGGTCACCCAACGATTTTCACAGTCTCTTTCCGCAGAAAAAAATTCCATATTAAAACCATTTAATTTCAGAGTAATCTAATATTTTATGCAAATATAAATTAAATTTGTTATATACAAAGCTACGCGCTTCGTGGTTTAACTAACGATTTCAACAATTAGACCACTAGATCCGAGTGGTTTAACCTATACATATCTTGTCTCCATAGAAGTATTAACTATAAAATGAAAAACACCAAAATGAGTACTTACACACAGGTGGGTTGAGATTAAAATGGTAATAGTAGAAGTGAAAATCTTCCTGGTCAAAACGAGGGTGTGACTTCTAGTTATTTATAACCATATAACCTGTAGAACAAGTTTTAGTTAATAAGGAATTGTTGAAAGGTATTTAAAGAATATATGTACATTCATATAATAGGCACTATTTTCAGGCGTATCAAACACTTAGGGCCATATACAGCGCTCGTACTTAACCTAAACTTTGACTAAGGTTAAACTTAAAGTGGCACAGGCTTCATTTTCGTGGGTCGATTTTTCCAAGTCTCAGAAACGGGAACTTTTTTAGTTCAGCAATTTAGTACTGGTTATCACAACTCACCATTGAAATTTGAGCCTTCAAATCCATGTGCATCCATAATTATTAGCATTTGAAAGTTATAATGCCCTACTACACATTAGCGATACTATGCAATATATAGAAAAGTCGTCTATAGAAATAGAAGGAGAAATGTCTAATTTAAGATATATTTGAAAAAAATGAAATGAATGGAGTTTTACGTCCTACTTTCTGCACCTATATGGGCTAATTGAGGACGGGCAAACGCCATGCAGTGTGCAATGAGGGAAATTGTGCCAGGACAGCGGCATTAGCCTGCTCTTACTTTCGATTTCCAACTGTCGAGGGATCTTTAACGTGCGCAGCCAATAGCACACGGGGCCTCGGTTTATTGTCCCATCCGAACGACTAGACGCTTTTCCATGTCAGCCCCTCCGACCTGCATCACTGACAGGGGGAAACCGGGTTGAAAAATCCGAAGGTATCATCTCGACCCATGCCGGGATTGAACCTTGGACCTCCAGGTTAGCGAGCAAGCGTCTAACTCACTGAGCCACCGCGGATCCCTAAGATATATTTGAAGGAAATATGCAATTTTCGTACATTTATAGTGCTTCTGAAGGATACTTTAGTATATTCAAGACCCAAATCAACCAATAAAAATGAAGACTGGTCCCCTTTAAGTCGAACTTTGGGTATGCACCGCTCAAACTTTACTAAAGTCGTGCTTAACTTTGACTTTCAAATGTATAAAATGAAAGAATTTGTAAAGTCACCCCAGTAGGTGACTTTAGCTAAACTTTGCTGGTTTTATACACGCAACTGACAAAAAACAAATCAACAAAATGACTATATGCTTAATTCAGTCAGGAAATTAAATGTGCTCAGTGAGAACAACAATGTGAAATCTTAGAAATATATTTACTAATACATGCTTGTAAATTGAATATATTATCAATTGTATTATAGCCAGGTCTAAAACCAGCCTGGTATTCACTTAATTTATCATTCTCAATACACAATTTGGACAATCTTTTGTTTAATACTTTTGCAAATAGCTTACTGATAACGGGTAGCAAAGATATGCCTCTATAATTATCTACTTTAGATTTTGGCCCTTTCTTGTGAATAGGGGATATGATAGCTTTGCCCCAGTCTGCCGGGTAATACCCACTTGCAAATATTGAGTTAAAAATGTGGCATAAACTGGGCAAAATACACGATGCAGATTCCTTAATAAGTTCATTGCATATCCCATCAATACCACTTGATTTCTCGTTCTTCAGTTCGGATATGCAAGTTGAGATTTCCAGAGATGATATGGGAGAATTCAAGTCCAGGGGGGAGTTCAGATCACACTCTTCACATCCAGAATCATGGTCTAACAATGCATTTCTAACGTCCAGAGTGACTTTACTTGAGTCAGTATTTAGGAGACCTTTAAAGTAAACGAACCAATCAGTAGGGTTTATATCTGGAGCTAACTTGTAGTTTTTATACGCCCTCATCTCTCTATGAGGACGTATATTGTCGGCACCCCTGTCCGTCCGTCCGTCCGTCCGTCGGTCCGTCCGTCGGTCCGTCCGTCCGTCCGTCAACATTTGCTCGTAAACGCTCTAAAAACTAGAGTTTTTGACGGAATCAAATGAAATTTGATATGTGTATACATATTCATAAAACGGAGATCAAGTTCGAATTTGAGCTATTTTCGATCGTTAGAAGCAGAGTTATTGCCCTTGCCCCAAATCTTGAATATGCTATTACTCTCTAAGTTTTCAGCCGATTTTGATGAAACTTAAAATGGATGTTATTGGACCTAAATCGAAAGATTTGAGAAAGTTTAAATTTATCCTGATTAAATTTTTCGTTAGGCGTATATGGCCGTGGTCCACTATCTTTAATAACTGATTTTACATGGTCCCAAAACAGTTAAGGATTTGACAGTTTTGATGAGAGTTCAGATGTAAGGTTGGATGCACATTGGCGTTTCTTGGTCTGGCATACATGTTTGAATATTGCACGTTGACTTTTGTATTTTTTTAGGTCTTTATCTAGCTTAGTCTTCCGGTATAAATTAAGACAGCGGAACTTTATGGATTTAAACTTTTCACACTCTTTGTCGAACCATTTTGGTTGTCGTAATGCGTCCTTGTCGTTTCTCCACTGTCTATTGTTCTTTAGCATAGGCTTCGCAGCCCGCAATAGAACTGACTGTAAAAGGTTGACAGAGCTGTCGATGTCATATTGAGATCCATGTTTAACCTTTTGTAGTTCTTGGAGAGAGTGTTCGTCCTTCAAATAGTCCAAAAATTGGACACAAAAATCACTGATTTTATTAAAAACACTGGAAGATGCAATGACACAGTCAACTGTGCTGCTTCCTTTATTCGCAAAGCAAGTGTAATGGCCATCTTTATCCCCTTGGAATCGCCCATTTACAATGTGGATGGACAATATTTTGCAAATATCTATAAGTCGACGTCCATAATTATTGATTTCATTGTCCAAGTTCGCTCTATCTGTTTTGAAGAAGTCGTTTTCGTATGGCTCAACGTCAATAATATATCTATTACTGTCGTCTAGAACAAAGTCTTCAAGTTTTCCAGTTCGGCTATTTAAGTCACCAGCAATAATAAATTGGTATAGTCAAACAGAGATATTTCGGCTCATCCGGGTAAAGTCAAAACATATACACAATCAGTCCATTATATTTTCAAGGGTGTTGCTATAACTTGCCAAACAAACAACCCTCTAAATAAGATACTTTTATACCCTTGAAAATATAATGGACTGGTGTTATATATGTTTTGACTGTACCCGGATGAGCCGAAATATCTCTGTCTGATTATACCGTGCTGTTAATGTTATTACTAAGTCTTCGAGACAATCAAGTGTATCTTGCTCTAGATTATCGTAATACTTAGATCCTTCTGGCGAGATATAGACAAAAATAAGCAAAATATCATTGCAGAGTTTAAAGTAACTTCCTTCTAATAGTAACACGATAATGTCATTTAGATCATTGTGAATGCGAGTTACACCCTTGACTATAGACTTGGATACGAACACAACTAGGTCGCCATGTTTTCCTGGTTTCCTACATGTAAGATATGAATTATGAGTCTCAGATATGTTTGGGAAATCGTTGTTTCGATCATATATCCACGTTTCACACAAACCGACAATAGTATTAGATTTTATTAGATTTTCTACTTCACAATTCTCTCTCAGGCGGTTGAAACTTTGGCAATTCCAGGAGATTATTGAGATATCGTTAATATTCGGATTGTCTGATATATTATTTACACTAACTGATTTGCTATAATTGAGTTGCTATTTGCCTTGCAGTGGGATTAGCTCATGTGTGACCATATCAATTGTAAAATATTTGCTTTCGATTTTCAGTTTATCGTAACTCAGTCGGGCCCGTTTGTTATCTTTTGTTTTCGCATTAATTAGATGTGGTATCAACGCTTTTCTTATTGATCTAATGCGATCTGAATAGTCCTCCGAAACAGAAATCGCCGTGTGTTTGAGCTGTTTTCGGGCTTTAATGAACACATCATCAGTGTCTTTATAACAACTGAACTTAACTAATATAGGCCGCGGTCGGTCGTGATTCGCCTTTTATGGTCTAAGGCTGAGTCAAGTTCAACTTCATTTTTGATGATTTCTCTAATCAACCTTTCACTTTCTTCTTTTGACCCTTGACCTTCGCTTACTTCGTTAACACCATAAAAAATTACATTGTTTTGCCTTGAAAAGTTTTCTAATCTGTCGACCTTCAGTTTTAACTCGCTGTTTTCTTGCTTTATTAGTTTAATGTCTTCTTTTATTTGGCATACCTTTTATATTTAAATCTCTTACCTCGGATCTGAGTTCAGCTATATCTTTCATTATGTCATTTCTTAGAGACTGTATCAAAACTGCTAAGTCTGGTTGAGAACTTTCCTTTTCCGGATAAATGACATCGCCTGATTTGGAGATTTGGCCTTGTCTTGTAGATGGTACTGGGTTAGCTTCCACATCACCACTCATTAACAGAATCACGGTAAAAGTCATAATAACCGAAAGAGTTAGACTATTCAGACGAATAGTCGGGGTTTTCGATTTTTTGGCAGCCATTTTGTGGTGATAATGTCCAATTCGAAGTCTCCATACGGCTATGTCTATTCCCATCTCACAAAGTTTAATCCTAAATATAACTTGCTTCCTTTTTCGTATATTGATGTATATAGTTCGATTCTTCTAATTGTTGACGGATTTAGTTGATTTCAATCTTCATTTTGTTAAGTCACGGATTGTTACACCCTGGACACACTAATATACGTCCGTTCACTTGTACTGCTAATTTGTGGTTCACAAACTTCTTCCAGCGGTGTTGGGGTGCTTGGATCCCGGTGGTATAGAAGCTCTCATTGCTCTCAATAAAACAAATTTTCTCATATCAAAATAACTTGAAAACTACCCAATACAATGATCACAAAATCAAAATTCTCAAACTTGGTCAATAAGAGTATATAACCTGGTGTCATAATTATACAACAGAGTACGTCCTGTTTAATCTCATAAATGCAAAAAGCTACGTTAAATATAATAATTAAAATTCGGTCACGAAATTTTTTAAGCCTTTTTTCAATTGTAATTTTATGGATAATTACTTGGCTTTATGGATGTTTGGAGTTTTGTTTTGTACTAACGTCATTACTGATGAATATTTACAACTATTGGGCAAGTTATAATTTAAGATTTTTTGACCATTCTAAGAGATAGTATTCCTAAGTCAATGGTAACAACTTTTATCACACAACAGAACTGTTATCGGGTTCATAACGCGAGTTAATATTAGAGATATTACACAGTAGACAAGTTAATAACTATGCAAATTAGGTAGAATTTAGGTCATGTATTCATGCGCCAGTTACACAGAATCTTTGACGTTGGCGACTCCGTTAAAAATAACAATGCGGGGCATGTAATTTTCATTAAAATTGTTCCGAAAAACATTACTTTGATTAAAAGAATTAATTTACTTAGCACATGAAAGTATTTTTCTTGATGTTATTTGTTAGCGCAAATACATTTAAGCATACGTGAACGCGCCTAACCTAGTTACTAGCTCTATGACGTCAGAAAAGAATGACGTGATAGTTTAGTTTGCAAAAAGATTAAACTGAAAATTGGCGAAAAATGCATTGAATTTTAGGAAAACATGCATGTATCGATAGTTTTCTCATTTAATAGTCGTACTTTTCCGTAAGAGGTCAACTCCACCCACTAATTTGCATACTTGCCCGAACTCTCGGTCCAAAATGACAAATGTAACAACTACACATGTACAATCGACGATGTCATAGTTTCTCCGACAGAGTCCGACACACCGACACTCCTACAAGACATTTGAGACTTAATATTCGCGAATTGAAAAGCACGTTTTTATGACGCTGGCTGCAATAAAAAGTAACAACAACAAGTAAATCATTTTTCAACATCTATCTATCGCACTGCATTGTTATCGAAATGATTTTTTTTTTCGTTTTCCCCAAAGAGCACACAGCCTTAACTGCAACAGCTGCAGTAAACTTTTGACATCTGTACACCTTAGATTTAGGCGAGGTACTTGTTAAATATAAATTGGAACATTTTTGCACAAGTGCAAATTGCACATTGCAACCTGAGTAAAAACAGGTTTTTTGACTCTGGAAGCCACATTTTTGGGCCGATTTCGCACGGGTTTTCATTTTTGGAATCTGTAACTAAATCCAGATGTGATATGAGTTAAAAAATTTCAAATATCGAAAATTCGTACCACATATTTTTTCATCGAATTTCGATTTTTTTTTTTACATTTTTTCAATCTTTGTCAGATTGATCTGCTATTTTAATACAAAAAGTTTTATCAGGAATGTTAATCAAGTTACGTAGCCGAAATTTTTACTTCACTTCCGGTTTAAATGGAAAATCGATTTAAAGTTCCGGTTGAATAACTTCCGGTGAAATTTAAATATTCCAACGAAATTATGCTGATCGGTAGCCATCGTAATTCTACGGCCGATTTTAAAATAAAATTTCACCCGGAAGTGGAACTTTGGCCGCCATTTTGATTTTCCTGAAACATTCCGATTTTTATTCAGCCAATTTGGCTGAACTGAATTTCAAAATTTTGGTGTCAAATGAAAGAACATAAAAATTGGAGAAAAACGTTGGAAGTGGATTTTTGAATTTCGAATTTGCCTTTTTGCAATTTTCGGTTGAATTTTTTCAATATTTGAAGGCTTATATCTCGTGACCTTGACCTTTGATGACCTTGACCTTTAGTAGGTCAAAGGTCATCGACCTTGGCTACCAGGTGATACTTTAATATTTGACCTCCGATATCAACTTCCGGTTTAATAGCTGTCCAAAAATAGCCAGATTCGCAACTTTGTACTGCTCCCACAGGTGACCTAATTAACCTAGAGAGTTCATTTTTGTATATTCTGAATGGGCTTTATGAGCTCTTTCGAACAATATATCACAATGTATTGTAATGCAAAATTAGTTTTCTTTAAATTTTGCAATATTGAAAACCTTTACCCGATTTTTTGAATTTTTCGACTTTAATATATGCATAGTTTATGATCTATTAAGTTTAGAGATTTGAAAATTGGAACATAATTGAACATACCCAATATAAATGTATCCATCAAAAGAAAATTGACTTAGGCGTGGCACATCCGGGTTAAATTTAATTTTGTTAATATTTTGTTGTCTGGAAAAAATCCATATAGACTACATATTTTTGAAAAATGCTTTTGCACATACCAACATCATTACTTTAACTCAATTGTATCAAAATCTCAGCTATTTCGGCTGTATAGTTCAAAAAAGGGAACAAGGTTTATTAATTTCAAAATTTCCGATTATAGATTTTGACATTTATGATTGTATATCTCGTTAACCAATTGATGCAAAGGCTTGATAATTTAGCCATAGTAAGATATTATTAATATAAATAAATTCACGTCCAAAATCTGACGTGGGCGTGGCACATCCGGGTAAAATTTGTTTTTTTGTCAAAATTTTGTTTATCAAAAAAAATGTAAAGTCTAAATTTTTTTTTTTAAAAATGACCTTGCATACAGTTACAGCATTGCTTTATTCAGCTAATGTTCAAGGTTCATAGATTTCGGCTTTGTAGTTCAAAAAAAAAGAACAGGGTTAAAAAATATATTTTTTCCGTTTTTGACCTTGACCTTTGTTGACATTGACCTTTCTACGATCAAAGGTCATTGACTTTGGCTGTTCATTTATACTTTCATATTTGATGTCGAGCGTCAACTTCCGGTGTTATTAATGTATGCATTTCCAAATTGTAAAGATTTGTTTCTCGTGAATTTGACCTTGACCTTCAGTAGGTTGAAGGTTATTGATAAATGTTTTCAGCTGGTATGTTCAAATGTTAGGTCTGGTAACTACTTCCAGTTTCACAACCTTTCAAAAAATACAAAAAAATTAAAAGTTGCTGACTTCTTTGGCACTTGGGATTTACGTTCAGGGCCCATTTTTTTTTAAATTCCCCTTAGCAATTTGCACATTTGCAAAGTTCCACTCTGTGCCACTAGTGGCTCTAGTTTTTTTTTTTTTTTTGCAAACGGCTATTTTTTTTTTTCGAATTTTACACTCGCTATTTTAGTAAGAAGGCAACATGCCACATACAGATTTGTTCAATTCCCTACGATAAATTGTTGACCATGAACTATTAAATATAAATTGGTGCCATTTTGACAAACCGGAAATGAGGTAGAACAAAATACACAATTTTGGTTTTTTGAATCTCACGTCTCTATTTTTGATCCGATTTTTATCAAACTGTTTTGAACTGTTTTCTATAACTGTATGCTACTAATAAAGATTTTAAACATCTCCAATTTTGACTTTTAGTTGTCTTTTCAACTTCTACAATTTTAGTTCGTTCGATCTGCAAATTTGCAGTTGTATAGACATTTTGATTCTAAACAAAATGCAGTTTTCAAAATTACCACTTCCGGTTTTTACGTAATTAGCTTGTAAATTTAAATTTTCAACTTCCGGAAATTTGAAGATATTTCAAATTTGTTTTTTTATTGTATTATAAGTTGTTATAACAACAATTTGAAATAAAAAAAATCCGCCATTTTGATATGAGTAACTTTTATAAAATTAAAAATGGGGCCTCAGGGTTATGAGCGGCATCCGTAACTTTAGTATTTTTGGAAACTACAATAGATTGCTAAAAAAAAGCCTAGCCGCCGATTTTTTAATTTTGATTTCAATTTTTTTTTTTTTTTCGTTTTGATTTTTTATGCAATTACTAAAACTTTCAAGGCTCATATCTTTTGACCTTGACCTTTGCTGACCTTGGTACCTGAACAAAAGTTATTCCATGAAATCTATCCAATGATATATTCATGTTTGTGATGTATACTTCCGGTTTTATAGACAAATGAAATTTGTGATTTTTTACTTTAAACAGCCCTGTCACGTGACCTAGCGTAAATACGTCAAAAATGATTTAACAATCATATTATGCGTAATTTTCTCTTTCCAATGATGTATGACAATATAGCCTTAAATTAAAATTGCAAGATTTAAAATTTGAAAATTTTGTGCAAATTTCTATTGTAACTGTGCGTGTTTTTTTCAAATTTTATTTCAATCGATACGAAAATTCACAGATAAAATGATATTTTGTTTGCGAACAAAACTCTGTTTTCAAAATTTCGATATCACTTCCGGTTTTGACGTAATTAGCTTGTAAATTTGAAATTTCAACTTCCGGAATTTTGAAGATATTTGAAATTTGTTTTTTGCAATGTGTTACAATTTGTTATAGCAACAATTTGAAGTAAAAAAATCCGGCCCAGAAGTAACAGATATTTTGATATAAGTAATTTTTATAAAATTAAAAATGGAGCCTCAGGCTTATGAGCGGAATCCGTCATTTTAGTATTTTTGGAAATTTCAGTCGATTGCTAAACAAAGTAAAGACGCCGATTTTTTCATTTTGATTTCATTTTTTTTTATTATTTGCGTTTTAATTTTTTTATGCAATAACTAAAACTTTCAAGACTAATATCTTTTGTCCTTGACCTTTGCTGACCTTGGTACCTGAACAAAGGTTGTTGCCCTCGTTGAGATTTATCCAATGATGTATTCATGTTTGTTGTCCGATGTATACTTCCGGTTTTATAAGCAATTGAAATTTGTCTAGAAATAATACCAATACAGACACTCTTAAAAACAGTCGTTAAATAATTTCAAAGCTGTTACGCTCTGCTCAGAACCATGCAAAGCTTATAAATCTAGTTTTTATTGATTTTACTTGTGAGTTGAGATTTGTCGGCGACTGCATTTTTCAAATTTCCTATTAAAATGTGAAATTCATATTTCCGCAGATTTTTTTTTTATTAACACTGGTCCTCATATCGATCAAGTGTTGTATGAGATAAATGATATATCACAGACTAAAATAATAAGGCCTATATGACCTAAATGCTTATCAGAATATCATGCTCCCCCCCCCCCCCCCACAGTTTTACAACTCGCCACAGTGATATAGCTAAATATTTTCTGTCAAAAGAGATACAAAAGAATACATGTTGAAAATGATTTATTTATTGTGTCGTTTCTTCATACGTAATAAAAAACATTCCAACTTTTTATAGCAGCTTGCGTGATAAAAACGTGCTTTTCAATTCGCGAATATCAAGTCTCAAATGTCTTGTCGGAGTGTCGGAGTGTGTCGGACTCTGTCGAAGAAACTATGACATCGGTACAATCGACATTTCACACATCGTCATTTCATCATCGAGCTTATACATTTCTACATTTGTAAAGTTGACAAATCGACAAATGGACATTTACAAATCAATCTCAAAATTACCAATTTACATTTGAACTTTTACAATTTGACAAATGTATTTTCACACTTCTACACTTCTAACTTCTGCACTTCTACACATGATTTTCAGCAAATCGAAATATACACTCTGTCACTTTGCAAGGAAATGAATATTGACATCAAAACAACTCCATAAAAGTGTGGGGATCAGGTTATGCAGATAAATCAAACTGGGCGTGAGAAATGATGCAGAACAAAAACTAGGTGATAATGCACATATATAAATATTTGGTATTAAAAACGCTAACAATAATGTATAAAATAACCAAACAAAAATTAACAAAAACTTACACAATAGACACGAACCGGTTTTCGAAATATTATTCTTTATCAAGTGCCGAGAAATGGTCTCTTTCGATTACACAAATCTACAAATCAAAAGGGACTTAACGACCGAGGCTTTGTTAGTACCCTGGCGAGTCAGAAATAGCCTAGCCTAATTACGAGTTAATTAAGGACTTGAGAGACAAACTGGTATTTTTCCTAGGCATTAGAACTTCCCTACTTTCTATTTATATAAGTAATATCGGTCCAATTATGGAATATAAATGAAAATAAGGGAAAGCATCTTTAATAAATTCCATGTGAACGCTGTTCTAATATGTTAACTTTTGTGGTTCTGATAGTCTTACGCAATAACAACGCCATAGTGGTTGTCTACAAATTGTTATCTATAATCAATAACACCAACAATAGTTTATCAATAGAACACTCAAACAATTTGACAATAGAATACAGTTTTCTGTGATATAAAAACTCCTGGATCACTATTTTCAAAATATTTCTTGTTCAGGGTCTTTTTCCAACTCACTTTTGATTTTAGGAATAAAGCCAATCATTTTCGAATTGGAAGAGATAGTTTATTTGAATGAAGGAATACTTCGTTTTTAAAGTTATATTACATACCTGTTTCAGTTTCCATACTTTCTTCACTGCAGCTCACGTTTACTGTGTTTAATCTGCTCTCCCAATAATGAATGACGTGTAGCTAAATTAATACATAACAATTATAGTATTATGAGTCAAAACAAAAATCAATTTAACAACACATGTCACTGCGTGGTTTCATATTAATGTGCCTGGTATTAATTTTTTTTAAACAATATTTATTCAAAATTTACAAGATATGTGGTACATAAATACAATATATGGTTTCAGAAACAAGCCGAAGCTTATATTAATACGTTACCATTTAATTATAGATATAAATTATACAAATATAAATTAGGTGTAGTAATAATATTTTAAAAATAGTACTCAATGGCCATTCAAATTTTATAATTTATCGTCCCAAAAAGTGTAAAGTTAGAAATAGGGGATAGGGTTGTGTATAATGTAACAATGTATTGGAATATGTTGAATATGTTTTGCTCATTGGGATCTCGACAGTCATCATGGCTAAGCATTTTAAAGCTCAAGGACAATAATTCATA
This sequence comes from Lottia scabra, assembly GCA_029955415.1. Classification (NCBI taxonomy): domain Eukaryota; kingdom Metazoa; phylum Mollusca; class Gastropoda; family Lottiidae; genus Lottia; species Lottia scabra. Next base: position 348,716 of record JARJEI010000070.1, read on the forward strand.
GTAAATATTTTGAATTGTGACCGTATAGTGTTTACAAGCATTTGTACCTGGTTGACGCCATTATACACTACACATTTTATGTGGACGTATCAAAATTATCTCTGCAATAATCTACCTTGATTATAAATGATAGAAATTAAGTAAGTTCCAAAAATCAGATGTCTGGTATATGCAGTTAATGATAACTGGATACTTAAAGGGATTATAAATTGATTCTCTAAACTTTGTATGTGTATCAGGAACACTGATAGCATCAATTCGGCCATTTCAATTTTCATTTTGACATCTGTGATCCTTGCAATTCCACTAAAGCGTTTTATGACGTCACTGACAGTGATCTTCATAGATATCAATAGTAGCTTCCGGTAGATCACTGTCAGTGACATCATACACCGTGTTAGTTTTACTGGCATTGCAAGAATCACAGAGGTTGGAATGGAAATTGGTATGGCGCAATGTCTCAGATACACATACAAAGTTTACAAAACCACTTTATAACCCATTACACTTAAAGGTTCAATGCCTGTGCACAAGACAATTTAGGATTTAAAATAGATTCAAACAAACAACAGAAACAGTCAAACTTATGACATCCACTCAAAGGTGGAGATTTTAGTAATCAACAATACTTTAGGATGAACATCTAACCGTCTCTTCTTTGCACCTTTTGTTCCATTCAAAGGATTAATTCCCACTAGGCACCTGAAAGTTGAAAATCACATGTATGATCATTTTTTACACAAAGTATATATCAATACTATCCATGTTGGTTTCAACATCTTAAAGGGGCACAGGCTTCATTTTCGTGGGTCGATTTTTCCAAGTCTGAGAAACGGGGACTTTTTTAGCTCAGCAATTTAGTACTGGTTATCACAACTCACCATTGAAATTTGAGTCTTCAAATCCATGTGCATCCATAATTATTAGCATTTGAAAGTTATAATGCCCTACTACACATTAGCGATACTATGCAATATATATAGGAAAGTCATCTATAGAAATAGAACGAGAAATGTATAATTTAAGATATATTTGAAGGAAATATGCAATTTTCGTACCTGAAGGATACATAAGTATATTCAAGACCCAAATCAACCAATAAAAATGAAGACTGGTCCCCTTTAAACTGAACAATCGACTGGTGTGATGGGTGTGAAGAATCAACAGTTCAATTTGGGTCAGCTAACAGGGGTAATAATAGTGCTTGTTTCTCTATAGCATTGATCATAATCATGATAAAAACCTTGAAATAGCAATCAACATCATTTATGGATAACTCGGTACAATTAATAATACAATACACACCTCTGAAAAAAACTCTAAGGTTGAGTTTAAGACATCTGGGTAGGCTATTTTTAAAATATAGAAAACTGCAAAATATACCAAAAAATGTCAAATAAAAAGACTCAGTGGATGTAACAACTTGTTTGTCAACAATTACTAAAAATGCATTAGAATTTTCTATTGATGCACCTGGAAATAAAAGAAATAACCTCACCTTACTATTACTTTTAGAGAAATGTTTATATATTATATAATGTTAACCAATTTTGACTAAAGCTAAAACTAAACTACTATCCAGGAGTTTAGGTTCTAGGTTAAAATTATGTTCTTTATAAATATTTTTTTAATTCTCACAAAAGGCAAACATATCAATAATAAAAAAACAGGTGAAGGAAAAAAATGATAAAAAAGTGAAGGATAAAATGTGAATAAGAAACTATAATTGTCAATTGATAAAAAAATAGGCCTACCTAAAACGACTATTCTTGGGATATCTTTGTCACAATATTGTATATATTTTAAATAAAAGTTAATATTGGTCTTAGTTTTGTTTTTAAGACGTGGAAACTTTGAGAGACTGGAAGTATGAGACTTAGTGTATGCACGTGGAGTGAGTGCACGTGCTATGAAAAGTATAAAAGAGGTGAGTGTTGAATGATTGTCGACAGTGTTTGTACAGACGGGACGACGGGTGAACTCTCCTGTGGTTAGACTGTAGGGTGATAGTTATGCATTGGTAATTATACTCTTTCATATTGTTGTACTAGTTACATCAAGGAATGTTACCTGCTATGTTATTGCATGAATCGCCAGTATGTAAAGTCACTGCTTGAATTAATGCACTGGGAGTTGTGCCAAGTCCCGATGATGCTGTCTGAACTGAAATGTGATATTTGATTGTAGTCATTGTTTATATGCACCTGGGACGGCATTTTGCTGACCTCTTTAGACGATTACTGTGCTTAACTATGACTGAACACTTACTATATAGTTACTAAGTGTTTGTTCCTGTTATTACGCTTGTTCCTGTTATTAAGTTTGTTCCTGTTATTACGCTTGTTCCTGTTATTACGTTTGTTCCTGTCTATATATGTTACACGTGTGATACGTGTGAATGTTTGATGTCGATAGTGTGCCTCAATAGCCCGTATGTGGGTTCACCAAATAGCGTTATGTGTAGTAATATTATTCTGAGTGTTTAATTAGTAACGTAATTAGTGTTTACAGCTTACCCTCAAAATATGTGCCTCCAATTCCATTTTTTAAGGCCAGAAGCACGACTGCGTATTTTAGTCAGACTACTACATAAGGTAGACTATATTTAAAAGGAGTGTGCCCTTGGACCTAGTGATAAAGTTTGGATAGACTAACTTGAACAAATATTTGTTTCATATGATTGCAGAAGACCTCACGCTCATGATGAATAAATATCTAGCATTCACACGAGGTGTCAAGTTATTCTCAAGTTATTATAATGTCAACACAAGTTATTATAATGTCAATACATTATGTTATAGAATATGGAGGTTACAACCCTTTTCTTTATAAAATCCCTTTCAGGAACAACTGCAAACGGGTTTAAAAAAATATAATAGCATATTTTCGATATTTCGATCGATATTTTCAAAGGCAATAATTCCTATCAAATATTTTTCAATTTTACTGATTTCATCCTTGGTTGTTAATAAACAATTTTGTCTATTATAGTTTAGTCAAAATCAATCCAGAATTGTGTCTTGAGCAAAAAATTTAACAAATTGTCAAGAGCAAGGGCAATATCTTCAATCTTGATAAAGTCAGTTTAAATAATAGGCTCCAGTCGATAACCGATCAAGGAGCCATATTTCCGCATCGTGTCCGCACCGTGTCCAGACACCGTACATCGTGTATTCGCTTCTTCTATTTTGCACTGTATCGATAATCCCGCATCGTACACCGCACCGGACACCGGACGTCGTCTATTCTTCTGTACGGATTCCGGACGAAAAACTGCCAACATGTCACTTCTCGCCGTGTCTGGACCCGGACCGCATGTATTCGGTTCTTCACTTTTCACTGTATCGATAAAAGGACATACTAGAAACAGCTATCAATGTGAAAGAAAAGGAGAGAGGGGGGTTGTGGGCTAAAGCAGAGAGTATCTGAACACCCACTCTCATTCACATCCATATCTCTATTAGATATTAAAACACTTTGACAGAATAACATTTTAATTAAATTACATAACTTTGGAGTACATTAGACACATAAGTATTTTAATAGCTACCAGGTTGAAAAGAAAGAGCTGTATCTCCATTCAGGAAAATGGACTTTCCTGTGATAATATTCAATACAAATAACCTATCACAGACTCTTCTGGAAGCGAACCTTAACTTGTCATCTGCCAACAAACCTTTTTTTCTACCCTTTTTTCAGTCGATCGGTCGGTGTAAATGGCTGTGGTCCACTATCTTTCAATTTTTTTCTTGAGGGGCGTAGCGTTGGTTATCACGAGTGTGCTTATATTTTGGACTTTGATTACATACAATATTGTTGATTGTTTTTAGTAGGATTGTAGTTCATCATATCAACTAAAACGTACATTGAGTGATAAAGTATTTTGTTAAAGGGGACCAGTCTTCATTTTTGTTCGTTGATTTGGGTCTTGAATATATTTGAGTATCCTTCAGAAGCACTAGAAATGCACGAAAATTGCGTATTTCCTTCAAATATACCTTAAATTAGACATTTCTCCTTCTATTTCTATGGATGACTTTTCTATATATTGCATAGTATCGCTAATGTGTAGTAGGGCATTACAAATTTCAAATGCTAATAATTATGGATGCACATGGATTTGAAGGCTCAAATTTCAATGGTGAGTTGTGATAACCAGTACTAAATTGCTGAGCTAAAAAATCCCCGTTTCTGAGACTTATCCAAATCGACCCGCGAAAATGTAGCCTGTGCCACTTTAATGTTTGGTTTTGAGAGAAATATCTTAACGACTGGGTGATCAATTGTCTAGGATGGTAATTGTCTGGGAAGGAATTGTCTAGGAGATAATTGTCTGGGAAGGAAATGTCTAGGATGCTAATTGTCTGGGAAAGAATTGTCTAGGGGGTTATTGTCTGGGAAGGAATTGTCTAGGATGGTAATTGTCTGGGAAGGAATTGTCTAGGAGGTAATTGTCTGGGAAGGAATTGTCTAGGATGGTAATTGTTTGGGAAGGAATTGTCTAGGATGGTAATTGTCTGGGAAGGAATTATCTAGGGGGTTATTGTCTGGGGGGTAATTGTCTAGGGGGTTATTGTCTGGGAAGGAATTGTCTATGGGGTTATGTCTGGGAAGGAATTGTCTAGGATGGTAATTGTCTGGGAAGGAATTGTCTAGGGGGTAATTTTCTGGGAAGGAATTGTCTAGGATGCTAATTGTCTGGGAAGGAATTGTCTAAGATGGTAATTGTCTGGGAAGGAATTGTCTAGGGGGTTATTGTCTGGGAAGGAATTGTCTAGGATGCTAATTGTCTGGGAAGGAATTGTCTAAGATGGTAATTGTCTGGGAAGGAATTGTCTAGGGGGTTATTGTTTGGGAAGGAATTGTCTAGGATGCTAATTGTCTGGGAAGGAATTGTCTAAGATGGTAATTGTCTGGGAAAGAATGTCTAGGGGGTTATTGTCTGGGAAGGAATTGTCTAGGATGCTAATTGTCTGGGAAGGAATTGTCTAAGATGGTAATTATCTGGGAAGGAATTGTCTAGGATGCTAATTGTCTGGGAAGGAATTGTCTAGGGGGTAATTTTCTGGGAAGGAATTGTCTAGGATGCTAATTGTCTGGGAAGGAATTGTCTAAGATGGTAATTGTCTGGGAAGGAATTGTCTAGGGGGTTATTGTCGTGGAGAGTTGTCCAAGGGAGGGGGGGGGGTATTGTCTGGGAAGGAATTGTCTAGATGGTAGTTGTCTGTGAAGGAATTGTCTAGGGGTTTATTGTCTGGGAAGGAATTGTCTAGGGGGTTATTGTCTGGGAAGGAATTGTCTAGGGGGTAATTGTTTGGGACGGAATTGTCTAGGGGGTAATTGTCTGGAAAGGAATTGTCTAGGATGGTAATTGTCTGGGAAGGAATTGTCTAGGATGGTAATTGTCCGGTAAGGAATTTTCTAGGGGGTTATTGTCGTGGAGAGTTGTCCATGGGGGGGGGGGGGGTAATTGTCTGGGAAAAAATTGTCTAGGGTGTAATTGTCGTGGAGATTTGTCTAGGGGTGTAATTGTCGTACAGAATTGTCTAGGGGTGTAATTGTCGTAGAGAATTGTCTAGAGGGTAATTGTCGTAGAGAATTGTCTAGGGTGTAATTGTTGTGGAGAATTGTCTAGGGTGTAATTGTTGTGGAGAATTGTCTAGAGTGTAATTGTCTGGGAAAGAATTGTCTAGGGTGTAATTGTCGTGGAGAATTGTCTAGGGGTGTAATTGTGGAGAATTGTCTAGAGGGTAATTGTCGTAGAGAATTGTCTAGGGTGTAATTGTCGTGGAGAATTGTCTAGGGCTAATTGTCGTGGAGAATTGTCTAGGGGTGTAATTGTAGTAGAGAATTGTCTAGAGGGTAATAGTCGTGGAGAATTGTCTAGGGGTGTAATTGTCGTGGAGAATTGTCTAGGGGGTAATAGTCGTGGGGAATTGTCTAGAGTGTAATTGTCGTAGAGAATTGTTTAGGGTCTAATTGTCGTGAAGATTTGTCTAGGGTGTAATAGTCGTGGAGAGTTGTCTAGGGTGTAATAGTCGTGGAGAATTGTCTAGGGTGTAATAGTCGTGGAGAATTGTCTAGAGTGTAATTGTCGTGGAGAATTGTCTAGGGGTGTAATAGTCGTGGAGAATTGTCTAGAGTGTAATAGTCGTGGAGAGTTGTCTAGGGTGTAATAGTCGTACAGAATTGTCTAGAGTGTAATAGTCGTGGAGAATTGTCTAGGGGTGTAATAGTCGTGGAGAATTGTCTAGGAGTGTAATAGTCGTGGAGAATTGTCTAGGGGTGTAATTGTCGTAGAGAATTGTTTAGGGTGTAATTGTCGTGAAGATTTGTCTAGGGTGTAATTGTCGTGGAGAATTATCTAGGGGGTAATTGTTGTAGAGAATTGTCTAGAGGGTAATAGTCGTGGAGAGTTGTCTAGGGTGTAATAGTCGTGGAGAGTTGTCTAGAGTGTAATTGTCGTAGAGAATTGTCTAGAGGGTAATAGTCGTGGAGAATTGTCTAGGGGGTAATTGTCGTGGAGAATTGTCTAGGGTGTAATAGTCGTGGAGAGTTGTCTAGGGTGTAATTGTCGTAGAGAATTGTCTAGAGGGTAATTGTCGTAGAGAATTGTCTAGAGGGTAATAGTCGTGGAGAATTGTCTAGGGGGTAATTGTCGTGGAGAATTGTCTAGGGTGTAATAGTCGTGGAGAATTGTCTAGAGGGTAATAGTCGTGGAGAATTGTCTAGAGTGTAATTGTCGTAGAGAATTGTCTAGAGGGTAATTGTCGTAGAGAATTGTCTAGAGGGTAATAGTCGTGGAGAATTGTCTAGGGGGTAATTGTCGTGGAGAATTGTCTAGGGTGTAATAGTCGTGGAGAATTGTCTAGAGGGTAATAGTCGTGGAGAATTGTCTAGGGGTGTAATTGTGGAGAATTGTCTAGGGTGTAATTGTCGTGGAGAATTGTCTAGAGTGTAATAGTCGTGGAGAATTGTCTAGGGGGTAATTGTCGTGGAGAATTGTCTAGAGGGTAATAGTCGTGGAGAATTGTCTAGAGGGTAATTGTCGTGGAGAATTGTCTAGGGTGTAATAGTCGTGGAGAGTTGTCTAGAGTGTAATAGTCGTGGAGAATTGTCTAGGGGGTAATTGTCGTGGAGAATTGTCTAGAGTGTAATTGTCGTAGAGAATTGTCTAGAGGGTAATAGTCGTGGAGAATTGTCTAGGGGGTAATTGTCGTGGAGAATTGTCTAGGGTGTAATAGTCGTGGAGAATTGTCTAGAGGGTAATAGTCGTGGAGAATTGTCTAGGGGTGTAATTGTGGAGAATTGTCTAGAGGGTAATTGTCGTAGAGAATTGTCTAGGGTGTAATTGTCTGGGAAAGAATTGTCTAGGGTGTAATTGTCGTGGAGAATTGTCTAGGGGTGTAATTGTCGTACAGAATTGTCTAGGGGGTAATAGTCGTAGAGAATTGTTTAGGGTGTAATTGTCGTGAAGAATTGTCTAGGGGTGTAATTGTCGTACAGAATTGTCTAGAGGGTAATAGTCGTGGAGAATTGTCTAGGGGGTAATTGTCGTGGAGAATTGTCTAGAGTGTAATTGTCGTAGAGAATTGTCTAGAGGGTAATAGTCGTGGAGAATTGTCTAGAGGGTAATAGTCGTGGAGAATTGTCTAGAGGGTAATTGTCGTAGAGAATTGTCTAGGGGTGTAATTGTGGAGAATTGTCTAGAGGGTAATTGTCGTAGAGAATTGTCTAGGGTGTAATTGTCTGGGAAAGAATTGTCTAGGGTGTAATTGTCGTGGAGAATTGTCTAGAGGGTAATAGTCGTGGATAATTGTCTAGGGGTGTAATTGTCGTAGAGAATTGTCTAGAGGGTAATAGTCGTGGAGAGTTGTCTAGGGTGTAATAGTCGTGGAGAATTGTCTAGGGTGTAATAGTCGTGGAGAGTTGTCTAGGGTGTAATAGTCGTGGAGAATTGTCTAGGGGGTAATTGTCGTGGAGAGTTGTCTAGGGTGTAATAGTCGTGGAGAGTTGTCTAGGGTGTAATTGTCGTGGAGAGTTGTCTAGAGTGTAATTGTCGTGGAGAGTTGTCTAGGGTGTAATTGTCGTGGAGAGTTGTCTAGGGGGTAATTGTCGTGGAGAGTTGTCTAGAGTGTAATTGTCGTGGAGAGTTGTCTAGGGTGTAATAGTCGTGGAGAGTTGTCTAGGGTGTAATTGTCGTGAAGAGTTGTCTAGAGTGTAATTGTCGTGGAGAGTTGTCTAGGGTGTAATTGTCGTGGAGAGTTGTCTAGGGGGTAATTGTCGTAGAGAATTGTCTAGAGGGTAATAGTCGTGGAGAATTGTCTAGAGGGTAATAGTCGTGGAGAATTGTCTAGAGGGTAATTGTCGTGGAGAATTGTCTAGGGGTGTAATTGTGGAGAATTGTCTAGAGGGTAATTGTCGTAGAGAATTGTCTAGGGTGTAATTGTCTGGGAAAGAATTGTCTAGGGTGTAATTGTCGTGGAGAATTGTCTAGAGGGTAATAGTCGTGGAGAATTGTCTAGGGTGTAATAGTAGTGGAGAGTTGTCTAGAGTGTAATAGTCGTGGAGAGTTGTCTAGGGGTGTAATTGTCGTACAGAATTGTCTAGGGGGTAATAGTCGTGGAGAGTTGTCTAGGGGGTAATAGTCGTGGGGAGTTGTCTAGGGTGTAATTGTCGTACAGAATTGTCTAGGGGGTAATAGTAGTGGATAATTGTCTAGGGGTGTAATTGTCGTAGAGAATTGTTTAGGGTGTAATAGTCGTGGAGAGTTGTCTAGGGGTGTAATAGTCGTGGATAATTGTCTAGAGGGTAATTGTCGTGGATAATTGTCTAGGGGTGTAATTGTCGTAGAGAATTGTTTAGGGTGTAATAGTCGTGGAGAGTTGTCTAGGGGTGTAATAGTCGTGGAGAGTTGTCTAGAGGGTAATTGTCGTGGAGAGTTGTCTAGAGTGTAATAGTCGTGGAGAGTTGTCTAGAGTGTAATAGTCGTGGAAAATTGTCTAGTTGGGTAATTGTCGTGGATAATTGTCTAGGGGGTAATTGTCGTGGAGAGTTGTCTAGAGGGTAATTGTCGTGGAGAGTTGTCTAGAGGGTAATTGTCGTGGATAATTGTCTAGGGGTGTAATTGTCGTGGATAATTGTCTAGGGGTGTAATTGTCGTGGATAATTGTCTAGAGGGTAATAGTAGTGGATAATTGTCTAGAGTGTAATAGTCGTGGAGAGTTGTATAGAGGGTAATTGTCGTGGAGAGTTGTCTAGATGGTAATTGTCGTGGAGAGTTGTCTAGAGGGTAATTGTCGTGGATAATTGTCTAGGGGTGTAATTGTCGTGGATAACTGTCTAGGGTGTAGTTGTCGTGGAGAATTGTCCAGGGGGTAATTGTCGTGGAGAGTTGTCTAGAGGGTAATTGTCGTGGAGAGTTGTCTAGGGTTGTAATTGTTTAGGGGGTAATAGTAGTGGATAATTGTCTAGGGTGTAATAGTCGTGGAGAGTTGTCTAGAGTGTAATAGTCGTGGAGAGTTGTCTAGGGTGTAATAGTCGTGGAGAGTTGTCTAGGGTGTAATAGTAGTGGAGAGTTGTCTAGAGTGTAATAGTCGTGGAGAGTTGTCTAGAGTGTAATAGTCGTGGAGAGTTGTCTAGAGTGTAATAGTCGTGGAGAGTTGTCTAGAGTGTAATAGTCGTGGAGAGTTGTCTAGGGTGTAATAGTCGTGGAGAGTTGTCTAGAGTGTAATAGTCGTGGAGAGTTGTCTAGAGTGTAAAAGTCGTGGAGAGTTGTCTAGAGTGTAATAGTCGTGGAGAGTTGTCTAGAGTGTAATAGTCGTGGAGAGTTGTCTAGAGTGTAATAGTCGTGGAGAGTTGTCTAGAGTGTAATAGTCGTGGAGAGTTGTCTAGAGTGTAATAGTCGTGGAGAGTTGTCTAGAGTGTAATAGTCGTGGAGAGTTGTCTAGGGTGTAATAGTCGTGGAGAGTTGTCTAGAGTGTAATAGTCGTGGAGAGTTGTCTAGGGTGTAATAGTCGTGGAGAGTTGTCTAGGGTGTAATAGTCGTGGAGAATTGTCTAGGGTGTAATTGTCGTGGAGAATTGTCTAGGGGTGTAATTGTCGTACAGAATTGTCTAGGGTGTAATTGTCGTGGAGAATTGTCTAGGGTGTAATTGTCGTGGAGAGTTGTCTAGGGTGTAATTGTCGTACAGAATTGTCTAGGGTGTAATTGTCGTGGAGAGTTGTCTAGGGTGTAATTGTCGTACAGAATTGTCTAGGGTGTAATTGTCGTGGAGAGTTGTCTAGAGTGTAATTGTCGTGGAGAATTGTCTAGGGTGTAATAGTCGTGGAGAGTTGTCTAGGGTGTAATTGTCGTACAGAATTGTCTAGGGTGTAATTGTCGTGGAGAGTTGTCTAGAGTGTAATTGTCGTGGAAATGAAATGAAATGAATGGAGTTTTACGTCCTACTTTCTGCACCTATATGGGCTAATTGAGGACGGGCAAACGCCATATGCAGTGTGCAATGAGGGAAATTTTGCCAGGACAGCGGCATTAGCCTGCTCTTATTTTCGATTTCCAACTGTCGAGGGATCTTTAACGTGCACAGCCAATAGCACACGGGGCCTCGGTTTATAGTCCCATCCGAACGACTAGACGCTTTTCCATGTCAGCCCCTCCGACCTGCATCACTGACTGGGGGAAACCGGGTTGAAAAATCCGAAGGTATCATCTCGACCCATGCCGGGATTGAACCCTGGACCTCCAGGTTAGCGAGCAAGCGTCTAACTCACTGAGCCACCGCGGCTCCGTAATTGTCGTGGAGAGTTGTCTAGGGTGTAATTGTCGTAGAGAATTGTCTAGGGTGTTATTGTCGTGGAGAGTTGTCTAGGGTGTAATAGTCGTGGAGAATTGTCTAGGAGTGTAATAGTCGTGGAGAATTGTCTAGGGGTGTAATTGTCGTACAGAATTGTCTAGAGGGTAATAGTCGTGGATAATTGTCTAGAGGGTAATTGTCGTGAAGATTTGTCTAAGGTGTATTTGTCCGTGTTGAAATTGTCCAGGTGGTAATTGTCCGTGTTGGAAATCTCTAGAGGGTAATTGTCTGTGTTGGAATTGTCTAGGGGGTTATTATCCAGGGTGTAATTGTCTAGGGGATTATTATCCATAAGGTAATTGTCTAGGGGGTTATTATCCAGGGGGTAATTGTATAGGGAGTTATTATCCAGGGTGTTATTGTCCGTGTTGGAATTGTCCAGGGGGTAATTGTCTGTGTTGGAATTGTCTGTGTTGGAATTGTCCAGGGGGTAATTGTCCGTGTTGTAATTGTCTAGGGGGGTTTTATCCAGAAGGTAATTGACTATGTTGGAATTGTCTAGGGGGGTTTATCCAGGGGGTAATTGTCTGTGTTGGAATTGTCTAGGGGGGTTTATCCAGGGGGTAATTGTCTGTGTTGGAATTGTCTAGGGGGTAATTATCTGTGTTGGAATTATCCAGGGGTTAATTGTCTGGGACAGAATTATCCAGGGGGTAATTGTCTGTGTTGGAATTGTCCAGGGGGTTATTATCTGTGTTGGAATTATCCAGGGGTAATTGTCTGGGAAAGAATTATCCAGGGGGTAATTGTCTGTGTTGGAATTGTCCAGGGGGTTATTATCTGTGTTGGAATTATCCAGGGGTTAATTGTCTGGGAAGGAATTATCCAGGGGGTAATTGTCTGTGTTGTAATTGTCCAGGGGGTTATTTTCTGTGTTGGAATTATCCAGGGGTTAATTGTCTGGGAAAGAATTGTCTAGGGGGTAATTATGATCTACTTTGTTATGACTAACACGATGCTCCTGTTTTGCTTACTCTTGGTTCTCATTTTTGATTGATATATGGAAAGTCAATTAGCTGCTAGCTTTAATTTGTCAATATGTATAATGTACATGTGCATGAGTTTCGGGTTACATTTTACGACCCGGATGGTTAGTACTTTAATTCAAGGTTTTCTAAGCCAAACCTCGTGCAAATACTTGTACGACTCATTTTGAAACTTAATTATTAATATTCAATATAATACAGTGTAGTTCAAAGTTTTAAATTTAAGATTGATGTCGGATCAAAGTGATTATAGATTGTTTTTGAGTACCGGGTTCACTTACACCTTTTATTTGAACCATTCCTAAAGTGGCGTATTTAGGATGGAAGAAAGGACATCATCCCTCCCACCCCCCTTCTTCTCTATTGGGTAGTCCACTACTATACAACTATTGCTCTCGATTTTGCCAGGTTTTTGGATGCGATATTGACTAACTGAAATGTTTTGCTTGTACGGATTTTTATTATATAAAACTTGATCACAATATAACGTCACGATTATGTTCAATCCGTTTATTCAGCATTTATTATAGTGACGTCATAATTTAAACCACGCTTCTTTGACTGTTGGAACCACAGACGTCAAACAGGAAATTAAGTTGGGAAAACTGGAAGTAATAAGTTTACCCAGTATATACAGACTAGGACATCTCTTTACAATCCCTTTAAAACCTTTTTAATTCAGGGATGTAATGTTATATCTTATTATCTTACACTTTAAATAGTCAAGTGTATTAACGCTCATCACATTTCGTTGTTAGAATATTAATGTTTAAATCTAACGAGTATGATTGGTTATGACGTCACTTATCATGGTGGCTAAATGGTTTCCGAGAATCTGGTTTACTAAATTATCATCAAGGGAAGGGACTTTGCTTCCAAGGAATCGAGACCCATCTTGAACAAGACAATTCAACAAAATTATCAGATTTCTGTATGGTCCGGTATATGAAAAACCAACCCTCTCTCCCGAAAAGGCAACGGACACAACGCAGTGGTTCGGTATACAACACACCAGTTCCCTTCTCCCACCACGGCCTAATATAGAGTCCTAAATAACAAAACCTTTTAGAATGATTATGATTATCAGTCAAATTACACCAACCGTAATAGTTGAATGAAGCAGTAATAAAACACTATTGAAATCTTACACTATAAAAGTTATAACTTGTCCCATTCTAGTCACTTACAGCTCAGATCGTTTAACTCTACCGTAGATTATATATCGACTAGAATCTGAACTGATTTTAAAGACAGAAATAAGGATAGTGTTCTAAAGATTTTACTATTTTCTGAACTAATTTTAAAGATAGAAATAAGGTAAGTTTTCGAGAGATTTATTAGAATCTGAACTAATTTTAAAGATAGAAATAAGGTAAGTTTTCGAGAGATTTATTAGAATCTAAACTAATTTTAAAGATAGAAATAAGGTAAGTTTTCGAGAGATTTATTAGAATCTAAACTAATTTTAAAGATAGAAATAAGGTAAGTTTTCGAGAGATTTATTAGAATCTAAACTAATTTTAAAGATAGAAATAAGGTAAGTTTTCGAGAGATTTATTAGAATCTAAACTAATTTTAAAGATAGAAATAAGGTAAGTTTTCGAGAGATTTATTAGAATCTGAACTAATTTTAAAGATAGAAATAAGGTAAGTTTTCGAGAGATTTATTAGAATCTAAACTAATTTTAAAGATAGAAATAAGGTAAGTTTTCGAGAGATTTTACTATTTTCTGAACTGATTTTAAAGACAGAAATAAGGTAAGTTTTCGAGAGATTTATTAGAATCTAAACTAATTTTAAAGATAGAAATAAGGTAAGTTTTCGAGAGATTTATTAGAATCTGAACTAATTTTAAAGATAGAAATAAGGTAAGTTTTCGAGAGATTTACTAGAATCTGAACTAATTTTAAAAATAAAAATAAGATATGTGTAAGAGATTTGATTAGAATCTAAACTAATTTGAACTTTGAAATCGATGTCTTCGTTTCTCCGACAGCCTCCGTCTCCTTCGACTCTTCGACAGATCATTTTGTTACTTGATATCTGCGAATTGGGAAACAGGTTCGTTTTCTCGAATCTAGCTGCAATGAATAGTTGTAATGTTCTCTTTATGATAAATCTGACAAAACTTGAACGATGCTTACTATAGTTACAATTCTGTATCTATATTTCAAAATCTTCAACAGGTAAAATTAGAAATGTACGAAGCCTTTTAAGAACACCATACAATAACATTTTTATTTTTCTAAATTCTAATTTTTTGATTCCACTGCTTTAGATGCTTTATTTTCATTCCGATTAAATCCATTTCAGTGTGGGTCTATTCTTGAACTATATAAATTGATCAGGATTTAAAATGAACGATTTTTCAAAGAACGATTTATTTATAGGGTGAAGACGGGGCGTAAATAAGAAGCCGTCCGAACGCCACCTCCAGCAGTTTTATTAGATTATTTTGTGATTGAATGTTTATACTTGTCCCAGTAGAAATAGTGTTTGAAACGGAATAAATTAAGTATGCCCAAATTGATTTTAGAAATAAAATGTTTTGTGTCAGATTATGGAAATAGGGTCTTCTTATTCTTCAAATTTCAAAGAAAACACCCCCTCCCCTCCCTGGCTTCTTTTGATCTCACTCGGCGAATGAAAGGGATCAAGTAGCTCCATAAAACAATGCATACCCTCTACATTGTATCACAAATAATGGGCATTAAACCCCAACTCTTGTTTTGCCTCCCTCCATCTTTAGTATTATTACCGTTGTTGTTCTAGGCAGTATTTGCTTGCCTTTCTGATAATTTGGTGTCACTTTTCGTCGTTGAATGCTTCCTCGTTGAATGATAGCGTACGGATTGAATTTATGTAATGGACTAATATCAATACTCAGGATATTTTAAATACCGTAACCCTTTGTCTTGTTCTTGCTCTACTTCTCCGTTCCTCTACCATCCAGCCGGACATGTAATAAATTTAATTAAATTTGTTCGCACGTTTCCCCATTCCATTTTATTCCATGCGTCCAGCTGATAGTACCCACAAACAGATCTTAACATCCTACATTTTCATAAAATTCTTACATTGAAAAAGACCAACAAACACCTTAAATCAATTTCCTACATTCCATTAAAAAAGCATATTAAAAACACCCTTCTTTCTAGACTAAAAAAAGCATATTATTCCACCAACAAAAATTATTAAATAGATGTGGTCTGGTTTTTATTATTCCTTCCCTTAAAGTGAGGTAACCCTTATCTGAAAAAAAAATATTTCAGACCACAATTAATTTTTTCTTCCTTTCAATAATTACCAACAAAACAAGAAAGCCATTTTGATGAGAATTGTGAAGGGTTATGTTTTTTTTTATCAATTATTCTGTCTGTAGAAAGAAATCATGGGAATAACTGAAAAAGAAATTCAATTTTCACCTTCTTGTTTTGTAGTTTTGTGTATGTTTAACAGCTAGGACGGGTGTGGCGCCAGGCATGGTATGCTTACTTTTCTAGACATCTGATACCACTTTTCATTATGATATACTTACTCATGTATGATTGATATAATTCCTCATGTGAAAAGTTCATAGGCTGTTACCTATGTTTCGTCAAAATGTGATTTTGAATGTCAAACTAACAACCAAGAGTTTGACTGTCACACAAACAACCGAGGGTTTGACTGTTACACGAACAACCAAGTGTTTGACTGTCACACTAACAACCAAGGTTTGACTGTCACTCTAACAACCAAGAGTTTGACTGTCACACACACAACCAAGGGTTTGACTGTCACACTAACAACCAAGGGTTTGACTGTCACACTAACAACCAAGGTTTGACTGTCACACTAACAACCAAGAGTTTGACTGTCACACACACAACCAAGGGTTTGACTGTCACACTAACAACCAAGGGTTTGACTGTCACACTAACAACCAAGAGTTTGACTGTCACACTAACAACCAAGAGTTTGATTGTCACACACACAACCAAGAGTTTGACTGTTACACTAACAACCAAGGGTTTGACTGTTCACACTAACAACCAAGGGTTTGACTGTTCACACTAACAACCAAGTGTTTGACTGTCACACAAACAACCAAGGGTTTGACTGTCACACTATCAACCAAGGGTTTGACTGTCACACAAACAACCAAGGGTTTGACTGTTACACTATCAACCAAGTGTTTGACTGTTACACAAACAACCAAGGGTTTGACTGTTACACAAACAACCAAGAGATTGACTGTCATACAAACAACCAAGTGTTTGACTGTCACACAATCAACCAATGGTTTGACTGTCACACAAACAACCAAGTGTTTGACTGTCACACATACAACCAAGTGTTTGACTGTCACAGTAACAACCAAGGGTTTGAATGCCACACTAACAACCACGAGTTTGACTGTCACACTAACAACCAAGGGTTGACTGTCACACTAATAACCAAGAGTTTGACTGTCACAGTAACAACCAAGAGTTTGACTGTCACACAAACAACCAAGGGTTTGACTGTCACACTAATAACCAAGAGTTTGACTGTCACACTAACAACCAAGAGTTTGACTGTCACACAATCAACCAAGAGTTTGCCTGTCACACTAACAACCAAGAGTTTGACTGTCACACTAACAACCAAGTGTTTGACTGTCACACTAACAACCAAGGGTTTGACTGTCACATTAACAACCAAGAGTTTGACTGTCACACAAACAACCAAGAGTTTGAATGTCACACTAACAACCAAGAGTTTGATTGTCACACTAACAGCCAAGAGTTTGATTGTCACACTAATAACCAGGGGTTTGACTGTCACACTAACAACCAAGAGTTTGACTGTCACACAAACAACCAAGAGTTTGCCTGGCACACTAACAACCAAGAGTTTGACTGTCACACTAACAACCAAGGGTTTGACTGTCAAACTAACAACCAAGGGTTTGAATGTCACACTAACAACCAAGGGTTTGACTGTTCACACAAACAACCAAGGGTTTGACTGTCACACTATCAACCAAGAGTTTGACTGTCACACAAACAACCAAGGGTTTGACTGTCACACTAACAACCAAGAGTTTGAATGTCAAACTAACAACCAAGTGTTTGACTGTCACACAAACAACCAAGGGTTTGACTGTCACACTAACAACCAAGGGTTTGACTGTTACACGAACAACCAAGGGTTTGACTGTTACATAAACAACCAAGAGTTTGACTGTCAAACTAGCAACCAAGTGTTTGACTGTCACACAAACAACCAAGGGTTTGACTGTTCACATAAACAACCAAATGTTTGACTGTCACACTAACAACCAAGGGTTTGACTGTCACACTAATACCCAAGGGTTTGACTGTCACACAAAGAACCAAGGGTTTGACTGTCACACTAATAACCAAGGGTTTGATTGTCACACAAACAACCAAGGGTTTGACTGTTCACATAAACAACCAAGGGTTTGACTGTCACACTAACAACCAAGAGTTTGCCTGTCACACTAACAACCAAGGGTTTGACTCTTCACACAAACAACCAAGGGTTTGACTCTTCACACAAACAACCAAGGGTTTGACTGTTACACTAATAACCAAGAGTTTGACAGTTCACACTAACAACCAAGGGTTTGACTGTCACACTAACAACCAAGAGTTTGACTGTCACACAAACAACCAAGGGTTTGACTGTCACACTAACAACCAAGGGTTTGACAGTCACACTAACAACCAAGGGTTTGACTGTCACACTAATAACCAAGGGTTTGACTGTCGCACTAACAACTAAGGGTTTGACTGTCACACAAGCAACCAATGGTTTGACAGTTCACACAAACAAACAAGGGTTTGACTGTCACACAAACAACCAAGGGTTTGACAGTTCACACTAACAACCAAGGGTTTGACTGTCACACTAACAACCAAGTGATTGACTGTCACACAAATAACCAAGGGTTTGACTGTCACACAAACAACCAAGGTTTGACTGTCACACTAATAACCAAGTGTTTTACTGTTCACACTAACAACCAAGAGTTTGACTGTCACACAAATAACCAAGAGTTTGACAGTTCACACTAACAACCAAGGGTTTGACTGTCACACAAACAACCAAGGGTTTGACTGTCACACTAATAACCAAGAGTTTGACTGTCGCATAAAATACCAAGAGTTTGACTGACACATAAATAATCAAGGGTTTGACTGTCACATAAATAATCAAGGGTTTGACTGTTACACAAATAACCAAGGGTTTGACAGTTCACACTAACAACCAAGGGTTTGACTGTCACACTAACAACCAAGAGTTTGACAGTTCACACTAACAACCAAGGGTTTGATATTATAGAGCTAGATTACAAGAATATTTAGTGCTAGATTACAAGAATATTATAGAGCTAGATTACAAGAATATTTAGTGCTAGATTACAAGAATATTATAGAGCTAGACTACAAGAATATTTAGAGCTAGATTACAAGAATATTATAGAGCTAGACTACAAGAATATTTAGAGCTAGATTACAAGAATATTATAGAGCTAGACTACAAGAATATTTAGAGCTAGATTACAAGAATATTATAGAGCTAGACTACAAGAATAATTAGAGCTAGATTACAAGAATATTTAGAGCTAGATTACAAGAATATTATAGAGCTAGATTACAAGAATATTATAGAGCTAGACTACAAGAATAATTAGAGCTAGATTACAAGAATATTTAGAGCTAGATTACAAGAATATTATAGAGCTAGATTACAAGAATATTTAGAGCTAGACTGCTCAGACATGAGATAATGTTTGTGTACTTGGTAGATTACATGTTTGTAGTTTAGATTACCAGAACGGTTGCTACTGTAAGGGCGTATACACAAACAGTTACTCTTAGCTGTAACTAGACACGTATTGTATCCGATTCAAATAAATCGTTTTCACAATAATCGATATTGAATAACAAGTTGAGTCATACAATTTCTTTTCTTGACTTGTTCTTTCAATTTCTGAATTCATTTTTATTTTTGAATAGGGCATATTCTTTACATGGTCTATTTATAAGTTTATAGCCTCGTTTTAATCGTATTACAGGCCTTTAACTTGAGCTGAGCCCCAGTTTTTCATTAGAAGAACGTTAACTTTGAAGAAACTTGTTATAAAATGGTGTGATATAATAATATAGAGGAGCGCGAGTAACGCTCTTATCAGTATATTGTTTAACTTCTTGTCCTGATAACGACTACAGGTAACGTCTACTTTACACAAACTATATTTTATTGTTTATTTTGTATGTGAATTAGAATATCAGATTATAGTGTTGAAATAGATTTTATATAATTATTGTGTAAATGGGTAGTCTAGTTCACTGGTTACTGGCTGTATAATCATGTATGAGAATGCTCTTCCAGGCGAATAAGAGAGAATTTTGTCAGGATGTTCGTCCTCACACAAACTATGAAGTGTATCCTCTCTAGTGCGTTAATGATCCTTTTTCAATATATTTTGGACTCTGAAGCATTTCAATATTGTCATGTACAATGAACATAAAATTTCAAATCTAATTTTGTTATACGCCCACACATTAATGTGGGCGTATATTGTAGTCGCCCCTGTCTGTCTGTCTGTCTGTCTGTCTGTCCACAATTGTTGTGGACACGATAAAGAGATGTATTCTTGATGTATTTTGATGAAACTTGGTGTGATTTTTTTACCTTGGGATAAACCCTATTGAAAATCAGAAACATCGCGAGTTATTGCCCTTGTTCTTTAAAACGCGATATTTTTTCATCCCGTATCATTCTTAAAGTTGTGGACAGATAGAGAGTTGGTTCCTTGATGGATTTTGATGAATTTTGTTGTGAGTGTTTATAATCACCTAAGGATAAACCCTATTTTAAATCAGACAAATCGACAAATATTTAACAGGTTATTGTCCTTGCTTTTGAAAATATGTTGTGGACACGACAGGGGCCCGGTTTCTTGATGGATTTTGATGAAACTTGTTGTGAGTTTAGAAAGGCATTGTCCTAATTATACGGTGGCTCACATACGACATTTTAACTTTTTATACGCCCACATGAAAATGTGGACGTATATTGCCGTCACCCATGTCCGTCCGTCCATCGGTCGGTCGGTCCGTCCGTCCGTCGACAATTTCTTGTGTACGCGATAGAAACCAGAGTTTTTATCCGATTCGAATGAAACTTTTTATGTGTATTCATCTTGATAATATCGCGGATGAGTTCGAAAATGGCGAAATTCCAGTCGACGGTTTATGAGTTATTGCCCTTGACTTAGTGAAAAAACGTTAAAATTAACTTGTGTACGCGATAGAAGCTAGGGTTTTTATCCGATTTGAATGAAACTTGGTATGTGTATTCATCTTGATAATATCTCGGATGAGTTCGAAAATGGCGCAATTCCAGTCGTCAGTTTATGAGTTATTTCCCTTGACTTAGTGAAAAAACGTTAAAATTAACTTGTGTACGCGATAGAAGCTAGAGTTTTTATCGGATTTGAATGAAACTTGGTATGTGTATTCATCTTGATAATATTTTGGATGAGTTTGAAAATGGCGGATTTCCAATCGTCGGTTTATGAGTTATTGCCCTTGACTTAGTGAAAAAACGTTAAAATTAACTTGTGTACGCGATAGAAGCTAGAGTTTTTATCCGATTTGAATGAAACTTGGTATGTGTATTCATCTTGATAATATTTTGGATGAGTTTGAAAATGGCGGATTTCCAATCGTCGGTTTATGAGTTATTGCCCTTGACTTAGTGAAAAAACGTTAAAATTAACTTGTGTACGCGATAGAAGCTAGAGTTTTTATCCAATTCGAATGAAACTTGGTATGTGTATTCATCTTGATAATATCTCGGAGAGTTCGAAAATGGCGGAATTCCAGTTGTTGGTTTATGAGTTATTGCCCTCGATTAGAGTCTAGAGATTCCATTCGAATTGATTCATCTAAATATCAGCTCAAATAAGTGCGATGGGGCAATCAACTTTTTAAAATTTTAAAATTTGCTGAAGTGGGCGTATGTTACCTTGCCTGGCAAGCTATCTTTATTTTAATTAAATGCTTTTGATTTTCACCCAGGTGATAATTCAAGAATAATTAATTCAAAAATGACCAGATTGAAACTTCTTAAATGGGAATGTTCAGAAATTTCGAGGGTTGATTTGGGCCTTGTGTAAATAGCATTCAGAATCACTAAAAATTGCCCAAAAAATTGCACAATCCCTTCAATTGAACCCGTACCTAAACATTTATCTTTCATTTTTATTTGCCCACATAAATAGGTGATGGTATATATTGTCGTTACCCCTGTCCGTCGGTCAGTCCGTCAACATTTCTTGTTAATACTATAGATACTACGGTTTTCATCTGATTTTGAAGAAACTTTCTTAATTCTATGATGCTTTACACGAGCGAAGCAAGGATTTAGAGAAAGTTTGGGGGGTGGGGCTCTGAAATATAACATGCTTCAAATTTTTAGAGGGTTTTGACATCAGTCAGGCAAAAATAGGTGGTGGGGTACCTCCTATAAAAACACTGAGGTCACAATAAGAGAACATCGTAATACGTCACTTTTATAATGGCAGCCGATTCGTCTTGGGGTTTACTGGAGTTGTCTGTAAATGAAAGATTCTAAGACAGACATTTTCTCTAAAATCAAGGGCAATAACCGTATGTTAAATATCTTTTGATCTGTCTGATTTTCAAAAGGATTTA
This sequence comes from Lottia scabra, assembly GCA_029955415.1. Taxonomy (NCBI): domain Eukaryota; kingdom Metazoa; phylum Mollusca; class Gastropoda; family Lottiidae; genus Lottia; species Lottia scabra. The sequence goes on from JARJEI010000070.1 coordinate 370,274, forward strand.
TCCATGGATGGTTAAAGTTAGAATTATTTATTCTTGAATTATCACCTGGGTGAAAATTATTTTCACCTAGTTAACAATTAAAGTTTTTAATAATTCATTCTTGAAAATTATCACCTTGGTGAAAATTCAAGTTTTTAATTAAAAATTAAATTCCACCCAGGTGCAAATTAATATTCACCTAGGTGAATTTAAAAGTATTTAATTAAAATAAAAAGTTAAAATGTCGTATGTGAGCCACCGTAAAATTGATTACCCAATAAAGAAATTATTATTATTATAATCAGCCTTTTGAAAATCAGTCTAATCGAAAAATATTTCGTGTATTATTGTCCTTGCTTTTAAAAATATGTTGTGGATACGATAGAGAGCTGGTTTCTTGATGTATTTTGATGAAACTTAGTATGAGTGTTTGTAATGGCCTTGGGATAAACCCCATTGAAAATCTGAAACATCGAAAAAATATTTATGAGTTTTTGCTCTTGTTCTTTAAAATACGTTAAATTTTCAGCCTTTAAAGGGGAATGTTGAGCATTGTTTATGTTGATTTGAGCCTTAAATCTATGTAAACAATCAAACAAAAGAAAAAAAGTAAAAATAAGTAATAAAACTTTCCGAAAATTCAAAAATCATCTCTGTAAAGCCACATAGAAAAAATACTTGGATAATCAAAGGTTAATTCGTTTTGGAAATGGCGGTTCATCTAAATTTTGATTCGCCGTGCCCAATTTCAAACAAGAATAATTATGGATTCGCATGGATTTGAAGGATAAAATTTCTACGGTAATGCGTGAACATTGTTTTTGATTTGATTATCTAAAACAATTCTGGTGTCTGTGAATAGGGCCACGGCATCGAGTTAGTGAACATGTTCCTTTAACGAAGATGTGGACACGATAGAGAGCTGGTTTCTTGACTGATTTTGATGAAATTTGATCACCGAAGGAAGAACCCTATTAAATATCAAACTAGTCGAAAATATTTCATGGGCTATTGCCCTTGCTTTTGAAAATTTGTTGTGGACACGATAGAGAGCTGTTTTCTTGTCTGATGTTGATGAAACTTGGTATGGGTGTTTATAATCACTCAAGAATGAACCCTATTGCAAATTAGAAACATCGAAAACAGTTTTATAGGTTATTGCCTATATATTCTCAAAGTTGTGGACACGATAGAGAGCTGGTTCCTTGATGGATTTTGATGAAACTCGTTGTGAGTGTTTTCAATCTCCCAATGATTCACCGTATTGAAAATCAGACAAATAAAAAAATCTTTGTTGGATTATTGCCCTTGCTTTTGAAAATATGTTATGGACACGATAGGGATTTGATGCAACTTTCATTTACTGACAACTCTTGTCAACCCCAAGACGAATTGGCTGCCATTATAAAAGTGGGCGTACTACGATGTTCTCTTATTATGACCTCAGTGTTTCTATAGGAGAGTATCTTCTATAGCATCCAATATTAAAACTGAAACATGACTAAATTATGCTAAATGTATAAATATACTATAAATTAGCTTATAAGTGTATTGTATAGCTAAATGGACCTTAAACTCTTATGATGTATATAATATGGTGGCTGATATCGTCCTTTTTCGATCTTCGCACGTTTGCGTTATGAAGACAAAATATGAAAAGCGAAGATGCGAAGTTGTCTGCCTCAAAACGCGAAGATACGAAGCGGCCGTTTTGAGCCAGACAACTTCGCATCTTCGCTTTTCATTTTTTTTGTCTTCATAACGCAAAAGTGCGAAGATCGACAAAGGACATTATCAGCCACAATAATATAATGTTAAAATGGTTAGATTTTATACCGATTCTAAAGGAAAATGTTAATCCACTAAGCGACATGTAAAAACCGGGCTGAAGATAGCATACACTAAGCCAGCATACAATAATCCACTAAGCGACAAGTAAAATGTTAGGAAATTTGAGTTTATAGTTATAATTTATTTTTCAGCATACGGTACCTGTCCTTACAATACTGCCTTCTTTATATAAAGTTGATATTTACAGGTGAGGTAATTTACTTTAATAACACCACAATCACTTCCTTCTTTCGATCACCCCTCCCCCCCCCCTTCTTTTAGAACTTTTAGTTTATATTTATAATTTATTTTTCAGCATACGTTACCTGTCCTTACAATACTGCCCTCTTTATATAAAGTTGATATTTACAGGTGAGGTAATTTACTTTAATAACGCCACAACTCTCTTTCGGTCTGGAATCGGGTACTTAAATTTGTATAAGATAAAACAATTTATTCCGTTAATAAAAATGAATTCTAGAATCATGGCAAAATCGAGACTAATAGTACTCCTATTACCATCAGGTGTTTCGAAAAAGGTAAGCATGGTCTGCTTCGCGCAGAATTAATGTTTAATTCAATGTTGAAATCACAGATAATTCACAAATACAAATTTTTAAATTCAGTTAGGGGAGCTAACATGCGAGGAAAGTTTCGGACAAAAAGTCAAGATCATCATCTTGAGGCCGGATGTATTTGACCTCCTGCAACTATCTACAGTAAACAGCGCATTGTACAATTATTGAGAGCAATAGTTGTAAAGAAGTGGACTCCTAATAGAGAAGTATTATCCAGTGTTTCAAAAAGAGGTTTTCTAAATATGTATCGGAGACACTGACGGCATCATTTCAATTTTCAATCAGACGCCTGTTGTTCTTACAATTCTTCTTAAACTAAGTATTTTATAAACCACAGATCGTGAGTTATGTAAATTAATGCTAGGGGTGTTTCTATTACAAATATTCTCTAGGAACACCTCTTAACAATTCCTTTATTAACTAAAACTTGTTTTACAGGTTATATGGTTATAAATAACTAGAAGTCACACCCTCGTTTTGACCAGGAAGATTTTCACTTCTACTAATATCATTTTAATCTCAACCCACCTGAGTGTAGGGACTGTTTTTTTTTTTTTTTTTTTTTTCATTTTAATAATTTTTACTTCAATGGTTTATTAGAAGAAATAGCTAAAGACAAATATCACAATTTTATGTATAGATACTTCTAGAATGTTATAACTTCAATATCATGCTTCTGATGACAATGTAATAACCACATTAAAATAATGAAATACTAAATATTCTAGAAGTATCTATACATAAAATTGTCATATTTATTATTATAGTGCTGTCCCCCTAAATATTATGTTTTCTGGCAAAAAATTCAAGAAATTGGGCAAAATATCAGTAAAATTCGGACAATTAGTCAGTCTGCCCCCCTGTTGAGTCGTGGGTCCCTACGGCTATGATTATTTTATATTGTCTTTATTGTATTATATTATTATAGTTGTCTAGTCCCTCCAAGACATCAGCTAGGGTGAATATCTTACTTCCTGTTATCAGACTAAAAGTTTAATTTGTTCAGTGTGTTTGTAAGTATTATATTATATTGTCTTTATTGTATTATATTATTATAGTTGTCTAGTCACCCCAAGACATCAGCTAGGGTGAATATCTTACTACCTGTTATCAGACTAAAAGTTTAATTTGTTCAGTGTGTTTGTAAGTATTATATTGTCTTTATTGTATTATATTATTATAGTTGTCTAGTCACTCCAAGACATCAGCTAGAATGAATATCTTACTATCTGTTATCAGACTTAAAGTTTAATTTGTTCAGTATGTTTGTAAGTATTATATTATATTGTCTTTATTGTATTATAGTATTATAGTTGTCTAGTCACTCCAAGACATCAGCTAGGGTTAATATCTTACTACCAGTTATCTGACTTGAAGTTTAATTTGTTCAGTGTGTTTGTAAGTATTATATTATATTGTCTATATTGTATTATATTATTATAGTTGTCTAGTCACTCCAAGATATCAGCTAGGGTGAATATCTTACTACCTGTTATCAGACTAAAAGTTTAATTTGTTCAGTGTGTTTGTAAGTATTATATTATTATAGTTGTCTAGTCACTCCAAGACATCAGCTAGGGTGAATATCTTACTTCCTGTTATCAGACTAAAAGTTTAATTTGTTCAGTGTTTTTGTATATATTATATTGTCTTTATTGTATTATATTATTATAGTTGTCTAGTCACTCCAAGACATCAGCTAGGGTGAATATCTTACTATCTGTTATCAGACTAAAAGTTTAATTTGTTCAGTGTGTTATAAGTATTATATTATATTGTCTTTATTGTATTATAGTATTATAGTTGTCTAGTCACTCCAAGACATCAGCTAGGGTGAATATCTTACTATCTGTTATCAGACTAAAAGTTTAATTTGTTCAGTGTGTTTGTAAGTATTATATTATATTGTCTTTATTGTATTATATTATTATAGTTGTCTAGTCACTCCAAGACATCAGCTAGGGTGAATATCTTACTATCTGTTATCAGACTAAAAGTTTAATTTGTTCAGTGTGTTTGTAAGTATCATATTATATTGTCTTTATTGTATTATATTATTATAGTTGTCTAGTCACTCCAAGATATCAGCTAGGGTGAATATCTTACTACCTGTTATCAGACTTAAAGTTTAATTTGTTCAGTGTGTTGGTAAGTATTATATTGTCTTTATTGTATTATATTATTATAGTTGTCTAGTCACTCCAAGACATCAGCTAGAATGAATATCTTACTATCTGTTATCAGACTAAAAGTTTAATATGTTCAGTGTGTTTGTAAGTATTATATTATTATAGTTGTCTAGTCACTCCAAGACATCAGCTAGGGTGAATATCTTACTTCCTGTTATCAGACTAAAAGTTTAATTTGTTTAGTGTTTTTGTATATATTATATTGTCTTTATTGTATTATATTATTATAGTTGTCTAGTCACCCCAAGACATCAGCTAGGGTGAATATCATACTTCCTGTTATCAGACTAAAAGTTTAATTTGTTCAGTGTGTTTGTAAGTATTATATTGTCTTTATTGTATTATATTATTATAGTTGTCTAGACACTCCAAGATATCAACTAGGGTGAATATCTTATTATTTGTTATCAGACTAAAAGTTTAATTTGTTCAGTGTGTTTGTAAGTATTATATTGGCTTTATTGTATTGTAACATAAATGATGTTTTTTCCTTTGATGTTTTTGAGAAATAATTTGCTTAAAATGTGTGTTTGAGGAAAACTGATGTATAAACAGCAAATTTGTGTTATTGCATTCTTGGGTAATTTGACATGAAAGCCATATAGAATCTAATAGGAAAAAATTAGTGAAATAACCAACTAAGTTATTGCACTCGCAGTAGCTCCGCCCCTTTTTGGAAAGACATCCCCTTTGCAGACGAAAATGAAACGTGCACGAGCTTCAATTTCATTGGATTAAAGAGTAACGTGATCGATGCTGTCATAACTTTTAAGCTGTCAATCATATTTATGTTACAAGTAATATATACCACGTGACTTACTCATTAACATATTTAAACAAACTCATCCTATGTTAACTCGTAAGCACCGTGGTATATATAGTACTTATATTATTATAGTTGTGTAAAATATCGGTTTGTGACATACTTGAAAAAACAAATCATATTAGAGGCCTCTACTACTATAGAAAGACAAGGGGTATAGTTACTTGTCCGAGTGAGAGAAACGTTGTGTTTCGTGTCGGTATTGAAAAGTGGTCCGACTCGTGACAGTTGTTTTAAGAATGAAAATGACGACACTAACAGTTGTTTTCAGAAACAAAACACGATATCTTGTGAATATAAGTGAAAATCAAAGGAAGAAGGGGTTCATTCAATCGGGAAATCTTTTAGGAAGCGAACCAGATCGGCGAATATATGCTGATAGTGCCTGGTAAATGGCAGAACATAGATTGAAGCGAGTAAAAAAATTAGAATATCAGCTTGCACCCTTTGTTATTTTTTTCAATTGTAGAGGTCTATAATATCAGATTTTTCAAGTATGTCACAACCCGATATTTTACCATCCTAAGGACATGTTTTTGCATTTTTGAATTTCTAATTTGAAATGTTGATGTTCTTAATATGCATAGTGACATAAAACAATACATAAGTATGTTAGATTTGGTTTTTATTGTAACTCGGTGATAACTCTTGTCTCAATTTCTTTTGACTCCCTTTCAGACACCCCAATTTTTAAGAAACATCTATTCTTCCTCTTTCTATCACCCCAATAGAAAGATGACTTAACAAGCCCATGCCCTTACAAAAAAAAATTTGGAATGTTCTTATTATGTATGATGACACAAAACAATCAATAAACTCGGTGATTTGTTTGAACTTTGATCACATACTTTAATTTTTGAAACTGTATTATATTTTAATTCTAATCTTCTTTGAAGTGATAATAGAAAAAGTATGTTCTCTTCTTGTGATCTGTGTCAGTGTTTCTATAGGAGAGTATCTTCTATAACATCTAATATTAAAACTGAAACTGTATTATATTTTAATTCTAATCTTCTTTGAAGTGATAATAGAAAAAGAATGTTCTCTTCTTGTGATCTTTGTCAGTGTTTCTATAGGAGAGTATCTTCTATAACATCCAATATTAAAACTGAAACATGGCTAAATTATGCTAAATGTATAAATATACTATAAATTAGCTTGTTATATAGCCAAATGGACCTTAAAGTCTTATGATGAATATAATTTTAGATAGGTTAGATTTTATAAAGTGGTGCTGGGGCTGATATTAAAGAACATTGCAGACAAAAATAAAATGTTAAGCAAAGTTCGAACACCGCCAAACGACAAGTAAAATGTTAGGAAATTTAAGCTTATATTTATAATATATTTTTCAGCATATGTTACCTGTCCTTACAATACTGCCTTGTTTATATAAAGTTGATATTACAGGTGAGGTAATTTACTTTAATAACGCCACAAAACATCCTTCTTTCAATCAAAAAGTATTTTGATTTTTAGCACCTTTTGATAGTTATATCTCAATATATTTTTTCAAATCGAGGTATTTGGCAACTGAAAAAATGTGGCAAAAATATTAATGCTTGTTTTTTTTTCTTCAAATTTTTGAAAATGGTATTTTTGTCCTTTAACGGAGTTGATTATAATGTTTATTATATATTATTTCAATTTCATTAAATAATCAAAAATCTCGTTCAGAAACATGACAAAATCGATAGAAAAAATAGTATAGCAGAGGACTTTCCATACGAGAAGTACAATCAGGTGTTTCGAAAAGAGTAAGCATAGTCTGCTTCGCGCATGACACCGCCACTAATAAATAGGTTAAAATCACGTGGTGCAACCAGATCAATTCATGTCTGACGTATCAAATCTACCAAAATGCGAGAAGCAGATTCATCATATTTGACAAGGAGTTCAATCACATAAAAGAAGGGTGAAAACTTCATAGAAAAACCAAGTGTTGTTTTTTATATCAAATTCATGTTTATTTATTTTACTACATGAAACTACCTGTCATGGATTCTTGCAGATTAATGACAAAACACAAGACAATATTATGTAATATAACACACTACGATAATACATTTAGAGACATAACGTTTCAACACAAGATACACGTTTCGTCATCAGATGTAATGGCAAGAGAATGCTTGCTGATTACCTGCTCCATGACTTCACATTGGTTACCTTACTTGTAAATTAACTTTCATCTATTGTTTCTCTTAATCTTCATATTGTTTCTTGTTAGTATATATATTGTTATGTTTTATTCTCTTACCATTACATCTGATAACGACACGTGTATCTGTGTTGAAACGTTATGTTCCTAAATGTATTAAAGTAATGTGTTACATTCCATAATATTGTTTTGTGTTTTGTTATATGTGCTGGATTAAATATTCGTAACAATTACCTGAGCTAATTTCCATGGCGTCCTTTCTGATCTACGCCCACACAAGATGATTTGAACACTAAGCGACAAGTAAAATGTAAGGAAATTTGAGGTTATATTTATAATTTATTTTTCAGCATACGTTACCTGTCCTTACAATACTGCCTTCTTAATATAAAGTTAATATATTTACAGGTGAGGCAATTTACTTTAATAATACCACAACTCTCTTTCAGACACCCCCACCCCCACACCCTTAATTTTTAAGACACCTCTTCCTTTTTCTATCGCCCCAACAGGAAGATTACGTAACAAGTCTTTACCCCTATCGGTGTTTTTGGTTTCTCGTACAAACTTCGGTTTAAACTGTCTTTAAATGTTTTGATTTTATTTCAACTTTAGTCAAATATTTTTACCTTTGAAACTGTATTATATTTTGATTCTAATCTTCTTTGAAGTGATCATAGAAAAAGTATGTTCTCTTCTTGTGATCTTTGTCAGTGTTTCTATAGGAGAGTATCTTCTATAACATCCAATATTAAAACTGAAACATGACTTAATTAAGCTAAATGTATAAATATACCATAAATTAGCTTACAAGTGTATTATATAGCAAAATGGACCTTAAAAGTCTTATGATGTATATGATGTTAGATTGGTTAGATTTTATATAGACGCTAAAAGATCGTGGTACTGGAGCTGATATTAAAGAACATTGCAGACATTTCTCTTTTCTCAATTTACAAAATAATAAATACTAGACCAAGTTTGAACACAGCCAAGCGACAAGTAAAATGTAAGGAAATTTGAGTTTATATTTATAATTTATTTTTCAGCATACGTTACCTGTCCTTACAATACTGCCTTCTTTATATAAAGTTGATATTTACAGGTGAGGTAATTTACTTTAATAACGCCACAACTCTCTTTCGGTCTTGAATTGGGCATTTAAATTTTGATATTTTTTGGTTGAAACGTTAAAAATACGACTGAGGTGTATTTTTCTGGGGATTTATTTCGCTTTAAATTAGTTTTTTAACATCAACCAAATAGTTTGGCTTTCGAAAATTAATAGTAAAATATTTTATATCAGAACTTTCAGATGGTGTAAAGGACTTATTTTTCAAATTTTGGTCCATCGTTTTCATTCATTCGATCGAACAGTACAAAGGATGGCCTGATTTTCTCAACAATTACAATTTCCAGGGCGGATCTACTCCTACAAAATGATGATTTGTATAATAAGAGGCAATTTGAGTTTATATTTATAAATTTTTTTTCAGCACACGTTACCTGTCACTACAATACTGCCTTCTTTATATAAAGTTGATATTTACAGATGAAGTAATTTACTTTAATAACGTCACAATCCCTTCCTTCTTTCATCACCCGCTCTCTTCCCTTCTTTTAGAACTTTTAGTTTATATTTATAATTTATTTTTCAGCATACGTCACCTGTCCTTACAATACTGCCTTCTTTATATAAAGTTGATATTTACAGGTGAGATAATTTACTTTAATAACGCCTCAATCACTTCCTTCTTTCAACCACCCCCCCCCCTTTCTTTTAGAGCTTTTAGTTTATATTTATAATTTATTTTTCAGCACACGTTACCTGTCCTTACAATACTGCCTTCTTTATATAAAGTTGATATTTACAGGTGAGGTAATTTACTTTAATAACACCACAATCTCCTCCTTCTTTCAATCACCCACTCTCTCCCCTTCTTTTAGAACTTTTAGTTTATATTTATAATTTATTTTTCAGCATACGTCACCTGTCCTTACAATACTGCCTTCTTTATATAAAGTTGATATTTACAGGTGAGGTAATTTACTTTAAGGTATTTTATATCAGAACTTTCAGATAGTGTAAAGGACATATTTCTTCAGATTTTGGTTCATAGTTTTCATTCATCCGAGCAAACAATTTTCTAACCTTTAAAAGGTCATCCCTTTACCTTTCACAAAATAAAACTAATAGATATGTGTCCACAGGAAGACATATCTGTTTTTTTTTTTTTGTTGATACAACCCTTCCAGAAATGTTTAACAAATATATCATAAATGAATTGCCAAATTAGACAAGATTTAGTTATTGTTTTGATTTATTACAGACTGATTTGAAAATGGCAACCAGTACAGCTTTATTTCATGCCATAACGAACAAAGATCTACCAACTGTTAGAAGCCTGATACAGAGTGGTACCTGTGATATTAATGTGAAGAACAGTAGAGGTCGTACACCCTTACATACAGCTGTACGGTATAGTACTATAGACATAGTAATAGAGGAGAATATAGACATTGTAAGGTGTTTATTAGACAGGGTGGACTGTGATATTAATATACAGGACAGGTATGGTGATACACTCTTACATATAGCTGTAGAGTATAGTACTATAGACATTGTAAGGTGTTTAATAGACAGGTTGGACTGTGATATCAATATACGGGACGGTGATGGTCGTACACCCTTACATATAGCTGTATGGTATAGTACTATAGACATTGTAAGGTGTTTAGTAGACAGGGTGGACTGTGATATTAATATACAGGACAGTGATGGTAAAACACCCTTACATATAGCTGATGCATGGTATAGTAATATAGACATTGTAAGGTGTTTAATAGACAGGGTGGACTGTGATATTAATACACAGGACAGTGATGGTAATACACCCTTACATATAGCTGTACAGTATAGTACTATAGACAGTGTAAGGTGTTTAGTAGACAGGGTGGACTGTGATATTAATGTGAAGAACAGTAGAGGTTATACACCCTTACATATAGCTGTACAGTATAGTACTATAGACAGTGTAAGGTGTTTAGTTGACAGAGTGGACTGTGATGTGAATATAAAAAATTTAAGAGGGAATTCACCATTCTCCTCTACAGATGGTTTACGAACTCTTCATAGAATAGCAAAATCTCAGAATGTGGAATTTGTTCATGTTTTATTTCAACATAATGTTGATGGTTTAACTAATCATGTCGATAATCAGCTTCAATTAGTTAAATATATTCTGAGAAAAAATGATTTTAAATCTCTATGGTTTTATATTCAGAATGGTTTCTATATTAATTCTTTAACATCATCAGGTGAAAATATAGTCCATCTTTTAGCTCAATTTTATATGGAATATTTATATATAGATTTTGGTTTTTTATTTAATTATGAATTAGATTTTGATCTTATAAATAATGATGGTAATTCACCATTAATGGTAGCTTCACTTTTAAATAATTCACCCTTTATTCAGTTTTTAGCTGCTTTACCCTGTGACGTCAACAGACAAAACCATCAAGGTCATACAGCACTCCACCTATGTGTCATTGGATTTACTTTGATAAAAGAAAAATTAAATATGATGAAAGTTAATTCAATAGTGAAAGAGTTATGTGCCCGTGAATACTATCCCAGATATCTTGCATGTATTAATATTTTACTCAGTCTTGGTGCAGGCGTCAATATACAAGATAAAGGCGGGAAAACAGTTTTAATGTTGGCTTGTATGAAAAATGATAGAAAATTATTAGAAACACTATTAATACATGGAGCTGATGTGAATATTGTGGACAACCAAGGTCGATCTGCTCTACAATACATAGATTTAACAAAAAATGTTTATGATTTAACATGTTTTAATTTACTTCTGTCTCATGGTTGTAGACAATCTTTTAATCAGCCATGTCTTAATGGTAACACTATTATTCAAAATGTACTCATATTCACACCATTATGGCAAATTGATCAAACAGTCAATTTCATCAAATTTCTTGTTTATAAAAATGTCAACCTACAACTTTTAACCTCAGATGTTGGAGAAATCTCCTATGGTCAGTTATCTCTGGAGGAATTTTCTTCTGAATCTAGGTATGATTTAAGACAACTTCTGTATTTAAGTGGTGGCTCATTTGAACAAATTACACAAATCTTACATTTTGAAGTCGAGGAAAATTATGAAGCATCATTGCCAAAAACATCAAGAGAAAAACCGAGAGAAAAATTCCATCTTTTCGCTAACAATCTGAGCCTTAAAGAAATTTGTAGAAGAGTTATCAGACAAAATACAGGTCTAGCAATTCATTACCGACAATCAGAACAACAGCTAAACTCTAGAGTTGGAAAACGGGTAACTAGATTTCTGAGGTTAAAAGATACTATTGAACAATTTTCACTGCCTGTTGAGTTAGATTCTTTATTAGATGATGATGATGATGATGATTCAGTGTATATGTATATTAGATATTTGTTTAAATATGAAGAATCTTTTATTGATGATGATTATAATTCCTATGATTTAAATAAGGAGAATGATGATTATGAGAATGATTATGAGATGTATAAAGATTGTAAATATTTAAATGAAGTGTTTGCAGGTTTAAAATACAATGATTCAGAATTAAAACCCTCTCTGATTATTGATTAACAAATTCTGTTACCAGGTTATTTGAACTGAATTGAAAGGAATTTAGTTCGAGGTATAATTGAAGAGAGTGTGTGATTGTCGTGGCGTTCTAGTACTTACTAGGCTATTTACATATAATATATAAGTTGGTTTATTAAAGTGTCATAAAATACCACATTTACGTATGAGACATAAAATTTTCACATTTACGGTATGTAGCCATTTCTGGCCCATAAAAGACACTACTTATTATACAGTATATAAAATAATCATACATATTTTACAAAATATCACATTTAAAATTGAAGACACAAATTGATTCTCAAAAAGATCAATTGTTCCTCTTTGAGTTTTATTGAAATAGGCCTCAGATTGAGAATACTACTTTCAGTCGGTAAAACAATAATTAAACTATTAAGCTATATTGTTATGATTGTTTATAATATTTTGTTTATTGTACAACTTTGTTTATGGTTTGAAATCAAAGGGGTTAAGTCACAATTTTTATAACAGTATTTATTTCACAGTTTCTTTGACTCACTGAACATGTATTGTATATGATAAACATGTTATAATAACAGTATTTATTACACAGTGTTATTAACTCACTGTACATGTATTGTATATGATAAACATGTTATAATAACAGTATTTATTACACAGTGTTATTACCTCACTGAACATGTATTGTATATGATAAACATGTTATAATAACAGTATTTATTACACAGTGTTATTAACTCACTGAACATGTATTGTACATGATAAACATGTTATAATAACAGTATTTATTACACAGTGTTATTAACTCACTGAACATGTATTGTATAAAATAAACATGTTATAATAACAGTATTTATTACACAGTGTTATTAACTAACTGAACATGTATTGTATATGATAAACATGCTATAATAACAGTATTTATTACAGTGGTATTAACTCACTGAACATGTATTGTATATGATAAACATGTTATAATAACAATATTTATTACACAGTGTTATTAACTCACTGAACATGTATTGTACATGATAAACATGTTATAATAACAGTATTTATTACACAGTGTTATTAACTCACTGAACATGTATTGTATATGATAAACATGTTATAATAACAGTATTTATTACACAATGTTATTAACTCACTGTACATGTATTGTATATAATAAACATGCTATAATAACAGTATTTATTACAGTGTTATTAACTCACTGAACATGTATTGTATATAATAAACATGTTATAATAACAGTATATATTACACAGTGTTATTAACTAACTGAACATGTATTGTATATAATAAACATGTTATAGTAACAGTAATTATTACACAGCGTTATCAACTCACTGTACATGTATTGTATATGATCAACATGTTATAATAACAGTATTTATTACACAGTGTTATTAACTCACTGTACATGTATTGTATATGATAAACATGTTATAATAACAGTATTTATTACAGTGTTATTAACTCACTGAACAGGTATTATATATGATAAACATGTTATAATAACAGTATTTATTACACAGTGTTATTAACTCGCTGAACATGTATTGTATATGATAAACATGTTATAATAACAGTATTTATTACACAGTGTTATTAATTCACTGAACATGTATTGTATATGATAAACATGTTATAATAACAGAGGTTTGTTCTATGTAAATAATAGTACTGTCAAATTAAATAATTATCTATTTTTATTAAACAAATATTTGAGAAATCGATTGTTTTAATCTATTCTTGGGTCACAGGGTATCCTGGAAAAAATGTTGGAACACTTCAATAGTCGAGGAAAGATCGAGGATGATTCACAACAAAAACAGTTCATTTTATTTTATAGATATAACATATAATAGTTGAAACTATACAATGTATATTTGTGGTCTGTTCACATGAAACACATAATGAAATCATATAACATCAATAATGATTCATGATAACAATGAACGGCCATTGTTGATTATTGTACTTTTAGTCAGATTTTGGTCAAGGGACGATCACATTTTCATCATCTTACCCTAATCTCAAATGTAAGCCTTCATATCCATGTCCATCGACAACTATAAGTACATTGTGTTATATTTTTACAATGAACCGAGACCCCGTCAGTCAGACAGTCAGTCGCAAAACTTCATTTCATTTCATTGAGAGATCATCTAAGAGTTAAGGGGACAATACTCTGTACAATACTCAGACTTCATACTTCATGCGTGACGCACTGCTATAAAATTCTGAATTAAACTTTCAATCTTGAAGAATTATGACTAAGTCAAAATCCAATTGTAACAGGGTTTTATCAATTTATCAATAAAACACCAGGTCGGGGTTCGTCATATATTTATTTTTTAAAACTAAACAAATAACTCTGAAATATATTACAATAAATAGAAATTAGGAAACTAACATAAATGCATGAGAAATAAACTCAATAACATAGATACAATTAAACTGTCTTATAAATTCATTGTTTGAAAGGCATAAATATAAATACAAAACAAATACTTTATACAAAACGAATAAATAGCCTTACCCTATGAAATAGGAGTTATTATAATATAGCAAGTGACGTCTGTATTTAAACCAATACTAGGCTATAGTATACGACTCTAAAAGAAAACAAAGATGGCCGTCGTAACTAATGAAAACAAATAATACTAACAGAAAGCCATTACAAAGTCACTTATTACAGAAAGCCAACATTACATATAAACCAAGAAGAGAGTTGCATTTGAATAAAGTAAATAAGTCCAGTCTATAAAGTAAAATAAGAAATAACAACTTACCGAACAGTGAAATAACACATCCAAAGTTAATAAAATGACAGAAGTGAAGAAAGAGAGAGAGAAAGAGGTCTTATATAGGAGAAAGAGTGATGAGATTTTAGACTGAGTAAAGATTTAGAAAAAGTGCTCACTAGTTGGTAAACAACTTAAAGCTACCATGACAGAAAAAAAAGCAAAACTTAAAGCTATCCTGAAGAAATACAAAGAAACATGATAAATATTATTGGTTAAAATACGACTACCACATTATCCCCCCCCCCCCCCCCAATGAAAAAGTGGCGTCCCGACACTTTCCGAAACATCTAAATCAAATACAAAAATAAATCAACATATTACACTATATTACAACAGCACGATCATTTAGAACTGGACGTTAAAGAATAATCTCTGAAATCAACAAAATTGAAATAAGGTCAAATATTAAATATTACAAATACTACTTCATATCCCAAACACCATCCCGCTGCCAACTCGGTACCTTCCTATCACGTTTCGGACGTTCTTTAAATGGTGAAGGCGGAGACAACATAGGCTCCAATATATCAGCACTATCAGAATCTGATTCAGAATCTTCATAAGGAGACAAAATTTCATTTAAATCAGCAACAGATACATTTAAAGGTGAATCGGGAGAATCTGAAATTAAAAGTTCGGGTTCCTCGGGTTCCTCGTCAACAACTGGTTCTTCTGAAACTGAAATAAATAAATTTTCCTGCGGAATGGGAATACCTTTCGCACTAATGGGTAACAACAAATTACGATGAAGAGTGCGAGTTAAAATATCATCTTCCTTTCTAACCTGGTACACTGGAATAGAAGGATCGGGTTTACCTACAACTACATATGAATCGGATTCCCATTTGTCTGCTAACTTCTGCTTACCTCTAATATTGACGTTTTTAACTAAAACCATATCACCTATTTGGAGAGACGTACCTCGAGTTTTAACATCATATTGTAACTTTTGCTTATTCTGGGCTTTTTGAATATTCTCCTGAACAATGTTATACACACCCTGAAAACGAGAATTAAGATTAAAAACATACTTAGAAATAGAATAATCTGTAAAATCTGAAAAATAATTTGTACCTAAAGCAATGTCGACTGGTAGTTTCGGATGTCTGCCAAACATAAGAAAATATGGACTGTACTGTGTTGACTCGTGTTTCGTACAATTGTAAACATAACAAAGATAAAATACATAATCTTTCCAATTAGACTTCTGTTCTTCTGAAAGTGTACCCAACATATCTAATAACGTCCTATTAAATCGTTCAGTCAACCCATTACCCATAGGGTGATATGGAGTAGTCCTTGACTTCTTAATACCTAACAATAAACAAATTTCCATAATAGTATCACTTTCAAAATTACGACCCTGATCAGAATGCAGGCGAGATGGAATACCATACGGAAGAATGAGATGATGAAGGAGAGCTTTGGCTGTAGTTTTTGCTGTTTGATTCTTAGTAGGAACTGAAATAGAAAATTTAGTAAAGTGATCAGTGATAACCAAAATATTTTCAAATCCACCTTTCGATAACTCCAGCGACAAAAAATCCATACAAACTAATTCCAATGCTTCTGAAGATTTTATATTAACCAGTGGTGCTCTTTCTGGAATATTGGGCGACTTCCGACGAATGCAACGAGCACACTCCTTGATATGAATTTCTACATGCTTACACATACCAGGCCAAAAGAAACGAGACTTTACTAAATCTAAGGTTCGATCACGACCCATGTGTCCCATCTTGTCATGAAGATATGTGAAAATAAGAGATCGTAATGAAATCGGAACAATAATCTGCAATGTAGATGATCCTGTTGAAGAAGAAGAATAATTACGATACAAAATATCATCCATAATAAACAACGAATCAAACTGACGAAGAAGATTAACAGACTCCTTATCTAACGTTTTAAGAATATCTTGCGGAGGACGAATACCACTTTTAACAGCATCATAAACTGGACGAATAATCTTGCTTTCTTTCTGAGCTTGTCGAATGATATCGGAATCAATGACTGGGGTACAATCAGGGACATTAACTTCAACATCTTGTATAAAACACAAGGTATCAATCTTACCATCTACACTGTCATGGGATAAAATTAAAGCTGAAACTACCTCATTACTTACATGTTTTGAAGGAAGACGAGAAAGACCATCTGCAACAGTATTTTGATTACCGGGTAAATATTCTATTGAAAAGTCATACGTTGAAAGTTCCGCCAACCAACGATGGCCTGCTGCATCCAATTTTGCTGAAGAAAGAACATATGTTAATGGATTATTATCAGTCTTGACCTTGAACTTATTCCCATAAAGATAATCATGAAACTTTTTACACACAGCCCATTTTAACCCAAGAAACTCACGCTTGTGTGTAGGATACATTCGTTCTGTCTTTGACAAGCTGCGACTGGCATAAGAAATAACTCTTCTGTGACCATCTTGTTCCTGAAATAAAGCTGCACCGAGACCAAAACTACTTGCATCTACTTCTAACTCAAAAGGTTTTGTAAAATCAGCGTATGCTAAAACTGGCGAAGAAGTTAAATAATCAATTAAATGCTGAAAAGATGATTCCTGATCTGATCCCCACGAAAATACTGGAACATCTTTATTATTCTTCTTGTTAGTTGAATGACCTATAAGTAAATCAGTTAAGGGTTTGGCAATTTTTGCATAATCTTTAACAAACCTGCGAAAGTAACCACAAAAACCAAGGAATTTTCGTACTTCTTCTATGTTAGAAGGAACTGGCCAAGAAGTCAATGCAGAAATTTTATCAGGATCAGTGTGAATACCTTCCTCCGAAATAATATGACCTAAGTACTTAATAGAGGTTTGAAGAAAATGACACTTAGAAGGCTTAAGACGAAGATTATTCTGACGAAGTTTAAGGAATACAGCTTCCAGACGCTCTAAATGTTCCTGAAAAGACTTAGAAAATACAATAATATCATCAAGGTAAATGAGACATTGCATCAGATTCATATCACCCATACAGCGTTCCATAAGTCTCTGAAATGTAGCAGGAGCGTTTGTAAGTCCGAATGGTCTGGCGTTAAACTCATAGAATCCAAGAGGACCAACCGTGAAAGCAGTCTTGTGCTTATCATCTTCAGCAAGCTCACATTGCCAATACCCAGAACGGAGATCTAAAGAACTGAAATAACGAGAACCATTAAGTGAATCTAAAGTTTCTTCTATACGGGGTAAAGAATAAGAATCTTTGATGGTTTGTGAATTAAGTTTTCTATAGTCCACACAAAAACGAAGAGAATTATCTTTTTTACGTATTAATACTACGGGTGAACAAAAAGGACTTTTCGAAGGACGAATAACATTATTATCAAGCATGCTCTGGATAGCATCTTTAACTTCCTGATACATAGAGGGAGGTATACGTCTGTGGCGCTGTTTAAATGGCGTATCATCAGAAAGTGAAATTGAATGTTTAACTAGATCTGTCTTACCTATATCTGTATCCGATAAACTAAAAACATCTTTATATCTGTGGATCAAATCTTTGAACTGATGAATTTCACTACTGGAAAATTGATCATTAAAATTAGACATATCCAGAGAATCTATAATAGACGAAAACTTGGAATCCTGGGCAGGCGCAGTCGAAATGGCATCAACCTGAGATAACTGACACACCACAGAGTGTGCTGGTAGAAAAATAGAATTATTCGAATCATTTTGTAGCTTAACACGGACACGTTGAGATGAAAAATCAAAGTTTTTACAACTTACTAATCCAGGAATCACGTGCAATTTTGATGGCAAACAAGAATCGTCAGATGTATAATAACGTTTTCCAGGAACCGGTTTGGGCAAATGACAAACTCCAGAAACAGAAATACAAGAGGTTGGAGCAATCTTGATACCTTTTGTAGATTTCAAACTATATACATTATCAGAATCACGAAGTAAACCTGAAATACACTGAAAAGCAGAATTCCAACAAACATCAACATTATGTACATCACAATTATACAAACATAATAGTCTAGAAAGAATATTATTACCAACAATAACAGGAACTGTCGTGTCAGTAGAACGAACAACAATAAACAATACTACAAGTTCAATATTTGTGCGTGGTACCGATATCGGGACCTCTATATAACCAATATATGGAATAGAACCACCACATGCTGAGTTTATCCTAATCAATTCATGCAAAGGAAATAATTGAAATTCTGAAAAATAACGGTTATACCAATCTTCTGCAATCGTGGACACTACAGAACCAGTATCTAAGAGAGTAGGACACTTAATTCCATTAATGAAAAGTGATGACACATTCTTATCGCCTATCAACTCATCTATAGGAATGGGACAATGCTTACTTGTTTCGTCTGTGACGGAAACACTATATAGATCTACAAGCTGTCCCGTTAAGTAGACCTGTTGGGGTTTAAAGGGTAAAGAATACTACCTCTTTTATGACCCGGTTGCTGACAATCCCAACAAAGGAATGGTGTATTCATCCTGGGAGATTGCATATTACCTTGACTTTGAGGCATATTCGGCAACGGGGGTGGGGGTACATTAAAAGAATGAGGCGGGGGTACAAAGTTATATCTGTCATTCATACGAACCTCCATTTCAGCTACCTTAGATTTAAAACCTCTTACTTCTTTAGTTAGCGTTGCTATTTGCTGCGATAGTTGTTGAAAATCAAAGCTGGAAGATAATGAAGAATTAGAAGATGAAACTGAACTTATTGGAGATGAAATGGCAGTAGTGGTACTTGTTAAGGAACTGGTTGTCTGAACGGAATTGTCTTCTGCTATCTTCCTTACTTGTATCATGAAATCAGAAAAAGTACAATTTGATTCAAGGTATTTCCTTGTAGCTACCTTAATACCATCACAATACAAACCATTCCAAAATCTGTTTTTAAGAATATTATTTGCAGAAATATCATTAAATACACCATTAGCTTTACATCTATACACAAGATCCAGGACTCGACAAGCCCATGATGAAATACTCTCACCATGACTCTGTGTTGAAGAAAATAACTGAATCATTAAAAATTCAGGAGATTGTATTTGACCGAAAATGGGATCAAGGTATCGAATTAATTCCTGAACAGTATCAAAAGACAAGGTCGTAAGTGTCTGTGCTACAGTACCTCTGGCTGAACGACGAATGGCGTTAATAATTGCTGCCGTAGAATAAATACCCTCAGATAACAAACCTGTTATTTCTAATCTCCATTGCTCATATGAAACGTCACCTTTATTTCCATCTCCTGAAAAATTAGAAAGTTTTGGAGCCATATAAGATATATTAGAAGTATTTAATTGTGCAGTACCAGAAGTAGTCCTTGTACTAGAAGGATGGGTTGTAGTGTTGGTAACTATATAAGTTGAATCTGAAGAAGGAGTAGAAAAAGTTAACGGATTAAACATTGAACCTGAAACAGTTGTTGGAATACGTGGAGTAGATCGAGCTTCCGGTCTTGACAATATTCCTCTAGCTATTCTATCCTGTGTAGTTCTATCAAATGAAGACAAAAATTCCATTACACTATTTATAATTTCCGGTGTAGGTGTATACGAAATTGAACGACCACCTTCCGCCATTGTTAAACTGAAAAGCAAATTGAAAAATACTTAAACGAAATATAAATATCCAATATACAATTATAAATTTAAATAACTTACATGTATATCTGAAACAAAATTACAATATACTCAAGTTAACCAAAATTAGAAAGTTGTAGAAGAAAGAAAAATAGATAAAGACTTGTAGATTGTGAATGATAAGTGCATTGAAGTGGATTAGTACAAACAAGATGCAGAATACCCAAAATAAGAATAATAAAAAAAAATAATCTGTCTGTCAAATGCAAATGAAACTAAGCTACAATTACAATAATCATAATATACAAAAAATTAAATATCTTCTCAAAAAGACATATACAAATAATATCATGTACATTTCTCACAAAAAAAAATACCACATAGAAAAATAACACAAAGGACAAAACAGGACAAGACAAAACAAACACAAACCCGGGTCACACACTTTCACACACTATAATGACATACATATATGATTTGGTACCAATAACACTTCGTAAGTTGAAAATATGAAGTTGAAAATAAAGTTGAAAATAAAGTTGATAACCATAAATCCACCACTAGTAACTAATCAGGAAATCCACGTTGGGCGCCAATTTGTAACAGGGTTTTATCAATGTATCAATAAAACACCAGATCGGGGTTCGTCATATATTTATTTTTCAAAACTAAACAAATAACTCTGAAATATATTACAATAAATTGAAATTACGAAACTATCATAAATGCATGACAAATAAACTCAATAACATAGATACAATTAAACTGTCTTATAAATTCATTGTTTGAAAGGCATAAATATAAATACAAAACAAATACTTTATACAAAACGAATAAATAGCCTTACCCTATGAAATAGGAGTTATTATAATATAGCAAGTGACATCTGTATTTAAACCAATACTAGGCTATAGTATACGACTCTAAAAGAAAACAAAGATGGCCGTCGTAACTAATGAAAACAAATAATACTAACAGAAAGCCATTACAAAGTCACTTATTACAGAAGCCAACATTACATATAAACCAAGAAGAGAGTTGCATTTGAATAAAGTAAATAAGTCCAGTCTATAAAGTAAAATAAGAAATAACAACTTACCAAACAGTGAAATAACACATCCAAAGTTAATAAAATGACAGAAGTGAAGAAAGAGAGAGAGAAAGAGGTCTTATATAGGAGAAAGATAGGATAGGATTTAGACTGAGTAAAGATTTAGAAAAAGTGCTCACTAGTTGGTAAACAACTTAAAGCTACCATGACAGAAAAATAAAGCAAAACTTAAAGCTATCCTGAAGAAATAAAAAGAAACATGATAAATATTATTGGTTAAAATACGACTACCACACTATGAACCAGATTGTCATTAAAGTTCTGATTTTTTGAGTAGGCAACTATCATTTTCTGCTTATAAACATGGGGAAATTTCTCTTGAAGACTCTTGTAGTGGGTATGAACTATCTTGCTTGCTCGATTACTGGTTGTATTAAACGGGACAACAAAGGGTGCTATGCCTGCAAAATGATGAATATTGAGTCCTATAGGTCTTGCTGTATGCAATGTCTCAATCCAATGGGCTTCCCTAGATTGTCGGAATTTCGTAGTTTCATCCTCTGGCAAGTCAATTTCTATACGTTCAATTGGGGTTAGGATGAGATCGTTTATTGAATGGTCGTCAAGATTAAAATGATTAGATACAGGCTTGTCTTTCTTTAATTTTATATCTGATCTGTGGCCATTAAAACGAGTGCGTAAATTATTCTTAGTTTCTCCTACATATTGTTTGGGGCATTTCTTACAAGAGATTAAATATATTACATTCGAGTTTTGACATGTTAGATGCTCCTGGATCGTGTACCTTTTATTCGTAAAGTTACTTAAAAAATAAATAATAATCGGGTCTATTGAACAAAAGAATAAAGGTGTTTGTAGGAATTAATTGGCCGTCACGACGGATGGATATTCTATCAACGTTCGTGACTCCAATATCTTCCAATTCCTCTTTCAATTCATCAGCAGAACATCCATTGAGGTCTGGGTGTCGAATGACCCCTTTAGAAGAGTTCAGTGAGGTATGAGATGAAACTTTGATAGGAATGTTAGCTAAAGTGGTTGATTTCAATAAAAGTTCTGAATGAATTCTGCGAGAGCATTCAACCAACAATGACCCGTTACGTAACTTCTTTGTAGATTTTGGTTCACTGGCAAGGCCAGCTAATCCTTTGGCAATAGCAAATGGAGACAGAGAAGATATTGACCTCTCAGGGTCACAACTGTCTATGACAAGAAACCGAGGCCATGAATCGCTAGACGATTCAGTTAATTCTGCCTCGGTTAGTCTTCGTTTATTATTTTTTTGTTTGGGGTTTAATGTAGCCATGAAAAAAGGGAGAGTATTCATCTCCTAAAACCCCCGACCACCACGGACCACAACATCCGCGCGGGCTGTAGGGGAAGCGCCCTATTGGGGTAATTGGGAGATATACTTAGATAAAAAAGGGAATAAAAGCTCTGGATGGTGCATAAGAATTCCTTGAACTTTTAATGTATTTTACCTAATTGACCCAAGCCGCTGCTCAACCACCAGTAGTCCATTCAAAACCGACACGGGTCGCACCTCACTGCAATACAAGGCGCCCCAATTCAGTCGCCTCTTACGACACGCAATGGGGGACGGTGGACCTATTCTGAACCCCGGTCCACTGGGGGGACTATGAGGAAAGAAAACAATATCAAAGTGTTAATTTTTGTCAAGAAAAAGGTTATACATGAGGTTTGTTAATGCTTTAAGACTATATTCTTTCCAAAATTGTGACCCTCATGTGAAAAATAGAAAGGTGGAGATGTTTCATGCTCATACTGACCAAGAAAGCAAGGAGAGAATTTTATCAAAATTTACAATGAAAAGACCACATAGTACAGTGCAAGTCCTTTTCTCAACTGTGGCTTTTGGCATGGGGGTTAACATACCAGACATTGACATTGTTGTACACGGGGGTTTACCTAACTCACAACTTAATTACTGGCAAGAAGTGGGAAGATGTGCGTGTGATGGGAGGAAGGGTCTTGCACTATGCTATGCGTTCAAACATAAGAGAATAGAGAAAGCATTACAAATTTAGACTCATGTTTAAGAAAAAAGGTCGTACTTGAATTTAAACTGGACATGAAAGAATTTGAGAAAGTTAACAGTGAATTTAACCATACAAATTGTACAAAGAATTGTAACTGTGACTTATGCCAATGCTGTGTATTTTGTATGCAGACGTGCTCATGCAAATCAAAATCTGCCAATGTCATCAAATCATTTATTGCCAGCATATAAATATACAAATTTACATAGATCATTATTACAAACACATAATATCAAATACATACTATCAGTAAAATACATACATACTATCATTAAAATACATACACACTATCAGTAAAATACATACTTTCAGTAAAATACATACTATCAGTAAAATACATACACACTATCAGTAAAATACATACACACTATCATTAAAATACATACATACTATCATTAAAATACATACATACTATCAGTAAAATACATACATACTATCAGTAAAATACATACATACTATCAGTAAAATACATACATACTATCAGTAAAATACATACATACTATCAGTAAAATACATACATACTATCAGTAAAATACATACATACTATCAGTAAAATACATACACACTATCATTAAAATACATACATACTATCATTAAAATACATACATACTATCAGTAAAATACATACTATCAGTAAAATACATACTATCAGTAAAATACATACATACTATCAGTAAAATACATACATACTATCAGTAAAATACATACTATCAGTAAAATACATACTATCAGTAAAATACATACTATCATTAAAATACATACACAATTTCAGTAAAATACATACATACTATCAGTAAAATACATACTATCATTAAAATACATACATACTATCAGTAAAATACATACACACTTTCAATAAAATAATCAGCATTATTACCAACATTTAAATAAACAAATCTATTTACACAACTCTGACATGACATGATACTTCAGCAATGAAGCATTTGATAAGAAACTTCCTGATCAATTGACATTGATTTTTTATTTGTAGTCTGTTCAATTTGGCTTTAACTTTTATTAACAGATACAGGTTTTTGGTTTTTTAACTATTTATGATGTCATTCAGGCTTCATTTTAAACACATTCTCTTTTTTTTAATAATCTTAAACTCAAGACAAATTTTTTTCACGTTCAACTCTTTTGTGAGATTGATGCACCTTTTGTTGTTTTAATGTAATATTTTTTGCATATAAAGTTTTTAAAATATCACCTACTCCCATCATTTGGCTATGTCGTGCTATAGTATAAGTTTCCTCCAGCAACTTTGATACTATCTGAAATGTAAAAAAACATATGGTTAAGGCAACATAATTTATGTGGTTTGTTATATGTTATTATATATATATGTATTTACTGTAAGAATATTTAAGAAAAATAAATTTAGAACATACTTTAGTCTATTGTAAAATTCCATCTGTAGATCCATTGATATGTTGTTTCCAACGCTTCCGTGCACATTTACTGTCCTATTCCAAATCAATGCACGTCTTAATCTTGGTGAAGCTTCCCCATTAACTGCCATTAGTAAACTGTGATCTTTCAAAAAATACTTGGGATGATGATGCTCCTCAAAGTTCAGCATATCAAATTTCCAGTGGAGGATCAACCTGATACCATCATTTTCACGAATCGCATCCTGACGTACTTTTTGGTTTAGTCCTGCCCACATTACATTCAAGGCATAAATTCGCTTACCATCCGTAAGACCGCGACGCTTATTCACACCTTTAAAATTTTCACCAGGATTCTTCTGTCACATCATTTTCAGTGATCCCAACACATTCAAAATGTAACCAATTGCCCCTATCGCACTTTTTGTTTTCACAAAAGATCATATTGGCACCAGGTATGTCAACTTAATAGTATATAAGTATTTGGTTTCTTTATTATCTACAGCATCTTTTGATTTTATCAACCAGATTGTGACTGGGTACAAACACATCTTGCACAATTTTATTAGCCACGTTGTCAATCAGTCGTTGGCATCCATGTCAATATCCGTTATAGAATCTTCTTCCAAAAAGTTCAAAGCATTCAATACCAGATACCCATTGCAGCAGAAATCTAAACATTCATTTTCATTGACGTTAACCTCAACACAGCAGTGGTTAAAGTAGTCCTTCAGATGATACAACGTACCTACTATAACGGGCTTAGATGTATCTTGAATCTTGTAACTTGTGTTCAGGAGGGTTCTTGCTTGTTCCCCGGGTCCAGTGGCGGAGCCAGGTTTACGTCTCAGGGGGGGGGGGGGGGCGAGATATTTTAGGTTGCCCGAATTTCTAACTTAGTTATGCGAGTTTTACAAACCTTCCTGGGAGAAACACTATTGTTATTGGCAGAGTATTTTCACTCTTTCTAGAACACATGGTACTACCCCCCCCCCCCCTTTTAGGAGATCCACACGTATTCAGTTTAATTTACGGGATGAATTTGTTGTTTTTGTATGAATTTTATTATTTCGACTTTTTTTTTTTAATTTCAATTATCATAGTTATCAACTTTAGTCATTCATAGCTTTTCTCGTTTTTTTTTCATCTGAATGACTTTGTCAAAATCAACATCTTTGGCAAAATTCCTTTCTATATTTATCAAAGATAAATTTGAGAGCCTGTCTTCAGTCATTGTTGATCTCAGATAATTTTTTATTAGTTTCAATCTACTAAAGCTTCTCTCACTGGCAGCACGGGATACAGGGATTGTCAAAAATATTTTAAACATTTTGTACCGAGGAAGGGGGTGTAAATATATCTTCTAAAACTATTTTTAATCTATATTCATCTATTAGTTCGGCAGTATTGACATCTTTACTATAAAACTTTCCAAGTTCAATTAACTTTCTTTCACTGTTTTTATCTGAGAAATATTTAGGATATAAGGCAGAAAATTTATTAGCAATTTCAGTAAAATCCGAGAATCGTTCATTCATCTGAAATGTCAAAGTATCTACGATAACATAATAGGTATCTCGAAGAAATCTGGTACGACCATCACCAGCGGCGTCATCCCTCGCTTGTTCACCTGGCATTAACTTTACTTTTCGATTTCGGGACTCTCAATACACCGGAACGACTTCACACATTGACGCGATATCTCTTGCTTCAGTTTCAACATCATTGAAAACGTCGTCTGATCGTAATTCGACTAACTGAACAAGTGAAGATGCAGTCATAATATCAATATCAGACCCTTGTAAAGAATATGAGAGTATATTTGTACATGCTAGTATCTTATCCCAAACAACTAATAATACAATAAATTAAAAAAACTTAGTAATTGTTGCCAGAATACCATTACCATCAGCAAGTGTCTTCGGTGTTGTATTTCGTAATACACCACTAGCAATGTGTTCAAGGGCTTTCACGAGAGCTGGAATGCAGCTTATCACAGCTTTCACTGAGTCTTTGTGGCTATGCCAACGTGTCACAGTGCCTTTTCAATTTCAAAGTTGCTATGTCCAGTAGCTTAATTTCAGAATCTAACAGTTTCAGTCTTGGAAGAGAACTTGTCATAAAACTCTAGATATTTTCTAGAGTGCCAAAGAAAAGTTTAGCTTGTAGACAAGACGAAGATACTGAGTCACCTATTACAAGATTCAAATTGTGGACACAACAGTGAACATAAATTGCGGTAGGCTCTTCAATTTTCACTCTTCGTTGAAGCCCACAAATGTCACCTGACATAGTAGAAGCACCATCATATGCCTGACCTCTACATTCCGAGAACTTTAAAGAACATTTTTCGAGCATCTTGTATAATAAGTTCTTGAAATCTTCGGCGCTTGCACCATCCAATTCGTCGAACATGATGAACCGCTCAACGATATCTCCCGTCTTGGTGACGTAACGGAGAGAAAACGAGCATTGATCACTTCTACTGATATCTATAGTTGAATCTAGAATAATAGCATAATATTTAGCATAACGAACTTCAAATAGAATTCCCTGAAGAACTTCATTGGCAATGGATTCAATGATGTCATTCTGTATGTGATGACTTAAATAAGTTTCATTCCTTTTAGCACTTATCAGATGGTCGGCTAGAATTTGATCATATTTTGAAATGAACTTAACAAGTTCCAGAAAATTTCCCACGTTACAGTCTTGACTTAATCCCGCATGTTCTCTGTGACCCCTGAATGCAAGACCCTGTTTTCCCAGAAAAAGTATCGCATCTACCAGACGCTTCATACAGTGGCGTTTCTACGGTGGGGGGGGGGGGGGGGGGGGGCAGAATTTAGGCTGGCCCGGTCTTGCCCCCCCCCCCCCACACTTTGAAATTTTGTATAATGTTACATACGGATAGAAAGCATCCATAACTTCAAGGGAATTAACTGGTAAAATATATTTTTTAACTTCAAAATAGTCCATGAGTCAAGTCATAGATACACAGCTCTGTACTCAGAGATACATGTATTAAACGACTATCGACTACATCGCTAACTTCTAAAGACAAAAATTAAACTACCTAGTTCGGTATCAACCAAATGGACAAATTCCTAGTAGTGTTCACTTGAAGTGGATAATTCTACACCAAGTGGTAGTCAGGTAAAAAGTCAGAGAGTGTCTGATGAAACCGTCAGTGTAGGTTTGCCGTCAGATGTATCGCAATCTTCCAAGGACAAACTGCATAGGGTAATTCTCGTGCACGTTCTTTTTTGGCTTCATGGTATGATAAATAATACTGGATGGAATATTCGCAGGAAAGGGATGCTGTGTTTTGTTTTCCTTGTTGCCATTTTAAATCACTGGCTTTCGGTAATGCCGAGGAGGCCTACACCAAAACCGGTTTTTGTCGATGGAAAAAAGCTCAAGATAAAATGAAATGAAATGTATTAAGGAGCACCAGCACCCAATGGGCTATATAGCTCCAGAAGACGACAAAAAAAAACCCATGTCAAAACGAAACTAAAACAATAAAACAAACACAATATAGATAAAAAAAAAACCAATATCACAGAAGGAACAAAATTAAAAACAATATCACAGAACAACACCACAAAGTGGTATTAAAACCAAAAAATCAATTAAAACAAAAACGATGATGAAAGAAATTAAAACTTAAAATACAAATTAGCTGCTTTTAAAAAAAGCGACAACCTTCTCATAAAGAGAAGGTTACGCAAACAAATGAAACAGCGATCCAGCACGGTAGTGAACGCAAAACCAAGCACAAAGAGGACATCGGGAGGGGGATGATGTGATAAATCCTGGCAACGTTCGAAAGTTTCTGCGGATAATTGCTAAACACGATTCCATTGTAGCTGATCGAGTAAGAAGTGGGCCGAAAAATGAAAAATACACATCAGCAGCAATTCAAAATGAAATGATTGAAACATTGCTACCATGGTGGTAGAAGAAATAATAGACGATGTTAAGTCAAGTCGTTTCTTTTCGCTTCAAGCAGATGAATCAAAGCATATTAGCAAAACTGAGCAGTTATCTGTTGTGATAAGATTCTACAAGGAGGGTGTGCAGGAGTGCTTCATTCAATTCATTCCCATGAAAAATTTAGATGCTGCAACCATGGCGACGGCTATTCTAGAGCAACTCTGTAAGTTTGAACTTGACTTCAAATCATCTCTCATTGGAGTTGGCTTTGATGGAGCGTCCGGTATGAGCGGCAAGCTATCTGGAGTACAACAACGCATTCGTGAAAAGGCGCCTTACGCATATTACGTACATTGCTATGTACATCGACTGAATTTAGTTTTGATCGACGCCTCCAAAGTAGTTCCTGAGGCTGAAGATTTTTTTCTGTGTGCTGGAAAAGCTTTACATACTGATAAGTAACTCCGTTGTTTATGAACAATTCATCGATATTCAGAAGGAAATGTTACCCGGTCAAACACCAAGAGAATTACAGAGTCTAAGCTTAACTTGCTGGTGGTGCAGGGCCACATCGTGCTGTAACGCCCTGTTACGTCTATCTTGCATAATGCGACTACTTCGTGAACTCTGTGATGAAGATAAAGGGGCAAGAGCTGTTGATGCACGTGGATTATTGCCACAAATAGACAAAAACTTTGTTTTACTTCTTATATTTGTCTCGGAAATTCTTGGAGAAATAAAAACAGTATCGGAATATCTACTAAGTAAGGCAATGGATCTGGCTCGAGCTAGTGATCTTGTTAAAAGTCTGCGTCAAGTCTTTGAAGACACTAGAACCACGACTAGAGTAAACTCGTATAGTCAGAAATGCGAAGAAATTTGTGGTGAATGTGAAATTAACTCCACAATGAAGAAGAGGAAAAGGAAAGTTTCTAGTCGGTTGCAGGACTATTTTGTGATGGATACGATTGGAACCCGAGACGTCAAAGATTACAGTCATGTTACTTTCAGAGTACTGGACAGTTTACAAAATGGTCTGAATGATCGATTCTCTACTGATGCTCAAACTATAATGAAAGGAGTTTCAGCATTAAATTCTAAATCAGAGACATTCCTAGACGTTGATGTTCTAGATGTTGGGTGAATTCTGTGTGAGGTCAATAAAGACGACATTTCCCATGAAATACCGCTCAAAAAAAAGTTGGTAGAAAAGAGTGACACAAAGATGGCCGACACCAGGTAGTAACAACACAAATCAGCTCTGACAATTTTCAAGAATAATATGGTTTACAACTCTAGGAAATAGTCTAGGACATTGATTGGGTGAGATCAAGATCCAAGGAAACTACAAGTTAAGTAAGGAAAGACTAAATCAAATATTTCTTGTATTTGTGGGCAAAATTTCTCAATATACTATTTTATATCAATTGGTGTTTACACCTGTGACCTGTACCGGCCTGCTAATTGACATTCATTATACCTGTACAACCTAAGATAAACACTTTTCAAGACCTACACCGGCCTGCACTTAGTTATATTCACCTGTACTGTCTACTCAAAACATACATGATGAGTGGAGATAAACAACTATCTGATAAACAACCTTTAAAGAGACAACATGCTTGCCTATCTAGCGCATCAAGCGATGAAGTGTTCCACACAGACATCACCAATATACAAACAACACTAGATGGGATCCAAGATAGACTGAAAAATATCATAACCCCTAGTTCCCTTGATAAAACACTTACAAATTTCTGGAAAGACATTCGTAACCAAATAAGAACAGATATTAAGGCAGAGCTTATGGCGGAGTTGGAGTGCATAAAACAAGAACTTAAAGATGAGAAGAATAAAGTTAAAGCATTGGTATCAGAGAGAGACAAACTTAAAGATGAAATGCTGAATTTCGCCAAAAGACAAGACTTTTTGGACGATGAGGTAAAATCTGCAGTAATATTGGGGAATAGGAACGAACAGTATTCTCGGAAACGCAATATCAAACTACTTGGCCTGAAAGAAAACGAGAACGAGAACTTAAGAAACGAATTCAGGAAGCTAGCCACAGAATGTGCCAGTATGAATATACCAGACGACCAAATAGTGGCAATACACAGAATACCATCAAGCAAACCTCATCTCCCAAGACCAATAGTGATCAAATTCAACCAATCAGATGCAAAAACAGCTGTCATGAAGAACAGGCAAAGATTTAAAAGTAAAGGAATAAACCTGTTTGATGATGTGACAAAGCGGAATTCTGAACTCATTAACAGGCTCAAGAATAACTCTCTAATAGATAGTGCATGGTATTTCAATGGAAAGATCTATGCACGAAGCACACAGGACAAACGATATTCTTTCGAACTCTACGACAACATTCAAGAAAGACTTGATGTATCCATGAACAGAGTACGACATTAGAATTTCGGTAATCAAGAGACTTTAGAATAACTACCATTATAGTGTTTTATACCAAATTAATCATATCCAGATACTTACATAATTGTCATATGAATGTTTATATTATGTTCGCTATTAAGAACATCCAACACACACCCACACACATAAAAAAATTATCCTGTATAGTATTTTACTTAGGTAATTTAATAACTTCTCACTCAATTCATTTTTGACCATCTATAGTTAATGATACATTGGAAAGAGCTAATAATCACTTATACTAATGTCCAAGTTTGGCTTTGATATTTTCAACATTTTGTATATAAACCAAGCTTTACACATACTTTTTACACAAAAACATCTCTACAATTACACATTTCATATGATAACACAACAACCAAATACAGGCAATGAATCGCGTATACAACTGACAGCTAAAGGAAACACTGAACCCCTTAAGGCATTAAATTCCCCTTAAAATTAGCTTCGATAAATGTTAGAGGCCTGAGGGATATTATAAAAAGACAGAAAATATTAACATGGATCCGTGACAATCATTTCGATATAACATTCCTACAAGAAACACATAGCACTTCAAAAGACGAAATTAAATGGAAAGATGAGTGGGGTGGGGACATTTATTTTTCTCATGGCGCTAGCAACTCTGCTGGCACTGCAATATTCTGCAAATCAAACATAGCAAATTTCGACACCAAATCACACATTTCGGACGAGAAAGGTTATCACAACTTTCTTTTTGCAGAAGTAGAACAAATTCCATATATTCTTGTAAATATATACAGTCCAAACCATGACAAGGCTCAAGAAATCTATTTCCAAAGATTATTAGATAGAATTTTAGACACAATACAAACAAATATTGGTAGTCAAGATCCAAACGTTATAATGGGTGGTGATATTAACAATGTACTAAACATCGAACTTGATCGATATGGAGGCAAGTATAAAATCAAAAAAAGGGGCTTAGAAAAAATTAAAATGATATTAACAACTTTCGACCTTCTCGATATTTATAGATTATATAACCCACTCAAAAAACAATTCACCTGGAGACAACCCACCCCTCCAATTCACAGTAGACTGGATTACTGGCTAGTTTCTGAAAACTCGCTGAAATATATAACGAACACATGTATCAAACCTACAACATTTAGCGATCATTCAGCAATTATCTTAACAATGGACCATACTACTGAAAAACGTGGCCCAAAACTTTGGATATTTAACTCGACATTGACGAAAGATTTAAATTATATTCGATTGATAACACAATCATTACACATATGGCAATCTGAATATCACGATATATCTGATAGAAGGGGATTGTGGGATTTTTTGAAATTTAAAATAAAGATAAATACAATTGAATATTGTAAGAAAAAACAAGCAGTTAAACGAGAAATTAAACAATCATTAAGTACAGAGCTGGAAAAGCTAGAGGAAGTTCTACACTTATCAAACGACAATCAGACATATAATATCTTAAAACAATATGAAATCTCCAAAAAAAAATTAGATGATATTTACAAAAATGAAGCCACCGGCGCGATAATTAGGTCTAAAATACAAAATTATTACGAAAGCGATAAAAATACAACATTCTTTCTTAACCTCGAAAGAAATAAGCAAATATCTACGTCGATAAACAAACTATATAGGATAGACGATGGAATAGTTTTACAGAAACCAAAAGATATAATGCACGAAATTAAAAAATATTATACCCGAATATATAAAAAGGACACAAAACAATCTGAACCTCATATACAATTTTTAATTAGAGAAAATACCCCTGTATTAAGTGACACTGAATCTCAGTGCCTCGAATATAAACTGGATGAATTGGAGTGTCGAGAGGCAATCAAGACATTTAAATTAAACTCATCGCCCGGAAATGATGGTCTAACGACCGAATTTTATCTATGTTTTTGGCCATACATACACACCTATGTTTTAAACTCACTAAATGAGGGCTTCGAAAATAAATGCCTTTCGACATCCCAACGGCAATCCATAATCAAGCTGCTACCAAAACCTAATAAAAATAAATTAGACATAAGTAACTGGCGACCGGTCTCGCTTATCAACGTAGACGTTAAGATAGCCAGTAAAGTTTTATCAATACGCTTAAAACATTTTTTAGAAAAGATTATACATCCAAACCAAACAGGATTTGTCCCAGGTAGGCACATGGTAGAGAATATAAGAATCATAGATGATTGCATAACATTAGCTCAACACAAACGCATATCTGGGCTCCTTTTGGCAATCGATTTTTCCAAGGCATTTGATTCAATCTGCCACCAATTTATGGTAAAAGTCCTAAAGCATTTTGGTTTCGGTAGAATATTCATTCGATGGATACTAACTTTATACTATAATATTGAATGTGCTATCTCAAACAATGGTTACACTACGCATTACTTCCCAATAGAAAAGGGTGTACGACAAGGTGATCCCATGTCTCCCAACCTATTCAATCTCATCATAGAAATACTCTGTATATATGTTAGACAGGACCCCAACATCCACGGCCTTGATTTTGGAAAAACCACATTAAAAATAATTGGATTTGCAGATGATCTGACGTGCTTCTTCAAAGATTATAAATCGGTAAGACACCTTATCGAGGTTCTCAAACAATTCAGGCTTATATCGGGCCTTTCCGTAAACTTTTCAAAAACAGAAGCATTAGATTTGAATAGCAAAATAAAAAATCTGACAAAATTGATCTCTGAAAATAATATTCGCATGTGCACGTCTTCCATTAAAATCTTAGGTATCCATTTTTCCCTGACCGATTCACTATCCTGCAAATTAAACTTTCATCAAAAAATACAAGAAGTTGAAAATATTTTATCAAAATGGAAAGGAAGAAATTTAACATTAACGGGGAAAATATTAATAATCAAAACATTCTGCTTATCCAAAATATCACTACAGCTCCAGACACTATATACGCCAGATGATATTTTTAAAAAATTAAACAATGTATTCTTTAAGTTTCTTTGGAATGGGCCAGACAAGCTCAAAAGAGAACAAATCTATCAATATAAGTTTAAAGGTGGATTAAATATGCTTAATTTACGAGAACACCACGCTTGTAAATCTCTGTTCTGGATTAAAAAAATGTTTCTTGTAAATAGCAATCAAAATTGGATGGCCACCTTACAAGCATGTTTAGAACCATATAATCCTTTTGTTTTGGCATCATGTAATTTCCAAAAAGACAAAATAATTATTAAATCTCCTTTTTATAAACAAATGTACCTAAATTGGTATGAAATATATACCAATAATATCGACAAACAAATTGGAATAGAAAATCAAATTGCCTATTCAAACAAACATATAAATATTAATTCTTCAACGTGTATAATTTCAAACCTAATAAAACATAATTTTCTTTATACATCAGATTTCATAACAAACTCGCAACATAATCTTACTGATTCTGAAAAGCTTATAGTAAAAGGATACAAAAATGCCATTCAGCAAACTGTAAAATTCAAAAACTTAAACAACAATAAAACACTGGTTTCTCTACCTTCGAATTATATAACAAAACTTGAAACCGATATAATATGTAATTTGACCAAATTCTACCACACCAACTATGACACAATAAAACCAAGAGACATTTACAAAAAACGTATCAATGCTAAGTTCGTAAAACCAAACCCAATTATTAAATGGGAAGAGGAGTTGGAAATCATATTACAGGAAAATGATATTAACTCAACTTTCCGAAATCTATATAACTATTGTTTAGATGAAAAAACTCGAAATTTTCAATACAAATATATAAATAGAATTATCTATACAAATTGTAAACTTTTTAAATTCAAATTAGCCGAAACAACACTCTGCGACTTTTGCAATTCTATCATTGAAACAATAGATCATCTATATATACATTGCGTATATACACAAAAAATATGGAGCAAGCTACATGAAATCATAGACACAAACGAGATATCAATTAAAATCACTAATGCAATTATTCACTTAGGATTTTATACAAAGGACTTTGATGCTTTCCTAGACAATAATGAAATTAATTTTATCAATCACTGTTTAATTCTAACAAAATACTTTATCTATCAAAATAAAATTAGACGCGAAATACCAAATGAAAATAAATATATTCAATTCTTGATATCAAAAGCCAACATTGAAACTACCCAAAATGAGAATGAAATATCCAAATGGAAATATCTATACAAATTTATTAACAGCTAAAAAAAAACACACCTCTATCTCCTATATATACATCTTTCTACGACCACAAACTTATTGCCATGTAGAAATATTCCTGTTATCATAATTATGTATAATGTCTATATGAATATATGTATGATGTCTGTATGAATATATGTATACCATGTATAGATGTATAGCCAATAAAATGTATGTGTAAAAAAAAAAAAAAAAAAAAAAAAAAAAAAAAAAAAAAAGAGTGATACAAACTTGACGTCTGGACTTTACATTCTCATATTTATTGCTCCATATAGAGATGCATTCGACTGCGTCTACACACTCGCTCTGATTGCAGTAACCCTTCCAGTTACTACAGCAAGCTGTGAACGCAGTTTCTCTAAGATGAAACTAGTGAAATCGTATCTACGGAATTCCATGTCCAACAGCCGCCTTAGCCAACTAGATGCTCTGTCCATTGAAGCGGAAAGGGCTGATAAGCTTGATTTAGATACTTTCGTCGACGAGTTTGACAATCGACACGAGAAACGTCGAATCAAACTCACTAGAACATGTGTCCATTGTTTACGTAACCTTATGTATATGTATGCGACTTAATATTAAAAATGAGTTCTTAAATACCTGGTGCTGGTAGCCCCCCCCCCCCCTCCCCTTGACAATTATTTGGCCCCAACTCGCCCCCCCCCCCACCTAAAAATTCCTAGAAACGCCACTGGCTTCATGAATGTACGATTTCGGCATTTTTGGCTTTCAAATTTTGATAGACCGTCCGGTCACTCCGTAATCGAAACTTAGTGACAATTAAAACTCTCATAGAACTTTTGTTAATTTCAGAATGCTCGTGAATTCGAATTTTCTCAATTCCTTTTTATACGCCCACTCGAAAGATGGGCGTATATTGTAATCACCCTGTCGGTCCGTCGGTTCACATTTAGTTCGTGCTCACTCTACAGGCTACAATTCTTTATAGATTCTTTTGATTTTGATATTGTGATTTTTGTGATGATCGGATAATTTTTCACGGAAATATCGTGTCCGACTTGACGCTTCACTTTATTAGCTATACTGTGCATCTCGTGCTCACTCTACAGGCTACAATTCTTTATAGATTCTTTTGATTTTGATATTGTGGGTCAATGTCATTATGAAGATGATCCCTATTGATTTTCGTGATGATCGGATAATTTTTCACGGAAATATCGTGTCCGACTTGACGCTTCACTGTATTATAGCTATACTGTGCATCTCGTGCTCACTCTATAGGCTTCAATTCTTTACAGATTCTTTTGATTTTGATTTTATGGGTCAATGTCATTATGAAGATGATCCCTATTGATTTTTGGGATGATCTGATAATTTTTCACGGAAATGTCGTGTCCGACTTGACGTTTCACTCTATTAGCTATATTGAGCATTAGCTATATTGAGCATCTCGTGCTCACTCAACAGGCTTCAATTCTTTACCGATTCTTTTGATTTTGATTTTATGGGTCAATGTCATAATGTAGATGATCCCTATTGATTTTCGTGATGATCGGATAATTTTTCAATGAAATATCGTGTCCAACTTGACGTTTCACTTTATTAGCTATATTGTGCATCTCGTGCTCACTCTACAGGCTTCAATTCTTTACAGATTATTTTGATTTTGATCTTATGGGTCAATGTCAGTATGAAGATGATCCCTATCCATTTGCGTGATGATCGGATAATTTTTCACCGGAATATCGTGTCCGACTTGACGTTTCACTCTATTAGCTATATTGTGCATCTCTTGCTCACTCTACAGGCTTCAATTCTTTACAGATTCTTTTGATTTTGATTATGTGTGTCAATGTCATTATGAAGATGATCCCCATTGATTTGTGTGATGATCGGATAATTTTTCACGGACATTTCGTGTCTAACTGTCTTGACAATGTGTTAATAAGTGTTAATTCAGTTTATATTCACAGTTCTTTCTTTCAACTAAATGTGAATTGGCAACAAACAAACACTCACACTTACAATCAAAGCTATCTGTGGGCGTATGTTACCTTGCCTGGCAAGCTATATTTTAAAATTAGACCATCCAGCATTGTCTATGGGATTTTGTTCTGTTTTCCATTGTCTTCTGATACCATACCACATGAAAACGTCTCCCGTCTTTGTCGATTTGGAAATCATCAAAGTCATCATAACTTCCTGTTTCTATTATTGCTCGCACCAATGAATCAGTGATTTTGGAATCCTTGAAGAGTCAAGGATCTGATGGATAATTACATGTCAAATAAATTAGTTTGTCAAAAACAGATGAACATTCTTGTGGACTTTCCAGGATATTAGTTTCACTTATATCAGGTGTGATGGAACAAGTTGGTTCAACGTAACATTCATGGACTGTGCCTCCGGATACATTATCAGATTCGGAAGAAGGATCACAATCATCAATTAGATGCGTTTCCACTTCACTATGCTCGCTACTAATTACTTCACATATATTCTGATTACTCTCTGAAGATGAGATAGTATGTGTTTTCCCGAAAAAACTACTTAATTGTGGCTGAGATTTATCAGTTTTTGTTGAATGGGTGTAAAAGTAATAGCATCCCCCAAGTGTAGGCGTTTTACGCGACTTTCTTTATAATCAGAATCCAGTTCCTTGCCGCATGCAACCCGTTGTCGATATAATCGTTTGCGTGTAGAAGACATTGTTTTGATTTCTGTGTCAATTTGCTTAAGTGCAAGTTATAATCAGAACAAACAATACTGGACAAAAGACAAAAAAAGACAAAATTATTTTTGAACAATTTTTTTAAGTGCGTGTTTATCGATGGACGACCGAACAGGTGTTATTCTAACGAAAGTTCACTCTGAAATGATCTCAGCTAGACGACACGCAATGTTATGTGATTATAATGATAATTATGATTTTTCTTCCAAGGGAAGTAAGCCAGGGAACTCGTGTGTTGTTAGTTGACCTTATTAAACTTATTTATTTTACATTTCTTTTATTGGTGGAATAAGAGTTTAGAACTTCTTTTCTTTTTACACAAAAAAAAACATTGTGATTATTAAATGATATATTTTCCATGGGAAGTAAGTCAAGGAACTTGTTAAATGAAACCTTACCAAATTGTCTTACGGGCACCGAGATTTCAATTTTTTTTTTTGGTTGTGTAAAAATCTCAACTTTCGGGCTGCGATTTCAATTTTGGAAATATGTAAAATATAATCATAGGAATGACATTCGGGCAGTGATTTCGATACTTAAATAATATGAATTGAGAATAAAATAGGGCGATCAATTTGAAAAAAATACAGTTATAGTATAGGATATTCGGGCAAAGATATGGTTTCATTTTTAAATTTAAAAAAAAAAAAAAATTGGCCGTTTAAAATTTTTTTTTTTAATGCCTTGCCCGAAAAACTAGCCTTTGGGGCTCCGCCACTGGTTTGTACTGTGTCACGTGTTATATCTACTCGTGCATAATAGTACTCAGTGAGTAAAAATCTACTAAATCAACACAGGATGATATGGAAGAGTCAATGTAGATTATAGGTATGATTTTATTTACGGATGGCTTAAAAGCGATGTCGACGTGTATGTTAAAAATTACCCTCTTACCCTCGGTTAGATATTAGAAATAACCCTCGGCCTTTCTAATATCAACCTCTGTCAACGAGAAGTAATTAATAAAGTTGCAAAGATTAAAGCCGAATATCTTTAAAAAAAAGATATACATTCATACATTTCAAAAAATTAACTGGGCAGGATATGGAAGCGAAATATATGCTGTCCAAAAAGATAAAACAGACACTTTTAAACCATTTTAAAAGTTTGAAACAAGTTATTATAGTTATCATTAATATGAATTAAAGTTGATCAACATTGATTTTATTGATTAGCTAGCATGCTGTTTATATTTAATTTTGTTTGTCTATATGAAAAGTTTCCAAGATTGAAAGTTATAAAACAGTTTTATGTAACGGGGTACTGGGGTTGGATGAATAACTATTATCATAGTTTTTAAACCTTTAATAAAAACCCTGAAAAATATATGTACAATATATTAATATACAATTAAACAAACAAAGAATATTGCACTAGAAATTAACCTACTTAATTACATATAAACTATGCGAAATATATTAATTATAGCTACGTAAGGAAAACAATACAGCAGGAGATATTTATGAAATGATCACTGTATTGAAACACATATACTAACACTAAATAATTAAGATAACCTACCCTAAGAGGGGTTTAAAGGATACTAATTACAATTAGTTACTTCTATTGTATTTGTAACAACTAATTATATTATTCTGAAAATGATGATTACATTATTAAAACCTTAATACATAGGAACTTAATAAAGTATGTTAAAATAATGAATAAGTTTATTAAGCTTGACTCTGACATGAGTCAACATAAATGGCTACTATGACAAATTAAACCCTCCCAAGGCAAAACCTAGATGATATAAAACACACACATACCTGTAAATTACTGAAGATAGCAATTAAGTACTATTATATAAAAGTATTCCAAAGAATCATCAACAAGGAAATAGATTGATAAAAGAATACAATCTTAAGTGTTGATACCTAGAAAACTATAATATGAATAAGCCAGGAAGAGTTTGGATGTTTCCAAGAGATACAGAAATTGACCTCAAGGACCTCCAAATTGACAGAAAGCCAGAAAGTGCACTAAGACATTATTAGTAAAGTGAAATCAATCAGTGCTCAGGTGAATGAAGTAAAACCTAATAAACACATCTAATCTAGTAAAATCTAACCTACAAAATGATTCAAGCTGTGTTTGTAAACAGGTAGAAAATGTAGTCTGCTAAAATGTCGTCTGCTACATACTTCTTCTCGACATCAATACACGAACAAAAATATACATTGTTTAATAAGGACAATGTCATTTGTCTACCAAGATGACCTACCGCATCATGGCAACCTTCTAATGCTGTTTTTCTGTCACTAACAGGAAGTACGAGTTGATAACTAACTCCTTCAGTCGTGGATGTTCTTCGGTATAATATACCTGATTTAATCTCAAGATGGTCAAATTCTCTTAACAAAGCTGCTTCCTCCTGACAACTTGGTTTATTCTTAGGCTTCTTCTGTTTCAACACAGCCTTATAAATTGGACCAAGTATCGTATCTTCGATCTGCTTTCTTGTCCAGTCGATAGCGTCTGCTGGAAATGAATCAATTGATGATAGAACTGGAACCATCTGAGTTGCTAAACAAGTCACCAAACTCTGATCTACAGTAAAATCTTGCAAAACTTTAATCATGTTATGAGAGATTTCTTTAAAATTGGTATCTTCAACATCAGGGATCCTTGACAGACAATCTGCATCTGCGTTGTGTTTACCTGGACGATATTTTATGTTGAAATTACAGTTCGCTAATTCAGCTAACCAGCGATGTCCTGTGGCATCTAACTTGGC
The DNA here is from genome assembly GCA_029955415.1 of Lottia scabra. Lineage (NCBI taxonomy): Eukaryota > Metazoa > Mollusca > Gastropoda > Lottiidae > Lottia > Lottia scabra. The sequence goes on from JARJEI010000070.1 coordinate 411,430, forward strand.
ACTCGTCAGAACATAAGTTAAGGGATTATTGTCTGTGTAGACCATAAAACTATTCCCATACAAATAATCTTTAAATTTTTCTGTTATAGCCTATTTCAAAGCCAGAAATTCTAGCTTGTGTGCAGCATAATTTCTTTCAGACTTCGTCAAGCCCCTACTTGCATACGCAATTACCTTTTCCTTATTATCCTGAAGTTGGTACAATACTGCACCATGTCCACTTGCGTCAGTATGCAAAATGTAAGGTTGTCTAAAATCAGCATAAGCCAATACAGGTGGTGAAACTAAAGCTTCCTTTAGCTTATTAAATGCAAAATCTTGCTCCTCACCCCATTTCCATTCTGATGCTGAAGGTTGAGACATTACCTTCCTTCCCCTCTTCTTAGAAGCGGTACCACCAGATAACAGTTGGTTCATAGGCTTAGCTGTTACTGAGAAATTCTTAACGAAACGTCTATAATAGCCTACAAAGCCAAGGAATCTTCGTAGTTCTTCTTGATTAGTTGGAACTTTCCAATCTATGACTTTCTCAATCTTAGCAGGATCAGTTTTAATACCTTCAGCAGAAACTATTTTGCCTAAATACTTCACTTCATTCTGTAAAAATTTGCATTTTGCAATAGCTAATTTCAAACCACCGTTTTTAAAACATTGAAACACCTTCCCTAGACGTTCTAAGTGCTGATCATAAGAGGTGGAAAATACGATAACATCATCAAGATAGATCATACATATACTGAGATGTAAATCGCCCAAACATTTCTCCATTAACCGTTGATAGGTTGCGTCCTATTGTATTCATAAAAACCCAACGGGCCAACCGTAAACGCTGTCTTTTGCTTGTCGCCCTCTTTTACTACACACTGGTGGTATCCGGACTTCATATCAAGTACGGTGAAATACCTACTTCCAGCCATATTATCCAGTATCTCTTCAATTCGCGGCAAAGCATAAGTATCCTTTACGCTCCGGGAATTCAACTGACGTTAATCGACAAATAGTCGAAGCGACCCATCTTTCTTTCTTACAAGTACAATGTTTGAAGCAAATGGACTCTTTGACCTTAATATGGTTTTTGACTTCCTGATACATTGATGGTGGAATTCGACGATGTTTTTGTTTCAAAGGAGTTTCATCTTGTAACTTTATTTCATGTTCCACCAGGTTGGTGCAACCAACACCTGTATCATCACCAGAAAATATTGAAGACCATCTTCTAATAAAATCTTTCATACCAGCAATTTGCTGTTCTGTTAGAGTTGAATTTGATATACTTACCTTTTCTAAAATTATGTCAGAATGAGACTTTTCTTCACTTGTTGGAACACTAGAAGAGATGTTGTCTACTACCGTAACAGGTTGTATCTCACAAATAACAGCTCGAGGTTGAATAGTGATAGGATATGATGACAAGTCAGATATTCTGATATTAACTAGCTTGTTGATGTTTGGATTGAAATCAACTACAACAGGAGATACCTCCACTGAACTTGGTAACTTAGATGACGAACTATATTGACAAAGTGCGGTTCCTGGGGGCAATGAATACTTACCATCAATATACAACAACTACCATAGACTTGTTACTATTAAGCAAAATAGAGTTTCGTTCAGCACATTTTGCAACAGGACACTTGCCAGTAATTCTTTGTTGAATCCTCAAACAATTAAAAGTCATCAACCACGGTTTCTCCAAAGCAAGTTTCTTCTTATAATGCTGTCCACAATGTTCTATGAGAGAATTCATTAAGTGATGAGGTATATTGGTACCCAGTAAGATAGGTGTCATCTGACTGAAAGGAGTATCTGGTACAATAAGAAAAATACACGATGTGGACTCTCTCTAAAGTCTGGGCACAAAGACTTCACATTCAACAATACCCAAATAAGGCAGTTTTGTCCCACCTGCACTTTCAACATTAATAAAAGTATCTAACTTCTCAAGAGGACAATCCTTCTCAAGATATTTCTCATAAAACCATTGTGTTATTGTTGAAACTTGAGAACCAGTATCTATTAAAGAAAGTGTTCTTACATTGTTAACGTCTAAAGCAGCGCAGTTACTATGACCGATGATATTATCTATAGGGCACTGAACTTCTAAATCGTCTATTGTCTGCCTTTTGACGTCTTGGAGTTTAACATCTTGCTTGATTTTGATAACTTAACTCTACAACCTGCTCTTACATGACCTTTCTGATGACATCGGAAGCAAATGACTTCATCGTTATCATCATCATCTGGTTTCTGCATTGCTTGGGTTTTTTCATGTCGATTTTTGTCAACTTTTTATCCAGGTCTGAAAGATACGGCTCAAAGGCACAACATCTACAAACCCAGTTTATTGCTTAAATTACTTACATAACTTACATTCACCGGTGGCTCAGTGCGTTGGACGTACTGTAACCAGGGTTCAATCCCAACATGGGTCGTGATGATACCTACAACAGGCCCGTAGGAAGCAATTTCATATTGGGGATGGGGGGCAAATTGTGCAAGGGTGGATTTGCGGAATTCCTGCGGGTCTATTCAACCCTAAATTTTTGCGATTTCATTTAAATATTTAACGTACTCATATTCTGTTGGGTTATGAATTTGGCTTTGGACTGTATTTTTAATGAATATATCTGACGTAATTAATTGAGTTAATTACAGTTTTCAAACTTTTACTTTGAGTTAATAAGTTATTAACAATGGCATCTGATGAATCTGGGTTTCTTCAAAATTTCATTTGTGATCAGGGTTCATAGATAGTAGATATTAGTAGATATTTTAGTGTGTTTTGGGTGACATGAATCACCAAAATCAGTAGAATTAAATACATATTTGTATGAATATTTTCTACCTTAACCCAATTTGAAACAGCTCCAAAACATTGATATAACGTAATGAAATTCTTTGTGCAAGAAATATAATTAAAAAATCAATGTAGATGATACATCATGAATTTTGTTGAAATGCATGAACTAGTAACCTGATTGTGTTGACTAATCGTGTTACAGTGATATTATCTGTGTCAGTTGTTGTCGTTTAATTGATATCATATATCATGATAATTAAATAACAAATAGAAAATAAAAGTTTCCAAATAAATTAATTTTCTTCATGAAATATTCAACATATAAATTGACATATACTTATATACAATGAGATATTATATGTACAAGTTGTTTTAAAACGAATAATACATCGTCGATGTTCTAATGAAACCCCGTATGTCAGGAATAGGTATTTTCCAGGAGAGCCCTTAAACTAACTACATGTGAATTTTACAGATACATAAATATAATTATGATAAAACCTCTTGACTTAGTATTACCATCTATTTTACATGTCTTAATAAGATGGAGTGGACCAGATTTTATGAAGAAATAGCAGAACACATTTCACACCCACTTGGCTAAGATTCCAAATTGACCTCTGTCCATAAATATATCGGATGTTGCCTGAAAAATTAAGGGTTCGACACCAACACTGAAATATATTTGTGAGAATTTAGAAAGAGATTAGTTTATCACTCCCCGTAGAACCTTGGGACGTTTTGGTAATATAAGGATATATATGTAAAAAAAACATATTTTACACGGATAACAATTTCGGTTTCATGAAGATCCTTATCCCAGCTGATCTTTAGCCAAGCCTTGTGGTATTGTTCTTTCTCGGATCAATTCATTTTGTTTAAATCAATCGAAATGTATATAAACTTATCACTTTAAAAATCGTTGTATCAAAGACAAAAAAGCTGGTACAAGTTTGAACCCGAGCAGCAAATATTTACCTAAATGCAACGTAATTATAACCACAACGCAGATTATCAAACGTAGCTTTCCAAATAGTGCATGCGTAAAAATGTGCAAAATGCGTTTTTGTGACATCGATTCAAATGCACGTGCACGATTTTGGCATGAATGCGGAATTTGGACAGAACAGGTATTCTGTAAGTAAAAAAACACCAAAAAAATGCCAAGACGTACGCAGACGCAACGAGAACAGCGATCGGTGGTATGGCCAATATGGGATCTTCTCAATGACAGTTTGTCAGAATCTTCAACTGCTCCCAGATCACCATCAGCAATTTGATAATCCGGTTCCAACAGACAATACAGACCCACGACCGACCAAAATCGGGAAAACGGAGGATGACAACTCAGATCGGCGACCGCTACATCCGGTGGATTCATCTTCGAAACAGAAGGGTGACGGCGGCGTCGACGGCAGCAACAACACTCGGTCATGTTATCAGCAGACGAACAGTCCTTCGAAGACTTCGATCTGTTGATGTAACGAGCATACCGACCCTTCTTTGGAATGTCGTTGACCCGTCTACGTAGACTGCAATTGACACGAACTGTACGTCGGTCGGAGCGACGTGACAAGGTCAGAATGTTCTTTACAGATGAAAGTCGGTTCCCTATCTCCAGGATCACCTTAATCTTCAGCTGAAAAGGCGTGTACGACCTTCAGTGAACCGACAGGACCTTGAACAGACTCTACAGAACTAACGGAACAGGATTCATATTGACGTAATTCGCCGCCTAACGACGTTAATAAGGAGGCGTGTGTCTGCGTGCATGTGTGCTCAGGATGGCCACACTCATTATTGATGACGTTTTGCCTGACTACTGTGTCATGGAATAAACTCTTTAAGCACTTTTGCAAAGAACTCTGTTTCGTGTTATTTTTAATTTTGACCCTTTGACCCTTCCTTTGTGTATTGTGGAGAATTGAATGTCGGCATTACAATGCATTTTCATTTTAATTTTTCGAAATTGATTTCTGTTTATAAATCATTCATCATATATCTCACATATGCCTTTGTCTTTGATGTGCGTTTTGCCTGACTACTGTGTCATGGAATAAACTCTTTAAGCACTTTTGCAAAGAACTCTGTTTCGTGTTATTTTTAATTTTGACCCTTTGACCCTTCCTTTGTGTATTGTGGAGAATTGAATGTCGGCATTACAATGCATTTTCATTTTAATTTTTCGAAATTGATTTCTTTTTATAAATCATTCATCATATATCTCACATATGCCTTTGTCTTTGATGTGTGGTCAAATGAAGTCGGTGATAAGTTTCTTTTGCCTGTTTGTTTATGTATAAATTAACATATTTATTGTTAAAATAATGTTTAATATGACATTATGACAATATGACATTAATACAGACAGATATAGTAATATCGATTTATTCATGTACATTTAACAAATATCATTGTATTTAGGACAATATAGCTTACAGTAATAGAGTATACTGCTCTGTATGACTTATTAATATTATTAAACTTAGGTTATGACCTAAATTATGTATATCATTTGAACTAGCTGATAGAAATAAATGTTCGCTTACATCACTTATCACAATACAAATTCTCTACCTAACAACATAATGATTCATGATAAGTTATGGTGTAATGGTCATATATCTCTTAATGATGTTGTTGACGTTAAACCACATATCGTCACCTTGCTAAAATATTTGCCTAAATCACTTTTTGACGATTTTGATATTTTGGCCTAAATTAACAGTTCATGATGCTGGCCACATTCTGGTATAATTGTCAAAGCCATACATAGAATAGATCATGGCATTTTTGCCCATTTAGTATAATTGCCCAAGTCCGGATTATGACAAAACAATGATTTAGGCAATTTTATATGTGATTTAGGCAATTTTACTAGCTTTCCAGATTGCCTCAGTCATTTAATACACAAATAATTTTGCCTAAGTCAGATGTATAATAGCCAAAGTCACAAATGCATGTTTGTAAAGGTGCCTAAGTAAAAAAAAGTCCTAAATCTACAAAATCTCCTCATATGTAATAGTTTTGACACACAGCATAAGTTGTATTTTAATAGTCATATAGCATCATATCTTTGTGTATGAAATGTTTAATAAATATCACGCACTCTAACTTTGGTGTAGTTATTTCTGTTTTTCTCAAAACTTGAAAATATGACAATTATTTTAGCAAGGAAATAACATACACTTACACTACCTGATTTGAAATTGAAATGTTATATCGTTTTTTGAACAAAAATCCCTCACAGAGACTGACTCTCTAAACGATTGATGCTGTCAGTGTCCCCGATGCAAATGAACAGTACAGTGTACTCTGTGTAGTCCGACATGCATTGGGACCATAAAAAAATGTCGGATTACGGAGAGTGACGGAATACTAAAAGGTCAAGATTTTTCACATCTGTCAGTATGTTACTATTTACAGCTCAGTGACCCAGATAAGAAGTTATCATTACAATAGATCAGGGCTAGAAATGTCTACCTGTAGTCGGCGATAAGTAGAAAAATCAATAAATAACAAATCGATGTTTGCGTTTTAAGTTAAAAACATTTCCAAGATTATTTTCGACATCGTTTTTTACCGGGATGTTTTCGCGACGTAGTGAGGTTTTTTCATTGAGCTAGTATTTTGTAGCAGACGAACATATTTATTTTCAGATCGGTGTGGGTTATTTCAATAAGGTCACATTCAAAACCGGCACGTAGTTTTTTGTGGGATAATGATGAACGTGTAATTACAAAACCTCTTAACAATACCTCTAAGAATAGTCCCAAAAATTTCATTATTTTTTTTAGTAATTGTACGAAGCGAAGCTATCTGATTCAAGAGCATCTATCATGTGAAAATACGAAAATAATATTATACATTTAATTTGTAATACATTTAATTTGTGTAAGAACAATATGTAGGAGAAACTTAAGATGATTTACGAACTCGTTCTAATACCCGAAATCAGATATAAAATTATAGAATATTATACTCTGTTACCTTGACAACCATTCACTAAACGATGTTACCTTTATCCTCATAGAAATTGACTTACCAGAAGATGAGAAGATGACTTGCCAGGGAATGAAACAACGACATTTGCTTACTGTTCAATGATCAAGGACATATTTATGGGTTCGAGTGGAATTATTTTAAGTATTGGTCAGGTTATCGTAAACGTCCGATATTATTATGTAGGCTTATATGCATGTTTCATATAAAATGACGTGGTTTCTGACATGTCATGCATTCTATATTATCTGGGACAAGCCAAAATAAATATATTTTGAAATGTTATTACTCTTAGATAGAAAGTTAAAATTAATAACATCTGGTACAGAAAATATAGATTTAGCGCAATTAGTCAGCAACATTCAGTTCAGCATAGAATTTATTCGACATTTCAACAAAATACAATTTGGCTTCAAAATTAATTTTTCAATTATTTCAATATAACCCAAAACTCTTTGAAAATTAACGAACCATTCTGTCAGCATTTCACTTGTTCACTACTTGATGATGTTTGTTCGAAATATGGAAATGTCTGCAACAAATGTCAGACAATTAATCGTATTTTCAATCATGTATTCAATACTTGATAATGAGTGTTAGATTAGATAGTATAGGTAAACAATAAATATTCACTAAGAAAACCTGACACTATCCCAAGGCTAAAGACTACACGAATCATACTTAATAACTGACCTATACCAGAGCCTATATAAACGAGCCTGGTCACTCACCTTCGGCCATTTTAAAACATAGACCGCAGCGCCCCTAGCGGCTGGGTGTAGGCCTAACTCTTGACAGTGATGGCGTCTTTCACAGCTTCGGTCAAGGAAATCAATGAAGGTTTCACACGAACAAAGAACATGTCAGGTATGTTTTCACTTTTATTAAAAGGACTCGGGATTGGCAATATTTCACAATAACTTGATTGATACTGACGGTTATAGGTGCTGGTTAGAAAGTATGATTCGAGGATTGTGTTTACAATTGTGTCTATCATTTTGTTATGAATTGAAATATTAAACTCAAAATAGTGCTAAAAGTCTAAGATTGTTTTTGGGTTGATGAAAATGACATCTGTTAAAAAAAAATTCACATTCACATGAAGTTTCTATGATTCTAGTTCTGGGATAGAAGTTCATTTTATGTCATATTGAAAATTTTCAAAACTTATATTTTCATGGATACAAATGTATTCTAAGACACTACCATGCAGTATGAAATTCAAGAGGAAATCTTCACTGAAAAGAACTTCTTCTTTGAACATTGCAAGGTGTTTACCTTCCAATTACCTTCCAAACTTAGCTAAAACAGGTGCAAAACATAGAACATAGGGCCTACAACTAAATATAAAGTAGAATTTTACACAGTATTAATTAAGTAATTTTATTTTTTAGAGTTTTTTTGGCTGCCTAAGTTTATACCTTAAGATATTATTATTCTGGAATGAACACACATTAACTTTTGTTAAGTTGCATGAAGAAATATTGAAGAATGTTTGCTTCTTATAGGAAGGCATTGACCAGGCATCCATCTGAAATAATGAGGTAAGTTAAAGATATTTAAAAAAAAATGGTGTGATTGTGCATGGAAGAGTATGGGTGAGGTCAGGTTGAATCTGTGAATAAAAAAAGATAATTTGTGAACTTCAGGTGAGAATTTCACACAGACCTATTTTTCAAATTCAAGTACATACATGTACAGATATGTTTAGATATCTGTATATATAGAAGTCTGTGGTAAAAAGTCATATAAAAAAGTTTAATAACTTGAAAATTTTGATTTTATTATAGGTAATGACCAAGGTTGAATTTCGCTGAAAGAGTCAGAAAGTCTAATCAACAAAACAACCATATTGTATACATCCTAGGTCTACCATATGATTACTCCAAAATCTGAATACAATGGAACTGCTGGTTGGTGAAGTGTAATTTTATCAAGGTTGCACCAACATGGAAGGACAGTACACCTCAGGTGAAGAGGAAATAATCAATGAAAAATTTCTCTCTTGAAAATTAAAAGTGTTTTTCATCAATCTTTAGCTAGGACACAATAATCATGTATTTGTAAGAGTATTATAGTTGTTTAAGAGTTAAAGCAGAAATAAAAATGAGTTTGTATAAGTGTGTCTATTTTTTCAAATAAAAATATATTTTTTTTTATTTTGGGAGTCCCAAAATTATTTAGATGCTAGCTGTCTATCAATTCCAGGAATCAATCGTAGCACGAGTTTAAACCATCAAATTTTTCAACCGGGTTTCCCCTTACAAAGTGGGCTGTGTCTGTATAAAGTTGTTCGGATGTGGCTTTGTATGCTACCTACAAACTGTAAAGATCTAGTGACTGTTAAAAATCAAAAACAAGATTATGCCCATGTTGATGTCCTGGTAAAATTTCCCTCATTGCACACTGCATGACATTTGCCTATCCTCATTAGGCCTATCCCAAAGGGTGTAGGAAATAAACCTCCATTTCTTTTTATTTCAACTAGGCTAAAGCTTTGCTACTTTTCCCCTTATTTAAAAGCTGTCTGGATGCATCATATTACTTTCAATATTTTCAGGGTGGCTTGTACATATCTTTCACAGATATTTCAAATTCTGGGTTTACAATTTTAATGATTAAATCACCACTATTAGGCATTATTAGGCCTTCATCTCATAAACTAACCTGCATTCCCTTGTTCGTTTTAACCAATAATGACCGAGCACAGAAATTTTCGGGAATACCTTTGGTGCTGTCCCTCTAGGTCGATTTGAATCCATTAAACTTATGTATTTTTGTTATCTCTACTACTAAAACATTCTAAATTATCCTTACTATTTCGAAGTCGATCTTTTGATTCGCTTTGGTAAAATTCGACTTTCCGACAAATAGGCCTATTATTAATAAAGGCCTAGACCTATTCTATAATTTTGCCAATCTAAACAAAAATTGGTAGATTTTATAGGATTTCAAACAAAGGTTAAACTTGAAAAATGATCGTCATGATTACACTAGAGTGTAGCCACATGTTGGTGTAGTACTTTTAAGCAGTTTTATTCAGAACAATTTGGGGACAGGGCAAGGGCTTTCCGAATTACGGCATTTAGCGATGTCAACAGACTGTTTGTTGTGCTAAGGTACACCCCACTGCTAGAGGCGCTGTCGTCGCTTAATGAAAATGGCGTCGCCATAGGAAACCGTTGTACGTCATAAGAGTGACCAGGCTCGTTTATATAGGCTCTGCCTATACAAATAGAACAGTAACATCTGTAAATAAATGCTTGCTTATACATTAAGAACAATAACATATTTAAACTTTTTAATGACTAGCTTATACATTTAGAACAGTAACATATGTAAACTTCTTAATGACTGACCTATACAAATAGAACAGTAAAGTATGTAAACTTCTTAATGACTGACCCATACAAATAGAACAGTAACGTATGTAAACTTCTTAATGGCTGACCTATACAAATAGAACAGTAACATCTGTAAATAAATTCTTGCTTATACATTTAGAACAATAACATATGTAAACTTTTTAATGACTAGCTTATACATTTAGAACAGTAACTTATGTAAACTTCTTAATGACTGACCTATACAAATAGAGCAGTGACTAATGTAAACTTCTTAATGACTGACCTATTCGAAAATCAATATGCTCGGTCATAATTAATACTGTGTAAAATTCTACTTTATATTTAGTTGTAGGCCCTATGTTCTATGTTTGCACCTGTTTTAGCTAAGGATGGAAGGTAAACACCTTGCAATGTTCAAAGAGGAAATTCTTTTCAGTGATGATTTCCTCTTGAATTTCATACTGTTGAGTCTCTGTCTGGCCACAAATTGAGTTCTGAATTGAATTTTTTCTTAAATATCACAAATGTTTTCAAAATATGGTAGTCAATTGAATGCCATGTGTCTTAGAATGCATTTGTATCCATAAAAATATAAGATTTGAAAATTTTCAATATGACATAAAATGAACTTCCACCCTAGAACTAGAATCCTAGAAACTTCATGTGAATTTTTCACAAAATTCATTTTTTTAACAGATGTCATTTTCATCAATCCAAAGACAATCTTAGACTTTTAGCACTATTTTGAGCTTAATATTTCAATTCGTAAAAAAATAATAGACAAAATGCGATAAAGAACTCATAGTCCTATGCTATTTTATGGCCAGAGATTTTTTTTTTGTAAACACAATCCTCGAATCAGACTTTTTAACCAGCACCTATAGCCTGTCAGTATCAATCAAGTTATTGTGAAGTATTGCCAATTCCGAGTCCTTTTTATAAAAGTGAAAACTTACCTGACATGTTCTTTGTTCGTGTGAAACCTTCAAACGCAAAACAAAACTTGACCGAAATTGTTAAAGACGCCATCACTATTCTATTTATATGGGTCAGTCATTAAGAAGTTTACATAAGTTACTGTTCTATTAGTATAGGTCAGTCTATAAAAATCGGTCGTAACGTATATACACTAACTTATGCATCACTTACCTATACAAATAGAACAGTAACACTTGTTCGTATCTTATCTATACATTAAACGTAGAAACTTCTTTTAACATATACATTATTAATAACAAAATACATTTTGACCTAACTTACCTGTACTTGTATTGTGGTAACCTCTGTAAAACTGTGCACATTAAAATGAGCAAGAATCAGCAGATTTAATGCCGAACCAGTGCTTTCGTACCAATGGTTAAATTATTAGCATTTGTCTTTTATGATATTTTTATATAATGAGCGACGTATCATATATAAAACAGTATATGTTTATGGTTAGAACCGACCGACTTTTAATGAATTAATTTGCAAAGCATTTAAGATCAAATTAAAAGATATAGTAAGATACAATTCGATACAAAAAAAACAGACACAAAACAAATATCAAAAAATGTTTTTCAAAAAGCATAAAATGCTTCCGCCATGAAATAACCAAAAAAGCAAGTCTTTCACTATGCAAACATATCATTGAACGTTTCTCTCATTATATATGTAGACTATATTCACAAAAATATCTCTTAGTCCAGAAATCATCTGAATATTTTTCATGGAGATTTTATTATAAACATTACGGATTGATACAAAATTATGGAAATATTAGAACAAAACGAAAACGTAACCATTTGTTACATGAATTTGAATATGTTTAAAATTGTTTATGACACTCCCGGGGTTATTACCCTCTGGGTAATAAAAGTTACTATCAAATGAATATCAAAATCAAATTAGTGTCCATTGTTGGTAACTTCTAACGGAATTAAATGTTGAATTGGTCTGGTTAAAGTAGTTGTTGGTTGATGTTTACTGTTTAAAACCATTATCTTAGCTGAACGAATGAAATTGTCTCTTCCGGGGCATAACTCTATTATTTTAGCTAATTTCCACCAACTTCGTGGAATATTATCATTTTTTAACAAAACGATATCGCCAACATTTAAAAATTGTTTTTTACATGTCCTAGACTTGGTATTAGAAGTTTCCATAAGACTAGTTAAATACTCCTTCTTCCACTGATTTGTAAAATTGCTTAAAATATTGAATTGATGTTTTGCTCGTTTTGATAAAGTACGACACGAACTAATAATGTCATAATGCCTTGCACTGGGCGTTGTAGCAATGCGACGTCCATAAATTAAATCAGACGGGGTTAAAGGATAAGATGTACCATTCTGATCATCATATACATATGTTAGAGGACGATTGTTTATTGTTGTCTCTATTTCTACAAGGATAGTGCGTAATTCTTCAAATGTTAGTGTGGAACGGCCAATAGTTTTACGCAAGCAACGTTTCATGCTTCCAACCAAACGCTCCCAAAATCCACCCCACCATGGAGCTTTCTCGACAATATATTTCCATTCAATTTGTTTATTTGTGAAATAGTTCGAAATTTCATCACTTCGTAGTATTTTTGTTATCTGAATTGATGCACATTTGAAAGTTTTAGCATTGTCTGACAATAATCGCGTGGGTAATCCTCTACGACTTGAAAAACGTCTGAAAGCAAGTAAAAATGATTGAACTGAAAGGTCCTTAGTAAGTTCAAAATGAACAGCTCTGGTTGACGCACAAGTGAAAAGGCACACATAAGTTTTTGAACTCTCATCTAAGTCACTTACATAAAGAGGTCCGGCAAAGTCTAAACCTGTATTTGTAAATGGTGGATTGTCACTGACGCGATCAATCGGGAGATCAGGTGTCGATGGTGTTACATATGGAGGTCCTTGAAACTTTCGACAAAGTACACATTTTCGCACGACCTTTTTTACAGACTCGCGACCCTTTAAAATCCAATAAGTATGTCTAACTTGATTGAGCGTATCACGAATTCCACTATGATGAATAATTTCATGGGCATCCCTTATGATTAGCACACAAAAATAATGCTTTGAAGGTAACAAAACGGGGTGTGTAGTTGTTTCTGGTAAGGTAGAATCAGAAACTCGACTTCGGCATCGTAAAAGTCCATTTTGATCTAAAAACAATCGAAACTGTCTGGTATACGTCGTAGATTGACCTTTGCTTTGAAGATGACAAACTTCTGCTTGAAACGATTCACGCTGTACACTTTTGATCCACAAGTGCTCTGCTTCTTGAATATCATTCCCATTGATTGATTTTGAAATCTGCTTTCGTTGAATTAACTTAGAAAACTTTAAAACTAATGCGGTAATTCTGAGTAGCCGAGTCTTTGATCCGTATCTGTGTATGTCGAATACATTATTCAAATTAATATCCGATAATCGATTTGGTGTTGTTAATGCGAGAGAATGAGTAATTGAAACGGGATGTTTGAGTTCCTCTTGATAGGCATCATTTGAATTAAAAGTGGTTGGTAAATCTGGCCATTCGTTTTGTGGATGAGTAAGAAATAATGGACCTGTCCACCAAACAGCATCCGTTACGAGGGCTTGACCATCACATCCTCTTGATGGTTTATCTGCAGGGTTTTCGTTTCCGGGACAAAATCTCCAGTCTTCTCTGTTAGATAATTCGCGGATTTCTGAAACTCGATGCTCAATGTATTGCTTCCAGGGTCGGCTGTTTTTAATCCAACATAAAGTTGTAAATGAATCAGTCCAGTAAAATGTTTGCAGTTTGTCAATGTTCAACACACCGATGATTGTGTTCATAAGTCTTGCAAGAATTGTTGCACCTAATAGTTCTAGTCGTGGTATTGATTGCTTTTTGATAGGAGCAACTCTTGTTTTTGAGGCAACAAGCCTAATAGTTGTTGAACTCGGACTGTTTGTTGTTCGTAAGTACACGACAGCAGCGTAAGCAGACTCTGAGGCATCACTAAATCCGTGCAATTGATAATTTGTTACGTCACTTGATACCGGATGACAACATCTAGGAACCCGAATCTTCATAATTGCAATGAAATCATTGATTAAACTATTCCAAATTTTAGATTTGTTTTCATCCAATTGACTATCCCAATCAAGTTTCTCTTTGCAAATTTGTTGGAAAAGTACCTTTAACTGAATCGTAAACGGACTTAATAACCCCAAAGGATCAAATATTTTTGCAGAAACCTTAAGTACTGATCGTTTTGTCGGTGGTAATGATTTGATATATGTCACTATATCCGAAACGTCAAATTGAAATTCATCTTCACATGTATCCCATGTTAGACCTAATATTTTTGTTTTGTCTTTAGAGGTAGCACTGTTTCCTTCGAATTCGTCAATCCTCTTTTGTAATTCAGTTGAATTTGTACACCATTTGCGTAGGTTAAAACCACCTTCGTTGAATATGCGTTTGCCTTTTGTAAATATTTCAAATGCGTCAGAAACATTTTCGCTTCCAGTTGACAAGTCATCTACATACAATGACTTCGATAAAACAGGCACTATTTTGGGTTCAATTGCCTTATAATTATCCAAATGATGTTGAATTGTACTGCTGAGAATGGCAGGACTAGAAGTTAGTCCAAAAACTAATCTACGAAATCGATATTGAATAATTTCCAAAGGCTCATTGTATATGTTCTTAAACCACAAAAATCGTAACATATCCCTATCAGTTGGGTTTATGATAATCTGATGGAAAGCCTTTTCAATGTCCGCAGTAATACCAATTGTATGTTGTCTGAATTTCACCATAATGTCAAATATGTGAGGGGTTAAATTTGGACCTTTGTCTAAACACTCATTGATTGATGCATGGTCTATTTGCGCCTTTGCAGACCCATCGAATACTATCCTGAGTTTTGTAGTGTCTTTGTCTTCTCGTATCACGCCGTGATGTGGCAAGAACAAAGTTTCCACTTCATCCAAGTTGGAATCGGGAACAATTTCCACAATTCCATTTGCAAGTTGTTCTTTGAAGATATCATCATATTGTTTGAATAATGTTGGATTTTTTGCGAGTTTTGATTTCAAGTGATAGAGACGTGAGACACAAGAGTCAATGTTATTAGTTTGAGGAAGGGAGTCCTTCCACGGCAAATTAACTTGATATCTACCCTTACTAGAATCAAAATTAATATTTTGTAAAAAGTTGTCTGCATTTGATTGATCCGATTTGTTTAATATACCAATAGATTCTACGTCCCAAAATTCACGTAAAATGTTGATGAGGTCACAATTTTGATTCGTGTCTGGTTGATCTTGACCTTCGATTATCAAGTTTGTTGTGGTAAAGTTAGTCTCATCCTTCCTTGCCTTAATTGGACCAGAAAGTAGCCAACCAAATTTACTGTTAATTGCGATAGGACCATTTTCACCTCTATGTTGTTCACCAGATACAAACTCCCAATAGTAGTCAGCTCCTATAAGAACGTCTATTGTATCGTCGTTATAATTTGCATTGTAGTCTGCTAACTCTAGCTCTTCAAGATGGGGATATTGACCAATATTAATAGACACTGGTAGTGATGAACAAATTGTAGGAAAGCTTAAAGCGTTTATCTGCACAAAACTATTGTCTTTTGTTTTCAATTTGAAATTAAAAATGTCACATCGCTTCTTATCATAAGATTCTGAACCAAATGTATTCAAATTTAATGTTTCTGATTTGACAGGCGTTAAGTTTAATCTTGTTGTTAGTTTCGGGATTGTGTAAGTACGTTGAGAACCACTATCAAATAGTAGTCGAACTGGTTGATATGTTGATTCGTCATCATTGTATGCATAAGTTCTAGCTGTTTGTAGTAGCACATTGATGCGTTTTTGACGGGTAGTTGAAGTTATGACATTAGAGTCCGAAGACTGTTGTTGGTCTGATCGAGTGAGACTGTTCTCATTTGCCGTTTCATTGGAATGTCTTTGAAGTTGCCGATTTACGTCACATATTGACTGTTGATGTTTTGAGCCACAGTTTCGACACATCTTCTCGCTCGTACAAGAATTTACCCTATGGCCTACTCTTAAGCACAAGAAACACCGATTCTCTTTCATTAAAATCTGTTTTCTTGATTTTACATCCTTAACGGAATTGCAAGATGAAGAATAATGGTCACCTTTACAAAATATACATGTGATTTTGAAACGTTGTGCATTTGCTTCTTTTACGACTAATGACGAGGCTGTGGGAGTGGCCTTCTTTTGACTATTTGTATTTGATAAATGCGTTGATTGTTTTGATTCTGTTGCTTTGATTGTGTCCGCTATTTCTCTGGCTTGAACCTCCCCTTTTATAGCTTTCAATAAATGTTGTATTTCCCAAACATCCTGGGTATTGAGACGGGCTACTTGCAAACGAACATCTATTGGTAGTTTAGACATGATTACAGGAATCAGAAAGGCTCCATATCTGTCACTTTCTATGCCAATAGCTTCTAAACCTCTAATGCACACGGTGATTTTGTCATATAACGCCCTGATTTGTGTTGATTTGTCACCTGTTGCCACAGGTAGATTAAGCAAGTCATCCATATGTGAAGAAATGATTTGTTGTGTATTTCCAAAACGATCTGTAAGAATGTCGCAAGCTGCCTTGTAATTTGCTTCTGTGAGTGTAAATCCTTGAATAGCTCTAAGGGCGGGTCCTTCCAAAAGGCTGTACAGATAATTGAATTTATCGACATTTGACAGTCTCTCATTATGATGTATTGAACTCTCAAAGCTATCCCAAAATTGTTGAAAACGTTTGTAATCTCCACTAAATTTTGACAAAGTGAGCTTAGGTAGCTTTGCATTTGAATTGGAATGACTTCCGTTAGAGCTTAATGAATCTTGTCTTGATCGGATAGAATTGTCCAAAATAATATCTGCAAGTTGATCGGAATCACCGTTTGGATTTTGTTCAAAGATGTTGTCTGCGACATCATTTGATATTTGAATCTTGGGTCTTGTTTGGGCTAAATCGAAAGGTTGGTTTTGTGTACTACTCTGCGGTTGTGTTTGTTGCGTTTGATTGAGGTGTCTTTGAATTTGAGTGATATTTATTTGAATAAAATGATCCAATTCATCCGATTGTACAATTTCTTCCTCAATATTGTCAATTTCAGTTAATTCTAGGATCTTATTGTTCAGGTCTTGAAGAAGAGTGCGCTTTTCTCGTAAGAGAACGTCGATAGATTTGAGTCGATCCGTAATAACTTCCAATTGTTTTGCTTCAGCAGATTGAAATTCTCTTACCAAGTCTTCAGAATCTTTCAGTTGCTTTGTTACCACTCGTCTGTGGCCTTGTCGTTGAGCCCTCAACCTGTCGATATCTTGTTTGTCTTTTGGCATTGTTGATTTGATTTGATTTCCTTGATTTTGATGAGTTATTTCTGCCCCACGTTGGGCGCCATTTCATGGAGATTTTATTATAAACATTACGGATTGATACAAAATTATGGAAATATTAGAACAAAACGAAAACGTAACCATTTGTTACATGAATTTGAATATGTTTAAAATTGTTTATGACAATATTTAACTCAACAATAACAAAAAGAAAATATTACGAAAACAATACAACTCAAAACTAAACTCGAAAGCTGGAAAAATGTTAACTCGATAAAATAACGCAATATAATCATATCACAGCACGTTTCTCTCCTCTATATAAATTCACATAATTATCTCTCTACATTTATACTGTATCATTCAGTCAAAATGGTGGTAAATTCTAGTTTGATGTTGGCATTGGTTTTGCTGTATGTTGGTTCTTTATCATTGGTCAGTTCTGTCGACCAGTCAGGTAATTTGTAAAAATTTATATTTAGTATAGGATGATGACCGAGAACGAAAAAGAAAAGCAGGCCTGAGACTACCCGAAGATTAGTACGATTTTCAATTTATGCATTATATACAATTATTCATTTGTTTCAGCTATCGTATTTTCAACTTATGCTTGAGAAAATAGATTAGAAACACGAGGCCGTATATTGATATCAAATTGTAAAAATTGCATTAGGCCACATAAAAAAAAAACAATTGGTGATCGTCCCCGCCCGTGCCCGAAAACGGCCCCGTCCCTGATTTTTTTTTTGATTTTTTATTTTAAAAAAAAACGTAAACAATCCGCTCAATAGCGTAGGTATAGCAAAAAATCAATTTTTCGCGGACATTTAACGCGGAATAACTGTAATATAATAGAAAATACCACCAGTAGGTCCATGCGCTGCCATCGTATCATGTGGGCTTAAGTGTTTTAGGGTCCTATAAAAATAAAAAAAAAAAAACAAAAAAACCTCCCCCCCCCCCTGATTTTGAAAATTGAAAGGACGATCACCAATTTTTTTTTTAAGTGGCCTTATATACAATTATTCATTTGTTTCAGTTACCGTATATAAAATACGAGTGTCAACTGGAAACAAGGAACTGGCGGGTACAGGCGCCAGAGTTTCTCTTACGATGTATGGTAGTGATGGAGACACAGGTCCACGTGTTCTATTAAAAGATAATTCTAAAACAGAGTTTTTAAGAAACACCAATGAGAAAATTACACTTAAAGCTCCAGCCATTGGACAGGTGAGGAAATTGACAAGTTCGATAGTTGAAATCTGAACAAAATTTACGACATTGAATATCTTTGTGGTTTTCATCTTAATCTAAAACTGTTTTTAATCATGAAAATGAATAAGAACAAAAAATTGTGCTTCTTTCTACCGCAACTGTAAGAAATATGACTAATACAGTTCCACATTAAAAACAAAAAATGTCTTTTAGGTCAAAAATATTAAAATTTTGATTGTAACAAAAAAAAAAATTACTTATTAATACATTATTGTGTTTTTTCATTCGATTTTCCTCTTTCAGATCCAAAAGATTAAAATAGAACATGATAATTCTGGGGATGCTCCTGGATGGTTCTTAGATAAAGTTACTATTGGTGTACCAACTGAAGGTCGACGTTTTGTGTTTGTGTGTAATTGTTGGTTATCTAAAATGGGCGGCGATGGACTGATTGTAAGAGAAATAAAGCTGTCTAAATTGGAAGGTAATTATTTATATCAATTTAGACTTGTATTACATTGTGGATGTTAATAAGTCACTTGTCACTCTACGTAACAAATCTATTTTGACGAGCAAATAATCTTTACATAATTTATCTAACATACAAAATTTAAAAAAAAATCTTTTCTTGGTTATTGTCCACCAGAATATTGAAACGTCCTTATTTCTGGTTTTATTATACCTTCCCCTGTAAAGGCTCACAGAAATTCAAATTATGTTGAAAAGCTGTAGTCTCCATTAAGTGTTAACAAGAAATGTTGAAGGACTGACCGACGGACAGGCCGTGACGACAATATATACCATCACATATTCATGTCGGCAATATAACAGTATAAGATATATATTTAGATACGGGTTCAATTGAAGGGATTGTGCGATTTCTGGGAATAATAGTGATTTTGAACATAGCCGTAGGAGACGTCGGTCAGCTGCCCAAATCGGGCTAAATGTCAATAAATTCGGGCAATATGTCGATCTGCCTCCCTGTTGAGTAGTGGGCCTGTTGCGCTCAGGGTATGACGCAAACACATAATTATTCGGGTTTTAGACAAATGCTTTTGACTCATGGAAGTAAGCAACCCTAATCTAAATTCATTCCCGATCTTGCTATGCGGAAGGGTAACAAAACAAAGATACAATTTAAACACAATTATTTATTTACATTAAATACAATAAAATTGGTATTCTTAAGAGACATAGAAATATATATGTTTAATGCCAAAAGTAAATATGGGTTTCTTAAATCAAGTCAACCTCAGGTGGCCAAATACAGTGTCTAAAGAATCATATTATTATTATTTTTAATAGTTTAGGTTTTCGATGACTTGCTGTGAATAGGTTCTTAGTACCTAAGCTATGTCACGGAAGCCTAAATTAGGCGACGGGCGCAGAGAATAGAGATGTATATGTATCAGTCGAAAGGTTAAATAGGCGTTTTATGCCTAATAGCCACTTAATGCCTGTACTTTAGGCTTTAGTTTAAGGCTAGTTTGACTTATTAAACTTATTATTAGGCTACTTATTTAATTAACGACTACTATAATAGGCTACTTACGAGTTAAGAATATTCTTCTCCTATAATTTAGGAAGAATTCTATTACTCACCAAAGGCGCAGCCATAGTCTTTTGAAGCCTGTAAATTTAGTTTCGAACCTGAGGGAACTGATCGTAATTCCAGTTCGGTCGGAAAGACACGACTTTGGCCTATTTTTATACCTTTTGAGGGTCATGACGTCACAACGTAAACAATATGGCGGTGCCCATGCCAGTAGATTTACGTTGAATGAAAATGAAAAGATTAGGTCTGTAAAATGCAAGTATTAGATTAACACATTTTGTTATACATAAAAGCTGGGCGAAAAGAACATTCTGAACCGAAATATGATATGAAAAATAGCCTAGTAACAGGCCCCTACGGCTATGTCTGAAGGCTATTAACATATATACAAGGGCTAAATCTATCCTCAAATTTTTTTATTTTCCCCTTTAAGAAGATTGCATCTGGTCACATGATTTAAAAAAGTTTAAATTATTTATTCCTTGAATTATCACCCAGGTGCAAATTAAAGTATTTGGATGGCAATTATATTCACCTTGTTAATTTTTATTTTATTTCACCTAGGTGTTGCTCTATACGTCTACGATCATGTTGATAGTTATGAGAGATTAATCCATTGAGAAATATTTATTATTAACAGCAAATACATAACTTGGAGACGTTTTATTGAAACACACAATATAGTTATATGTACTTAACTTAATTTATATTTTAGAGTGTGATTACAAGTATACAAATGAAATATATGTGGATTCTGGTGAATTTGATAGTAAAACAGTATCTGGACAGGCGGAATGTGATGAATGGTGTAAGACCAATACCAGATGTAGCGCTACATATCTATATGAATTTTCCAATCTATGTTATCTGTTTGAACCACCACTCATATTCAGGTCTTATGAAGATAAAGATCTAAACCAATGTTTGAAGATCTGTTCAGAAATGAGAGCATGTCTAATGATGATTTTTGTGCCAGGGCCTGGAAAAACTTGTTTATTATATAACGTTACTCTACAGAAGATACCTTATGATATAATATATAATGTGGAGAGAAGTACCTTAGCAGAAAAAATATGCTAATTAAAACATGATTATCTTAATATAACTATTTTGTTTCTATACTTCGGTTAATAACCTGACGTTTGGGTTTGGGTGGAGGGAGGGTTTGAATCTCCCAAATGTACAGGCCTAGGATGGAACAAATACTTTATTGAGAAAATGGGATTAAGGGTCTGGATTCAGACTTTTCTTCTGTTGTGATCTGAAAGTAGAAAAAATAAGAACTCGCCCGTTGGGCGAGTAGTATAGTATCTGCTAATTAATAATTGGTTTTAGTTTGTTCTGATTTTTTGAGTAGGCAACTATCATTTTCTGCTTATAAACATGGGGAAATTTCTCTTGAAGACTCTTATAGTGGGTATGAACTATCTTGCTTGCTCGATTACTGGTTGTATTAAACGGGACAACAAAGGGTGCTATGCCTGCAAAATGATGAATATTGAGTCCTATAGGTCTTGCTGTATTCAATGTCTCAATCCAGTAGGCTTCTCTGGATTGTCTGAATTTGGTGGTTTCATCTTCCGGTAAATCAATTTCTATACGTTCAATTGGGGTTAGGGTGAGATCGTTTATTGAATGGTCATCGAGGTTGAAATGATTAGAAACGGGCTTGTCTTTCTTTAATTTTATATCTGATCTATGGGCATTGAATCGAGTGCGTAAATTATTCTTAGTTTCTCCTACATATTGTTTGGGGCATTTCTGACATGAAATTAAATAAATTACATTTGAGCTATCACATGATAAATGCTCCTGGATCGGATACCTTTTATTAGTAAAGCTACTCATAAAATAATGTGTTTCAGCTACAAAGGGACATGTTTTGCATCTATTTGACAAACATGGGGCACACCTTAAACCTGGAGGAACTTCGGCATATAGTCTAGCCTTCGCTGCTATTTGCGCTAAAGTGGAGTTTTTTATGTTTCGTAAAAATCGTTTTGAGTATCCACGTTCTTTCAGTTTTGAGAAAACAATCGTACAGGCTTGGTTGAAATCAGAGGATCTTGTGCAAATTCGGTGAAATCGTAAAACTTATGTTTAGGGTAGCTTATTGTCATCATCTCGTTACCATTTAAATTGACCAGTATAGTCGTGCATTAGTCTTAAGAATTGTGTTGATAACGTCAACACTGTTCATCAAAATACCAAACTCTCTATATTTACATGTCGTTGGTGACATATTGTCAAAGTCAATGAATCCTGAGCTGTCTATGCACAAAAGCAATCAAACTTTTGTCCAGATCCGAACAAAAAAGGCGGAAAACTTAAAGATAAGTTTTCGATAAAAGATGGTATGGGCTTGGAGTGAAACAGAAACTACTACTTTTCTTCCCCTATTTGATAAAAATAGGACGTTAAAACGCCATGCAGTGTGCACTATGGGAATTGTTGCCAGGGTAATGGCATTAATCCTATTCTTAGTATCGATGTCCAAACTGTCACGATCTTTATCGTGCTTTATTAACTGGATGAGTATCATTAAAGCTATCATGCTGTAATTACACTAAAATTAAAAAAAAATAAGTCAAGCAATCCGCCATTGGTAGCCATATTTACTACTAGCTACTACTAGCAGACGCCATACCTGTTGATTAAATATGGCCGCCACCGACCTACTATACATCCCAAGTAAGCCACGCCTATCGATCAGTTGTTCACATATTTCAGACTGTCATCATCGATAATCAACACAAACAGTGAAACCAACCAACCTAGACTTTCAAAAAATACAAATGGAGGTCTAAGTAAGAAAATACAAATCCCCATATATTTACATTTACATTTGGTAGCAGCTTCAATCGGGTGGAAAGTTTGAATGTCTCAAATATAAGTTTGAAGTTTCCCAAATACACAAATAGGCTAGAAAACCTCCTTACAATCCCTTTAAGAAACTAGGCTGCAATTGATTGACAATAGGAATTATGAAGACAAGGGCAACTTCACAAATCATGTTGGATGGTTTGCTTTTTAGTTAAAACTGAAGGTAAATTAACCATTTGAGAAAAAAAAAATATAAACAATTGTGGGTATTGACCATCAAACCCAATTATAAACCATCACAATTATGACTAAATAATCATTTAAAAGTTTGTCGCTGTTTTAGTTAAAAGTACATGTAGTTGAAATATGACACAGAATTAAATCAAGACAAAACGTATAAGACACAGTTGGTAATAACTTTGACATTGTGAAGATGACCAGTGAGAGATATTTACTCTTTATCCAGATCGAACATTTTGTAAAATACCTTACACACATGTCCATCTAACAAATTGTTTATTGCACTCTCAGAAATATTGCCTGTTGTAAACAAAAGTTCATCTTTAAGACATGCTTTGCTTGAAGCTATTTTGGGATCACATAAACAGTAGCCACAACCCTGAATGTCAACAATAGCAAGTTCTTTATCTGATTTTAAGTAGGAATAGTGTACCAGACACTCAGCTTGATCATTATCATCACAAACAGCCCCATCAAGAATGTTCCCAAGAACTATTTTATTATATTGGAATGTTTCACCAAAGTCAACTTACTTGTTATTTGTTTCAATGTCTAGGTTTAACTTTTCAGTAATGTTTTGTTCTTAGTTCTGTGATAATTTTTGTTTGTTTATTTATTTCTTGTTTGTTTTAGTTTTGTTTTGACATGTTTATTTTTATCGTGTTCTGGAGCTATATATAGCCCATTTGGTGCTGATGCTCCTTAATACATTTCATTTCATTTCATTTTCAGTAATGTTTCGTGCCAATCAATGCATTTTCACTTGTTTTCTTGTGTGTTGTTCAACAGTCTGATTAATATCTTCAATCTCTTTAATAGTTTTTGGAAGATATTTTTTCAATACCCATGTTTTATCAGAGAAGTCTTTAGAATTACAAGTAGCCTTGAATGCTCTTCTAAAACCACCTGTACAAAAAGGTTAATTTAATTAACAATGGTTGGTGTCGACCAACACATTCCATCTATTTTGAATTCTGTTACTACTATTTGTTTCGTTGATAGCTTTACCCAGTTGCATCATCTGGACTGCCGACAAACTCTTTGGAATGAATTTACTTTTTTTTAGCTGTTTCTCTCTTAATTATTACTTCTATTGATACCACCTAATGATGTCATTTTCTTGTCATCCTTTCTCATAATCTTCGGGGAAGTCGGTTCACTGATTAAACTTGAATTTAAAGAGTTTCAATAAATCGGACACGAATGACCTTAAGCTCTGTCAACTGGCCTAACGAGTAGCAAGAATGGCCCTGTTCCCCTGCCAGAACATCACAGGTGTGTCCTATGCCAACTGTATCACAAGCTTCAATAATATTTGGAATTGATACCTTTGTATATAAAATGGGCACAAAATCCCTGGCACCAACTCGGGTGTATTTCTGGGCCTTACCGGAAACACCAACACTCAGTCTTTGATTGAACCACAAGAGATTCTTCTTTTAAAATGCTTTATGAGTTAGATGACCATTTGGGAAGTCGATGATGAAGGATAATAATGTAATCAATCAGAACATGTTTATTTCAAAATTGTGGCAAAGCAACAACAACTCAACAGGGAAGATAACTCATATAAATTATCAAGTACATCAGATTCAGACTACAGTTAAACAATATCACACTTCCGTTTTCCTCTCTTAGCTTTCATTTTTTCTTTAAACTTAGTCCATTCGGATTACATAGCCTAACTATAATTGTTGCTCATTATAAATCTATAATTGTTGCTCTTTATAAATCTATAATGTTGCTCTTTATAAATCTGTAATTGTTCCTCTTTATAAATATATAATTGTTGCTCTTTATAAATCTATAAGTGTTGCTCTTTATAAATCTATTATTGTTTAGATTTTCATTTTCATTTTCATTGCATGTCATTGTCATTTGTATTGTTTTTTTAAAAAAAAAAAAAAAAACATTTAATTTTAAATGTGTTTAAATTTTGCTTAATTTACATTTTTATGTTATTTTTTTGAATGATAGCGGTAGGCCACCATAATGATGTTTTGGTTGTCGTGAATAAATGTTTTCAAATAATTCTTCTGTTGTTTTTTTCGCCCAGTCTAATTAAAATCAGACATTAATTTAGTTCGTTCGTTCGTTTTTTTTAATCCGTTTTTTTAACCACTACATTAGGGTCTGAGAACCAGACGCGATAACATACGTTCACGTTAACTTGATAAGTTAAAACTTTCAGCACATTAAAAAGCACATATTTACAGATAGGGTGTAAAGTTTTCACAAATTTGAGAACAAAACATTTTGACCTAAAAAAATTCAGACTGTCCGTTTAATGTGTGTATGTTGTAACTATTTGTATGTAGATTGAACTGATGGATAGAATCTAATATATTTGTATACTTTTGAGTTGTTTTCTGAAAGATAAACATGAATAGTTTATTTTATTTCTAGCTGATTTAAGTAGAAATGAAGTTAATATAACCCTTGTTTGTTCAGTTTCAATTACTATAATTTATTTCTACCTCAAAATCAAACCGACTGTGGTCGTTAGAAATACCTAGGAAATATATAGAAATTCTGATCGACTAAATGTTTAATTATACCTGAAATACTGGTCGGTTTGAAATTTGTGTTGTAACCTTCATGTTAACAATGATGCGTCTAAAATACCGAGCCACCGCGGTCCTGTATTAATTCTGATAAACCCCTGTAGTAATTATAACAGTTATTTTTAATATGCTTTAATTTAAAGACATAATTTGTCTGCTATGATATCTGTATCATAGTCGACCTCTACATTCTCTTTGGTTACATTTAAAATATAACATTCATAGTAGGCACCAGAATGACCCAAAGCAGCACATTCGTTTATCTCAAGACATTTTACATGTGTTAAAATCTGTACTTATAAATATTGAGATGATTGGTAGTGGAAATAGGTAACAACTTGTATAATATAGTGTACTGCTACATGATGGAGTACCAGTATAACTGTTACACTTTTCATCACATTCAGTCTTGGTTGCGGCATCAACTTTAGACATATATTGTGATGCTATGTCTGTTTTATAGTTATAGCTGAAACAATCTGAAATATAAAATAGAGCTGAGGACAGCACTGTGAGTGGCACCAACCTTAATGGCTTAGCTTCTGTCTTTTAGCCTTTTAAAAAGCTTTTCAAGACGATTTCATAATCAGATTAATCTGTCTATAGCTTG
The DNA here is from genome assembly GCA_029955415.1 of Lottia scabra. Taxonomy (NCBI): domain Eukaryota; kingdom Metazoa; phylum Mollusca; class Gastropoda; family Lottiidae; genus Lottia; species Lottia scabra. The sequence goes on from JARJEI010000070.1 coordinate 437,929, forward strand.
GGGTGAACAGTTCAGGTCAACAGTGTTGATGTTCAATGTTGCAAAACCACTCTTAACACATGTCAATAATTGTAACTCTTCAGTCTTTATAGGGCATTAAACCAAAATTGCTCTCCAATAGTATGAGTGGTGATCATACTTTAGACGCCAATAGTTTAATTAGCACTCCAATAGTTACATTTGGACGCCAATAGTAAAAATAGCGCTACAATAGTGTAATTAGGACTCCAATAGTGCAACACAACCCTGTACCAAACAACACTTTTATTCTAAAAACAATATATATAATTGCGGTCAATAATAGTCAGTTTCAAGGGTTCAGTTTTATCAATTTGCAGTTCTCCATCATAATCGCCTCTCCTTCGGATTGTTTAGCCTTTTCCCCCTGAATACTCATCTACGACTTTCAATAGCCTGGCAATGGTTTTATTGTATCTGAAATTGAATGCATGCAAAACAGAAAATATTAATATGACAAAAAGGAAATTTGGCGTGTTTTTCAGACATAAATTGTCCGAACTCTTCGATTACCAAGTGGTATTATAGTGACAAGAACACATCCCAGGGCTTTTGTTACCAACCTATTGACACTGATAGCACCAGTTTGAACCATTCCAATTTTTACACGACATCATCTCTCTATGAGGACGTATATTGTCGGCACCCCCGTCCGTCCGTCAACATTTGCTCGTAAACGCTCTAAAAACTAGAGTTTTTGACGGAATCAAATGAAATGGATGTTATTGGACCTAAATAGAAAGGTTTGAGAAAGTTTTGTTTTGTCCTGATTAAAATTAAGGCTTTTTCAAGATTTAGGCCTCTTTCATCAGTTTTCAGGAGTTTTCGCCCTTTAACCTCTATACAGTAAGTGCGTCTATCAACATCAATTGCTTGTAAACACTCTAAAAACTAGAATTTTTGATGGAATCAAATGAAATTCGGTATGTATATACATATTCTGAAAACAAAGATTAAGTTCGAAGTTGAGCTTTTTTCGAATGTTATTAGCAGAGTTATTGCCTTTGCCCCAAAGTCTTGAATATGCTATTACTATCTAAGTTTTCGACCAATTTTGTTGAAACTTAAAATGGATGTTATTGGACCTAAATCGAAAGGTTTGAGATAGTTTTGTTTTATCCTGATTGAATTTAAGACTTTCGTTCGGCGTATATGGCCGTGATCCACTATCTTTGTTCCAGCAATTAGCGTTTGATGGAGTAATCAAGTGGAATTGCTGGTACCACAAACGTCAGACTGAATAGAAATTGTTCAAAGTGTCCCCGATACAGATACAACATTTAGAAAACCTTTTTTTCATTCAATTTTAAGATTTACGGTTGATAGGTTTATGGAATTGTTTGACTAACGACATGTGTGTGTGTACCCCCCTTAAAACAGGAATATTTACCAAGGTATGGCAGTCGATCTGTGTCCCGTTCTTTCGGCCGATAACTGTCCCTCTATTCCATAATCACACTGTCTAGTGGCACTGAGAGATCGTCTTGTTTAGAATACTTCATTGGGCTTTGAAGGTTTTCGGTCTGAAAATTAATTAAATCATAAACATAAATAGTTCACGTACTGCACAACGAAAGATTGACTTTAACAAACCTATTTTTTGGAGCACCGATGATTTGGTTTTTTTTACCCATAGTCAAAAACATATACTTAATCAGATGTAAAATCTCACCTCGTCTATTCTCTCAAGATGGTAAAGTGTCGTCGTAGCGAGAGATAAACAAGGGCATAGGCTGCCAAGGTCTAATCGTATAAGGCACTAAGGGAATAACTATCTAGACTCACCTGGGAATATCACTGTAATATCGGCTAATAACACGGCACAAACACCTTACAACTGTCACCTCTAGACTATATACCTCAAGTCTGTATACAAGTTAATGCGTCCAGATAATGCCACGACAATCAATACTAGTCCACTATATATACCCTCTAAAACAACATCGCACGAAAAGCACGTGCAGGAAAATCTAACCATCCATCTCGTACCAGAACCAAACTCAACCATAATTCAACACGAACACACCCGGAACAGGCAAGAACAGGAAGTAGTCGTGTTCAACAGGTATAATTGACCCATTTCCACAACACACTCCCCCCTTTTCAAGGATGGCCTCCTGCAAGAGATTTAACAAATCCGGGTAAAGAATACCCCCAACTTCTACCCGAGGACTAGAGTGGAAAATCGCGTAGATCAACCCTGTCTCTAGGTGTTAATAGAGACATGGCCGCCACCACCACTCGCCAGTGAATCACGGCACCCACCGCATTAATAGGAGCAATGGTGAACGGCCCTGTCGGAAATCGCCAGCCATTCATGCGTGATGTCGCGGACATTTCCACCCTCGCCCTCGGGGAAATAAAACTGGTCTTCGGTATCAAAGAGAGACGGTTGATACGGTGGTACAGCTTGTCCAAAAGTCCCTCAACCCCAGGGATTTTCCTGGCCACGGCCCGGACAAACTGTACCCTCTTCCACCGAGTTAATGATGACACTACTCTTGTTTCCCGAAAGAATGTAGGCAGATGTTCAGCCATTACATGTTTCTTCAGCCTGCGCTTGAGCGCCCCACACCCAGGGAAAGGACAGCCACTTGAACGGTGCCTCACACCCTCTTTCTTCTTCTCTTTCTTCTTCTCGTCCTTGTCTTCACTCTCCTTTTCCTCTCTTTCGACTATGCTGACCCTTCTTGTCTGCCTATTCTTTCTTCTTCTACTTCTTTTTTCTCTTCTTCTCTCTTCCACCGAAACAACTATCTTCTTCCTTTCCTCCTCCTCCCTCAAAAGATCTCTTCTTCTTCTATTTAAATCTATAATTTCTTCTCTTTCTTCTTTCCCTTTCCTAATCCACTCCTCCATGTCCTTTTCTTCTTCTTCTTTTCTTCTTTCATCTCGCTCTCTTTTCTCCTGCCTTTCTTTCACCCTATACTCTTCACGTCTCTCCTCTAGACGTCTTTCCTTCTCTTCTGCCCTTCTTTCTTCTCTCCTCTCTACTTCTCTCCTGCATAACCTGCTAACCCCTCTCCTCTGCCACTGGTGCCATCTTGCACCTTCATCCTTCCTCCTTCTCTCATCCTGACTTGCTCTGCTGAATTTCTCCCGTGTAAATGACCTTAGACGGGGAAATTCAGGAGAGCTTGCTCTACTTGAATACTCGCTGATAACTAGCCACTCACTCATAATTAAACTACAAAAACAAATAACCATTTAAACAAATTTATACAGGTTTCTTTTTGTACATCGCCGGAACTCAAGATTATTAGAGAATTCAACTGATATTAACTTTGTAAACAGCCAAAAGTTTGGTCAAGGCCGAACTGTAGTAGGTTAGTTTTTACAACTGGGCTGCTCTGCCCCCTCTACTACAATTCGGGCATTTATATTCATCGATCAGATCAGCTTGCTCCTGGGTGATATCGACACATTTGCCATGGAACCATTCCAGACAATGGTCACACTGGATACCAAAGGCTCGTCCCCAAGACTTTTTACAAATGCAATAAACTTTCTTTCTACTTGTAGACTGTACCACTTCTCCATCCTTCACCCTAGACTGAATAGATTTTATCCATGTTGGAAGGTCATGGTCTCGACAAATCTTAATTCTATCATGATGAAGAATCATAACTGTATTTCTGGTCTTGACTCTGAATAAAGATGCTGTAATCTTTCCTATAACTACTCCAGGCCCTTTCCAGAATTTCGTTAATTTTCTGCACTTCCCTTTAATCGATGCTGTATCTAAAATATAAATAGCGTCACCTACTTTATAAGTTTTCTCATTCATCTTAATATCATAATCTCTCTTAGATCTCTGCTGAGCTACGTTCAATGCATCTCTTGCAAACTCATGTGCCTCCGATATCTTCTCACATAACCGACCCACATATTCATCTACGTCGGAATCATCCTTCACTGGTGACCTGTAAAATATATCTGCTGGAAGATTAATTTCCCTACCAAGCATCAACATATTAGCAGTATACCCAGTTTGTCGGTTAATAGAAGAGCGAAGTGCTCCAGCCAACTGTGCCATGTTCTCATCCCAGTCTTTCTGGTTCTCACTCACGTAAGAGCGCACCGCATCCATTAGAGTGCGATTATAACGTTCAACTTGCCCATTTGCAGAAGGTCTATAACTAGTCGTCCTAGTCTTGTGTATATGAAGTTTCTCACATACGCTGGTAAACAGTGAACTTTGAAAATTACTCCCTAGTCTGTGAAGATTTGGTATGGATATCCGAATCTCGAGAAAAATTCATTCACTGCAGTCTGAGCTGTCAATTCTGCAGTTTGGTTTGGTACAGGAATACATTCAACCCATTTGGTAAATTGGTCCACCATCACCAAGACGAACTCATTACCCGAATTGCTTCTGGGTAAGGGTCCCAAATAGTCAAGGTGAACCCTTTCCATAGGTGCTCCAGCATGGAATTTAGTCATTTGAAACTTAGCTTTTCTATTAGCTTTCTTGCTCTGATTGCAAACTGAGCATGAAATCACATAGTAGTATATATCCTGCGTCATCTTAAACCAATAGTATTTTTCCTTAATTTTCAACCTAGTTCTGGATATACCTTGGTGACCTACTGAAGGGATGTCATGGTACAGCTTCATTATTTCCTTCTTACATTTCCGAGGTACCACAAGTTGAGAATCTATCCCCTTGGGGTTCCTCCGGAAAAGAATGCCATCAGGATTAAGGAAAAATAACTCACGGTTCAACCAATAAGCCTTAGAAGTTTTACTGCTTATCATCAATGTCCCCTCATCAGGTATTGTCCCATTCTTCAAAAACGTCAGAATTATCTTCATATCCGAATCATCTTCTTGCTCCTTCAAAACATCTGTATCCGAAGCATCAGCTAGAGAAATACTGCAAACCATTTGGTGAATTTTAGCTTTCTCATTCCATTCTTTCTCCACTAATTGCCAATTAACTTCCTGTGGGCATTCTTGAGCTATGGGTACCACATCATCCACTGTGTGTGCAAATTCTGACCAATCCGGAAATGCTTCTAAAAATTTACAAGGGAAGTTTCAGCTTGTAAACATTCTCCTTGACAAATTGAAAGTAATAAATAAATTTGATCTTTTAGACGGCAGAGCCCATAAACACAATATCAGAAACATATTTTGCTGAGCCTAGCTTGACATTACTTATATTGAAAGTAAATTTTCTAGTTTTCATGTTTTTAAGGATGAGATTATCTAATATTTTTGCAGTTTTTGGAACTTCAGCAGGAGTTTAGATTCTCAAGACTAAAATCAGCCCTATAATATGCAGCAATTCCCTTTTAAATTGTTAATTGTAGGATTCTTACTCACATTTTGAAGAAATAAAATAGAGCCATCAATTACATATTAATTTCAAAATTGCCATTTCGGCACTGTTGCACTTTCGGGCCTCTCGGGTTCTAATTGGGCTAGCAATCTGAAATTTGGTAGGATGATTTATACATATGTTCTGATTATTCACAGTAAATTTGGTGTCATTCCGACGTTTCCTTCTATTTTAAATTATTTTTCAAAGTTTCGAAGTGAATGATATTTCACCGATAATGGCGAATCGACAAGGGGATTGTTCAGTTGTACTTGTTTTGTTATTCCATTCTCTCGGGACGATTCGCAACAAAAAAAATATAATTTGGAATCATTTAGAGATGTTTCGTAACACTTTAAATATGCCGAATTGTTAAAGTTTAACAACTGAATGAAGACGGAAAATGTTGTCTGGTTGGTCTGAAATTTTCTGACGTTGATCAGGACACATTACTCTTTCGCATTAGCACGTTTCATGTCGATATCGCGATCGGAATTGATCGAGGGGCGATGCAGCAATAGGGGCATAGGGGCATTTCTTTAACAATTAATTAAAAATGGAAATGGGTGCCTGATCGGTCTGAATTTTTTGGTGAGTAATCAGGACACATGACTGTGTCACATTGTCATGTTTTGTGTCGATATCGCGATCGAAAGTCATCGAATAGGGGCAATTACTTTAACACACGATTTAAGATGGAAATTAGTGTCTGATCGGTCTGAAATTTTTTGTGCGTAATCAGGACACATGACTGTGTCACATTGTCATGTTTCGTGTTGATCAGACACTTATTTCCATCTTAAATCGTGTGTTAAAGTAATTGCCCCTATTCGATGACTTTCGATCGCGATATCGACATGAAACATGACAATGTGACACCGTAATGTGTCCTGATTACTCACAAAAAATTTCAGACCGATCAGACACTAATTTCCATCTTAAATCTGGTGTTAAAGTAATTGCCCCTATTCGATGACTTTCGATCGCGATATCGACACGAAACATGACAATGTGACACAGTCATGTGTCCTGATTACTCACAAAAAAATTTCAGACCGATCAGACACTTATTTCCATCTTAAATCGTGTGTTAAAGTAATTGCCCCTATTCGATGACTTTCGATCGCGATATCGACACGAAACATGACAATGTGACACAGTCATGTGTCTTGATTACTCACAAAAAATTTCAGACCGATCAGACACTTATTTCCATCTTAAATCGGGTGTTAAAGTAATTGCCCCTATTCGATGACTTTCGATCGCGATATCGACACGAAATATGACAATGTGACACAGTCATGTGTCCTGATTACTCACCAAAAAATTCAGACCGATCAGGCACCCATTTCCATTTTTAATTAATTGTTAAAGAAATGCCCCTATTGCTGCATCGCCCCTCGATCAATTCCGATCGCGATATCGACATGAAACTTGCTAATGCGAAAGAGTAATGTGTCCTGATCAACGTCAGAAAATTTCAGACCAACCAGACAACATTTTCCGTCTTCATTCAGTTGTTAAACTTTAACAATTCGGCATATTTAAAGTGTTACGAAACATCTCTAAATGATTCCAAATTATATTTTTTTGTTGCGAATCGTCCCGAGAGAATGGAATAACAAAGCAAGTACAACTGAACAATCCCCTTGTCGATTCGCCATTATCGGTGAAATATCATTCACTTCGAAACTTTGAAAAATAATTTAAAATAGAAGGAAACGTCGGAATGACACCAAATTTACTGTGAATAATCAGAACATATGTATAAATCATCCTACCAAATTTCAGATTGCTAGCCCAATTAGAACCCGAGAGGCCCGAAAGTGCAACAGTGCCTAAATTTCAGGAACAAAAAGTCCATGTGAGGTAAAGGTTGAATACCAAACTTGGTCCCCGTGGATAGCGTCTAATAGTGCATTTGCCGATGGTGTTATTATTTCAGAGAGTGAAAAAGTACCACTATTTAGAGAAGACGATCCCGAAAACTTAACCGTTCTTACGGATGAATACATCAACATGCTTCTGTGTGAAGGAAGTGTAAGTTGGGGATTTTAATACTACTTAACTAAAAGATTTATTGTTAATTTTCCTCTCCATCCGTTAGATCTATTTTATTATGTGGTGCAGGCATTAAGGATCATTAGAAAGTTAATAATGAAAAAAACTAATAATATAAAATTCTAATTCAGCTGTCCTTGCTAAATTTCCTTTATTGTACACTGTTGAAATTACCTGACCTTATAAGCTACACAGGCGTAATTGGCCATATAACTCATGTTATGTATATTTATTACTCCCAGAAATTTTCAGATCGATCGAGCATCTGCAACTATCTTCAATCCATCGTTTAAGTCTTCCGGCTATGTCCCTATTGCGCCATCGCACCTCGATCACTTACAATCGGGATATCGACATGAAAGTTGGCACAATCGGAGAGTGATGCTTCATGAATACTCCCAGCAATTTTCAGACCGATCTTGCACCCGCAACTATGTTAAATCCATCGCTGAAGTCTTTGGATTAAACCTATATCGCGACATTGATATCCAATATGAAGTTTGGTCCCAATGGATGACTCCTAGTTCAGTGACATCAACATTATCTTCAATGTTTCAGATATTGAATTAAAGGGTTATCCATACTTATTGACCTTTTATTAGGTTAGCTTTGTAAAAGATGTAGCAAAAGAAGCTGGTATCTCCAATAAGGGTTCAAAAATGGATGTTATTGTCCGTTTTCAAGATATTACTAAAAGTAATTTTAAGACGATTTTCAGTAAATTATGGGGCAGATCAGGTATGCGAGATTTCACTTTATTTTTAATTTTGCAAAATTTCACTTCTTAAGATATTGCCACTACCATGAAAATTGCAATATCAAATCATATCAAGTTATAAGATTAAAAAAACTGCAAAATAAAGACTTCCATGCCAACTTGAACCATTCAAAGATTCATTTAAATATTTTCACAAGCTTTTTATTTAGATACATGAACATTTTATTATTTTCGTTATTTGAATAGATGTAAGATTATTTTAAGGAACCGATTCCTGACCAATACATCATTATTCAATTTTATACACTGATATGAAATAGCTACCCTTGTGTTTTTGTGTTGTTTGATTTTTAGATGGTAAACTTTTGCAGGGCAGAGAGTGAAAAATTAAATTTTTTGTTAGCCAGTGCCTTGCATTAAATCATTCCAATTTTTAATTTCAGGAGGATTTTTGGCAATGTTGTGTCACCGTGGTATTTGTTATGGGTTTAAGCCAAATATCAGGGCCGAAAGTGTACGTGATGATATCGACATTATTCTGTCAACCGACAATCATCATTAATGATGTTTCCAATATGACATTTCGTCATGGGAATAAAACCGACAATCATCATTAATGATGTTTCCAATATGACATTTCGTCATGGGAATAAAACCGACAATCATTATTAATGATGTTTCCAATATGACATTTGGTCATGAGAATAAAACCGACAATCATTATTAATGATGTTTACAATATGACATTTCGTCATGGGAATAAAACCGACAATCATCATTAATGATGTTTCCAATATGACATTTCGTCATGGGAATAAAACCGACAATCATCATTAATGATGTTTCCAATATGACATTTCGTCATGGGGATAAAACCGACAATCATTATTAATGATGTTTCAAATATGACATTTCGTCATGGGAATAAAAGAAGACCAGGAATGTTTAGTCCTTATGAAGGACGGGTTTTAGAAGCAACAGAGGAAAATATTTCCTTGGCAAGGGATGGGAAACTTCAAGTTAACATGAAGTTTTGGAATAATCTGTCTAAAGTGAAAGGATCAGATTTACCCAACACTCACCCTGATGAACATTATATGTTGGGAGATGAGTACAATATGTCTGGTGAAGCAGACAAATTAAGATCTGTTTCTCATGTTAAACAATTGAAAGGTTTAACAAATACACAGACATGTGAACAACTTTTTGCTGAAATAGACAAAAACCTTTATTTCATGAATAACATTAAGCCAGAGAATCATCTTTTCATGTTCACTCAAAAATAGTACGCTCATTAAAAAAATGAAAAAAAACCAAACTGATTCCTCAGAATATGTGTATGGAAATGGATAAAGATAATCAGATAAAAATTAGGTCAAGGTCAATCAGCAAGTCATTCAGACTATCATGTAGAACAGCCTCACAGACATACAGGTAGGCCTGATCTGTAATTTCTAATACAATGTGATGGGGCTTCAATGAAAACATCATCATTGGAAATATTATTGTGCATGATGTATAGGTGAATTGTTATAGGCCATCATTGGGAGCTTCTTTTCCCATTTTTTTTCAATTAATGAAAGTATTTCAATTTTTTTTACCTTGATTCAAATACATTTATTACAATGCATTTTTCAGTGTACAGAGGAATATATAGCGGACACAACAACTGCTGGTTAAATAGTTCAATGCAAGAAATTTCCAAAATAATTGAAGGTATATCATTTTTAAGGGCCATGCTGCTTTGTTGAAAATAGTTTCCATTATCAAAAACTTCGCAAATGTTACCTGAGAGTATTTCTAAAGTATGCTCATTATACGGCTGGATTTTTTTTGATAAAACTTCTAGATACATTAAAGGACACATAGTTACAGATTTTGGTGTACAGTTTTCACAAATTTGATCAAAAAAGTTTTTGACTTAAAAAAAGTCAAGACTGTCCCTTTAAATATGATGTTATCTTGAATTGTAGAAGTATAATAATAATAATTTATTTACAGTAAATAGGTCTATGACCCATAGTTACAATTAATAATATAATTCATTAAAATAAACAAAAATATTACAATAATATAAATAGTTTAACCTTATAATATAGTGATATAGATTTACAGTATTATAACAAGACACTAAATTTGGGTTTTCCGGTATTTCATATTGAGTGATTTATAAAATTAGAAATGGAAATTAAAAGTTGTAATTTAGTCCATAAATATAGTTCATAAAACTTATTTCTGTTGTATTTTATCGAATATAAATTTTTAAATGACATATACCTAAATCTTAAATAATCTAATTTGGAACAAACACACATAAAATGAAACGTATCTTCTATCTGTATTTTACATAATGGACATATTGGACGGTCTAAGATCTTTTTATTGTATAAATTCAATGCTAATGGTAAAAGATTGAGTCTAAGTTTTGTAATATTTCGTTTAACATCAACATTAGTGTTCAATGATAAATATTTTTCTTGACACAAATTAACTTTAAAACATCTATATTCAGAGAAACTAACGCTCTCATTCAGTTTATTGGACCAGTCTTGAATATTTATATCATTTAAACTTTGTTTTATTTGTGAAATAAAAATCGTGCTATGTCCAATGGACTGACCAGACAAAACCAAACCCTATCGAACACAATAAAATCCTTATATTATATTTGAACACCAGGTCTTTCTTTCTACATCATCTAAACGTTTAAGCATTATATACACCTGTTTTGCATACTAGTATCTTGTATTTGGCATGGAAATAAGTTTAACCCAGTACTTTATACAATTTAACATGTAATATACAGATAATTCTTTTCAACCACATTCTCCTAAAACACCTATTGTTGTACTCTTTTTATGTACACCAAGAACAAATTTACAAAAAACAATATGTACACGTTCTATGTCCTTTCTAAACTCATACTCTGTGAGCCATACAGTAGAACGGGTTTTATTATGGAGTCAAATATTTTAAAGGACTGAGTTACAGACATTGTCCCTGATTTCCGTATCAAGCATTTAATAGGCACAGGCGCCTTCTCTGCCTGTATAGATAGATTATATAAAGCGGTTCCCCAACATAATCTTGATGAAAACATCATCCACAAGTAATTGTAATATGTGACGCATTCTATCTTAAAATTATTATAATAAAAGATTTCATTTTTACGAAGAACACCACCATTTCTGAAAATAACTACTTTAGTTTTAGATAGATTTACAGTCAGATCATAATTATAACAGAATCTTTGGAGAATGTTGATTTTCCGTTGTAAATATCCAACAGAATCTGACAAAATATTATTATGAATATTTCTATCTAGAAATTCAAATTTGTTAGAGCGGCTCAAATTGTTACCTAATTGAAGTTCGGAGCTGACACAATTTACAACTTTGCCATCTACTAGAATATCTTTAATGACATTGTTAGATACATCGCACTTACGTGGAAATAAAACTAATATGCTTTTATCAGGGTTAAATTTGACATCAAATTCTTTAGAAAAAGCATTTGCGATATGAAGAAGCGATAATAAGACAAGTAAGACACTGCAGGATGAAAAATTAGCCATCAACTCAGTTCAGAAATACTTGGAATCTCTATCAGCGTTCATATCAGAACTACGAACACCTGAGAGTTTCGCTCAGTTTGAGAATACTGCTAAACTTTTGACCGGATCTGAAGAATATTGTCTCGGGAAAACGTAAACGCAATACGTTGTGGGACTACGGGAAAACTCCTGAGACAGAAATGAGTTCATCAGACACCTTCCGAACGTCGCAGTTCAACATAATTTGTGACCGGCTGATATATGCACTTAAGGAACGAATGGATAGGTATAAGGTACTCGCTGATCGATTTGGGTACCTTGAAAACTTACGAGATGGTCAACAAACTAGACGCGAAGTACTTGAAGCCGTGGAAAAGGTGGCACAGACATATCCTAATGATATTGAGGTGGACAATGCTGGCGATGAATTTTGTCAATTTCGCTTATTGATGAGTACATTTACTAGAAATATTGAAAGTAAGGTTAGTGCTGAAACTGAAATGATGCAAATCATTCATCAGAATCAGCTACAAGCTGAGTATCCTAATGTAGGTAACTCTGGTGATATATTTGAGCCTAATGGTAACGAATGCATCTGCAGGGCGATCTTTTTCAAGATTAAAACTAATGAAGTGTCCCACTAGGAGCGGTATGTGTGAGGATCGACTAAATTGTTTGAGCCTAATGGTGATGAATGCCGATATCGTGCATAAGATTGATGCTGATGAGCTAAATGATCTGTTCCTGAAAAAAAAACGATCGCAAACGATCGTTTGCCTAGCAATTCCATAATCCGCCACTGCTTCAATCACGTGGTCCAGTATAATTTATGCGAGAATGCGGACCACGTGATTGAGGTCAAAGTGCTCGAACATGCGTAATCCGATACTGCTTTGACGGATTAAAAATGGCAAGACAAAAAGGAATTTTGGAGAGAAAAACACCGAGTAACTGGACTAAATGATCTGTGATTTAATAAAACTTTCTATGGAGATGGAGTAAAATTATTACGGAATTGAAAGAAGTTATTGACATGAAAGTCAGGATCGTTAATTAAGAATATTTTAAGATGATAGGCAAGTGGTATCTCATGTCAACAAGACGATAGTGACATACCTTCAAGTGTTATTATAATGTTACAAAGGGTTAATACTTTTAAATGTAAATAGTTAAGTTTTATCAATCAGCACTGTTCAATAACCTAACCACCACATAATCTGATCTTTTACTCATCCTTCTATCTCTCTCTATACTATGAGTGAACACTTTTTCATTCACTCATTTCTACACTTCAAGTCATATTTTAAATCAGAAAGTATTTAGTTTTTGGACAGGAAAGAACTTCCTTTTCCCTACTTTCCAAACAGTTTTGGTATTGCTGTTTCAACTTTGTTTCAAGTTGTTTAGTGTATTATAGTATAGTACAGGTATGTTAAAGTTAGTTTTATTCTTATTGTAGGAAATTATCCCAGTTTGTATTTGTAAATAGTCTTTGTTTCATATTGGAAGCCATGTTGGATTTTTGGTAAATGTTCACAAAAGTTAAAGTAAATAGGATTTTAATCAGTAACATAGTATTAATATATTTATTGCAAACAGTATACATTTACAACTTACATACCATTTATTCCCTTTCAGTTAGTATATAGTAATATAGCTATAGTTATATAGTTTCAAGTTTAGCTTGATTTCCAAGCTTTGTAAAACCCCTTTATAGGGTAAGCAATTTCTTTTATGTTTATTACATGCAATAATAAGTATTTTCTATTTATTAGTTACCCGATATGTAATATAAGCGATATTTGTTATTTAGTCGAGTCAGTGAGAGATTATATCTATTTTCAATATTAGCTATTTTGTATTAATGGTCAAATTATTCTGTTTTGTAATTATTGTATATATTTTAATATCTTTAGGTACTAATATTCTCTTTTGAATATTTACAGGGTTTTTATTGTACCTCAATAAAATATAGAAACCGAACCCTGCGTAGTTCTTGAATACAAACCACCTACGTCAACCCTACAACACTATATTCGTGAGTGGATTTATCACATGACCATTAATTGTAAAACCTTGTAAATTAGGCTATCTAAACGCACGAGCAACATGGCAAATAGATAAACATAATACACATGTAGTGGATATGTATATATGTTCAATAATTGCTTATGTTCCCAAATTTCTATATTTAGTAACTATGTGTCCCTCGCTTTTTACATTCAACCGGAAATATGCTTAACCCAATCAGCAAGTTGTTATGAAACGTGGTCCAATGGGAATAGACTTGCACGTGCAGCGCGTAACATAGCAGGGTATAAAAGCACGTACTTTGGCAATAATTAGTCAGCTCTAGTAGCAAACCTTACTTGTAGTTGGGTAAAAGGGCAATAAGTCGGGAATGTGTATCGGTATGTGTTTTGTGTTGTCTTATGTGTTCTAATATGTGTTTGTATTTGATGTTCATGCCAATAAACGTGTATTATATTTCTCGAATTTCTCTCTGAAATCACTATCCAGCATCCTGAACGAAACCCTGGACTCCTGTGGCGCATAGCTTGAGGGACGATTGGCGGACGAATTGGTGCTGGAGAACAGATCACGGAGATCGTTGTGGTCTGTTTAGAAACTTTAAGGGCTGCAGACAAGCATGCGCAGCTTAGTTTCTTAGTTCTGGTTTTGTTCGTTTATTGTTCGCGAGTCAATTCGATCCCTCCTGCTACATATTTTTGGCGAGCTTGCCAGGATGCTGTGATTTTGTGGTTTAGAAGAGAGTTTAGGAATAAGTTTAGGATAGAGATGTGGTATTTCGGTTGTATTTTGCTGTCTTTATAGGATGCATGCAGGATCATTTGACGCTTTAAGTATATGTTGATTTATGTGTAGACCGTTCGCTGAAATATTTAGCGAGTTTGATGCTGATTTTAGGATCGTATTTGATACGATAGAGGTACTATGTTTTTATTTTGTGTTACTGAAAGTTTGAAATGGAAGGTGGAAATGTTGCAAGTTGTTTATTGTATTACTGATTTTGTAAGGTTTCTCTTGGAAATGGGACGGGCAAGTTTAAACTAGCCGCATGACCGATTCCGATTTTTTTGGTCAGTAGCTATTAGGTTGATTGGAAAGGATGTTTCGTTATACAGGGACATAATTTTGGTTATTACAATTTCAATGCAGGACATTTTTTAAAAAGATAGATAAAGTTTTATAAAGTTTCAGTTTTAGTATAGTTTTAAGTTAAAAGGTCAAATGATAAGGGTTTCGACATGGAGAATTACATTGTGCAGAGACCGGTCATTTCTAGGAGGGAGAAGGAGCCAGACAAATTTGATGGCGATAAAACTGATTGGGCCGATTTTATCATACAATTTGAAACAGTCGCAAATTGGAACCAATGGAGCTATTTTGATAGGGCACAGCAGTTAGTAATGTGTTTGAGGGGTACAGCCTTGAGGTTGCTGAGCACACTAACCCCGGCACAACTAGATGATTATGATGAGGTGAAGTTGGTTTTAGAGCGTCGGTTCAATCCAGGTCACAGACTGCCGGCCCATCGTGTCGAGCATAGGAATAGAAGGCGTCATCATGACGAATCAGTAGCAGATTTCGGATACAACCTAAAACGCTTGGCATATAAGGCTTTCCCAAATTCGCAGCCTGAAAGTTTGGAGGCACATATTGTTGACCAGTATATTCATAGTTTAGGTAATCATGAGTTGAAGAGACATGTGCAATTTTCTCACCCTCAAACCATGGAACAGGCAATTGGTTGTGCTGTCGAGTATGAAGCATTCGAAGGTTCTCTCGATCGGACTCGTAAACCATATGTTAATAATGTCCATGACAATTTTTCAAATCCTCCATTTAACAGGTTCGACAGGATTAATTATAGAGATGATGATGCACGCCGGACTGAAGTTTCTAGGTTTGACAGGTCTTGGCGAGGTTCTCAGGAGGCTTATCCCGTAGCACCTCGTAATACCGTTAGGGAAGCTCTAACTTGTTATTATTGTTCAGAACCAGGGCATATTAAAGCCGACTGTCCAAATTGGAATATTGTAAGGGAGACTAGGGGAGCTTTAAACCGGCAAGGACTGGCATTATAGCTGCCATGTCAGTCCTTGGAGTAAAAGAGCAGCACACGCATAATGTTAGAACTAAAAGTGTGTCATTAGCTAGGAGTGCAGTAGTAAGTAGGCCTAAGGAGTGTGCTGAGGTTAAGGAAAAGTGCGATAGACCCGAAGGAAGGTACGAAAACTCTAAAAGAGCACCCCACAATAGCTTTGGTTCCAGCAGGTCTACTGTTAGTTGTTATTCAAATAAACATGTTTCTGGACTTTGGGCACATTTCACATCAAGTAGTAGTGATCATTGTGAGGATTTAAGGCCTAAAATTCCTGATGGGTTGCCTCGTGGTAACATATTTTATCGTTTTGTAGGTACAGGATATTTCCCTGTACCGTCATCAAAGTTTCAAGGTGACGACACACCTTCTAAGCCCCTTCTATACAAAGAAGTAGATAAAATTGTCGATGAGGTTGCATCAGTTAGTGACGAGAAAGAGTTGAAGTTGGGTAGTGATGCCGAAAGTTTGCAGGCGGAAGTTGAAAAAATGGTTACTTATTCTGGGAAAGTTTCCACTGGTATTGATAATACTGAGATTGAAAATGATCTTAAGGACGAACAGGTTACCGTTGATAATTATATTGAGGTCGATGTAAGTGAGGCGTCGGTTCCAACTGCCGCTGTTATCAAGGTATCTAAATCAAGTGTGCCAATTGTTAAGGCTAGTTATGTTAAGGCAAAAGAAAATGTTAGTCATGTTGAGCTCAATGAGATTCAGATTGTTAAAGCTAGTCATGTTAAAACTAATGACATTGTGAAGGCCAGTCAAGTATATTTTAGACGACAGTATGAATCTCTTGACCTGAAGGCGAACCAAATAATGAAGTTTGTTCATAGGCCTGCTAGGGCAAGGTTAAAAGCCATTGTGGTATGTTATAATAATGGGATGGATTATGATGGTGATATGGATGATCTTCTGCATGATGGGCATTTGGTATGGCTATGGAGATATTGGTATACTGGAGATTAGATTGGCACACGACAATGGTTAATTGGTGAATGAATAATGAAGATGAACCTGGCCTGAGAAACAACCTGAAGTGAGCTTGTACAAACTGTAAAAGTTATTGAATTATTCTATATGTTATTATTGTATTGTTTTGTAATAATGTATCTCGTCAAAATGACTCGATTTTGGCAAGGGGGGGAATGTAGAGTATTATTTTTTTTTGGTATGTTATTTTTATTATTTGTAGTAGATCTCGCCCTCTTTTTGAGAACTCGGGCTCGATTTTGGCAAGAGGGGAATGTAGTGGATTTGTATATACGTTATATAATTGCTTATGTTCCCGAATTTCTATATTTAGTAACTATGTGTCCCTCGCTTTTTACATTCAACCGGAAATATGCTTAACCCAATCGGCAAGTTGTTATGAAACGTGGTCCAATGGGAATAGACTTGCACGTGCAGCGCGTAACATCGCAGGGTATAAAAGCACGTACTTTGGCAATAATTAGTCAGTCGGTCGTGGGCAGGAACTCGGTAAGTTCGGCTCTGATTGCTTACTTCTATGGGAGTTACAACACTCCGCTCGTAGATTTAAGTAATTTAGAGGGTTAGCCCGAGACGATCTGGATGTTCGGCTTGTGGTCCAAATTTACCCCGGGATGGTTGGCCCAAAGGTGAACTACTATGGGAATGTAAACGTTCCGCTCTAGTAGCAAACCTTACTTGTAGTTGGGTAAGAGGGCAATAAGTCGGGAATGTGTATTGGTATGTGTTTTGTGTTGTCTTATGTGTTCTAATATGTGTTTGTATTTGATGTTCATGCCAATAAACGTATCTGATATTCCTCGAATTTCTCTCTGAAATCACTATCCAGCATCCTGAACGAAACCCTGGACTCCTGTGGCGCATAGCTTGAGGGACGATTGGCGGACGAATTGAAGAGCTAGGTGCTGGAGAACAGATCACGGAGATCGTTGTGGTCTGTTTAGAAACTTTAAGGGCTGCAGACAAGCATGCGCAGCTTAGTTTCTTAGTTCTGGTTTTGTTCGTTTATTGTTCGCGAGTCAATTCGATACCTCCTGCTACATAGTTTTATTTCTATAATTACCATATAATATCAGAATAAGACACGTTATCATTTGTATAATATATTATGGCGAAATTCAATCACGTTTTTTACTTATATTTCAAATATAAGGTAAGGATTTTATACATTGAAGGTACTCTGTCTTCCGACCCGGATTTTTTTTTAGAAGCATCGTGTTAAAGTGGCACCGCCGGATGTTGATAAACTCCATCAGATTGTCAAAACCGAAAGTAGAAAAAATGAAAGGGCGAAATTCATTGGCTTCTAAAAAAAGTTTCTCTTATTGTCCAATCAGATAATAGAAGACGTTCTGTTCTTCAATTTTTATCGGTACCGATTTCCTTTTTTACGGCTTGATCATTCTTTGAGAAGTAGCCTATCGGGAATATAAATAATGTCTTTTCCAGTGACATAAATTAATATTTGCTAGTTGGTAACCTCTGTGTACAGGTGAGAGAACGGCAAATTTCTGTCATATAACGCCGGTTTTGGCATACTTTTATAAAAAAAATATGTCCGAAATATGTCCGGTACAAATTGATTTGTGCCGGACAAACTGTCCGGCCCGATTTGTAGAGTTATTTCATGCCTTGAAATGAAGATACAACTAGTGTTAACAAGAGTTATCTCTCTTAGACTGACAGTTTATCAAGGAAGACATGCTGCCTTTGGATGTTCAAATTTTCACAATGAAAAGCGAGTTATTCTCAACTCAAATTCCTTACGAAATTGCATTGAAAATCTTCAGTACCAAGTTCACAAGTTGTCAAATCCAGTAAGGAAAGAAACATGTCTTCGGGAATTTCATACATGTCAGTCATTATTATCTTCTTCAAATCCAGTAAGGAAACAGCAATGATAACACAAGTAAAAAACCGCGAGTAAATAAACCCTATACTTGTGAAGTTTGTAGTAAGTCTTTTACGACAAAAGGTGACTTGACAATACATACAAGGAGGGTACACACTGGAGAGAAACCCTATACTTGTGAAGTTTGTAATAAGCCATTTACGACAAAAAGTGAATTGACTATACATACAAGGACACACACTGGAGAGAAACCCTATATTTGTGATGTTTGTAATAAGTCTTTTAGCCAAAGTAGTAATTTAATAAGGCATAAGAGGAAATACACTGGAGAAAAACCCTATATTTGTGAAGTTTGTGGTTATGCATGTAGGGTTAAAAGTAATTTGACTGTACATACCAGGACACACACTGGAGAGAAACCCTATACTTGTGAAGTTTGTAGTAAGTCATTTACAACAAAAAGTAAATTGACAGTACATACCAGGACACACACTGGAGAGAAACCCTATACTTGTGATGTTTGTAGTAAGTCATTTGCAACAAAGGGTGAATTGACAGTACATACAAGGAGACACACTGGAGAGAAACCCTATACTTGTGATGTTTGTAGCAAGTTATTTGCAACAAAGGGTGAATTGACAAACATACAAGGACACACACTGGAGAGAAACCCTATACTTGTGATGTTTGTAATAAGTCATATAGCTCAAGTAGTAATTTATCAAAACATATAAAAAGTCAACATACTTGAGTGAAACTGTAAATTTGTGATGTTTGTAGTAAGTCATTTACAACAAAGGGTGAATTGACAGTACATACAAGGAGACACACTGGAGAGAAACCCTATACTTGTGATGTTTGTAGCAAGTTATTTGCAACAAAGGGTGAATTGACAAACATACAAGGACACACACTGGAGAGAAACCCTATACTTGTGATGTTTGTAATAAGTCATATAGCTCAAGTAGTAATTTATCAAAACATATAAAAAGTCAACATACTTGAGTGAAACTGTAAATTTGTGATGTTTGTAGTAAGTCATTTACAACAAAAGGTGAATGGACACATTCAACCTAAATTATAACAATACACCATGTAACAATAACATTTCATATTTAATACACATAATAATTCTACATTGTAACGACTCGACTGATTTTCTTCAATAGTGTGTTGATTGACATTTCTCCTGCTATCATATATCACCCAGATCAAAGTACGTTTTGTTGTTGATCCCTAATTCTCTTAGATTGATATCTCTTTATCTTTCTTTCTGATATTTAGTGTGAGGTCATCTTCACCATCTCAGCCTACTTATATAAAAGTGAAATAAGCAAATTAAGTTATAAATAACTTGGGTTCAATTGAGTATGTAAACCCTAGATGTCATTTAAACACTTAGAATAAATGAAATGATATTTATGTTATTATAATTTCTATTATATATTGTTTTGTATAAACTTCTTTATGTTAATTATTATTATTGCATTATGTTTTGTATGAAATTCTGATTTGATTAAACTTTAACTTATATCATCTTACCTCAGCATATTATTGAACCCTGAAGTCAATTTGACCTGCTTTTCACTTAGCTGTCGATTCAAGATAGTGTTACGGTTTACAGTCTTGATTATCCAGTTACTGGTACAACAAGTTCACGAATTCACATCGACTATCACCGTCGCAAACGGTCTCCGTGAAAGTTACACTAGCGCTCTGCAACATATCACGGTAATGAACAGCGGCCATTTGACCGGACTACGTCAAAGTTGTCACGTAATCTCGTGGCTCTGGTAGTTCAAACATCAGAGGCTGGTCATTCGAGGCTACACGTATTTGTAAACCAAGAACATGAAAACAAAAAGACATGTATTTTAAATGATAATAAAATGTGTTATTGGTTAACAGATAGTCACGATGTAGCACCAAATGCACGAGCAAGTGTCAGAATATTCATTCATAAATTATATTGCTATGAACTATATTTTTGTCGCGACGTTACAAGCTTTAAGGGAAGCGTCAAAGTAAAGAGTCTCGCACATGAAAACACAACGAAAAACACCATTCATTACCGAGACAGATTATGGTTTACGGAAACTGCCGAGGATTGCCGATTGTCACCGTCGATTTACGCCAACAGGTATCCGAATGAGACCAAACACGTACGTGCTTAACCAATCAGCAGCCGATGACTTCCACCTTATTTCTTCTTATGGGGCCAATTCTATTATGAAATCCGGATCGTCCAGATTCTCCATTTCTATTCTATTATCCATCACGTGACTGTTTTAGGAGAGTTTGGAGAGTCCAGTCTCTCCATCCTGTCGACCGGTGCGATCGCGGAGAGATGACGACATTGACGTCACAAAATTGTTGTATTATTACCGTAGCAGTCGGTTACCGCTCGGCCGCTTCCGTAAAAATTACCGTTACTCCAATTTAGTTAAAATAAATAAATTACGATCACGGTGGACCGTGTGTTACCGTTGTAAAAAGTTTTTTTCCGGATTGTTGGGAGAATGCATATTATTTTAGGTCAATGAAGTAATTGGATTTGACTCATGAAAAGCATACCCATATCGGCCAGCTTGATTCTCCATTTGTGATCTATTTACGTTTTTTTTCGGATTATTGGGAGAGAAAATCCGGACGATCCGGGTTTCATAATAGAATCGGCCCCTATCAATTCATGCCACAGGTCTTTGACGTTCTGTCAATAATAATAAAATAGGGTCAATGTTGAAAAATAGTGTCCTCTAGTAAATAAACTAAAGGTATACAACCGGGCTGAAGTTATCACACAGATTCAATTAGCATACAGATTCGGTCGATTCGTCTCAGCATACAGATTCGGGTCAAATCGACCCAATATATAAAGTTCATTATTTTAACTTAAATATCGCTAAAATAACTTGAATTTTTTTTTATGGGAAAAGCTGACATTAATGTTCTTTCAGTTACGCAAATACCTATAGCGCTATCTCATCTACTCTGTGTACGGTGGCCCATATACGTCACATACTCTTTTTTATCAAAGGTGGACCTATCAAAAAATTAAACAACAATTTAAAAGGCTTAGCCGTCATAGAAACTTTTTGAAATTTAAACCCTACTATTTCACACTATTTCTGATTCCAAATATGAAGACAGCAAGTTGCTGTCTCACTTACTGCATTTATGGTGGCCCATTAAAGACATACTACATTCAACTTATATTTAACTTATCTGAAAATATTACGCAGAATTTACGGGCGATTTTTAAAGCTTAACCGTCATAGAAACATTTTCAAATTCATATCATGTAATCTCACACTAGTCCCCATTCCAAATATCCAATCAACTAGTTGCTGTCTTGTTAACTTTATGTACGGTGGCTCATTAAAGACACACTACAATCGGCATATCTGAAAATTAAGCAGAGTTTACGGGCAATTTTTTAGGCTTAGCCGTCATAGAAACCTTTTCAAATTCATATCATATAATCTCACACTAGTCTTCATTCGAGATATCCAATCACCTAGTTGCTGTCTTGCTTACTTTATGTACGGTGGCTCATTAAAGACATACTACAATCGGCATATCTGAGAATTTCCCAGAGTTTACGGACAATTTTTTCTAGGCTTAGCCGTCATAGAAACTTTTTGAAATTCATACCAAGCAATCTCACACTAGTCCTTATTCGAAATAATTAATCACCTAGTTGCTGTCTTGCCTACTTTATGTACGGTGGCTCATTAAAGACACACTACAATCGGCATATCTGAAAATTAAGCAGAGTTTACGGGCAATTTTTTCTAAGCTTAGCCGTCATAGAAACGTTTTGAAATTCATACCATATAATCTCACACTAGTCCTCATTCGAAATATTCAATCACCTAGTTGCTGTCTTGCTTACTTTATGTACGGTGGCTCATTAAAGACATACTACAATCGACTTATATTTCACATATTTGGGAATATTACGAAGAGTTTACGGGCAATTTTAAAGGCTTAGCCGTCATAGAAACTTTTTCAAATTCATATCATATAATCTCACACTAGTCCTCATTCGAAATATTCAATCACCTAGTTGCTGTCTTGCTTACTTTATGTACGGTAGCTCATTAAAGACATACTACAATCGACTTATATTTCACATATTTGGGAATATTACGCAGAGTTTACGGGCAATTTTAGAGGCTTAGCCGTCATAGAAACTTTTTCAAATTCATATCATATAATCTCACACTAGTTCTTATTCGAAATATTTAATCACCTAGTTGCTGTCTTGCCTACTTTATGTACGGTGGCTCATTAAAGACACACTACAATCGGCATATCTGAAAAATTACGCAGAGTTTACGGGCAATTTTTTAGGCTTAGCCGTCATAGAAACCTTTTCAAATTCATACCATATAATCTCACACTAGTCTTCATTCGAGATATCCAATCACCTAGTTGCTGTCTTGCTTACTTTATGTACGGTGGCTCATTAAAGACACACTACAATCGGCATATCTGAAAATTAAGCAGAGTTTACGGGCAATTTTTTCTAAGCTTAGCCGTCATAGAAACGTTTTGAAATTCATACCATATAATCTCACACTAGTCCTCATTCGAAATATTCAATCACCTAATTGCTGTCTTGCTTACTTTATGTACGGTGGCTCATTAAAGACATAATGCAATCGACTTGTATTTTACATATTTGGGAATATTACGCAGAGTTTACGGGCAATTTTAGAGGCTTAGCCGTCATAGAAACTTTTTCAAATTCATATCATATAATCTCACATTAGTCCTTATTCGAAATAATTAATCACCTAGTTGCTGTCTTGCCTACTTGATGTACGGTGGCTCATTAAAGACACACTACAATCGGCATATCTGAAAATTAAGCAGAGTTTACGGGCAATTTTTTCTAAGCTAAGCCGTCATAGAAACGTTTTGAAATTCATACCATATAATCTCACACTAGTCATGTATAGAAATATTCAATCACTTAGTTGCTGTCTTGCTTACTTTATGTACGGTGGCTCATTAAAGACATACTACAATCGACTTATATTTCACATATTTGGGAATATTACGCAAAGTTTACGGGCAATTTTAGAGGCTTAGCCGTCATAGAAACTTTTTCAAATTCATATCATATAATCTCACACTAGTCCTCATTCGAAATATTCAATCACCTAGTTGCTGTCTTGCTTACTTTATGTACGGTAGCTCATTAAAGACATACTACAATCGACTTATATTTGACATATTTGGGAATATTACGCAGAGTTTACGGGCAATTTTAGAGGCTTAGCCGTCATAGAAACTTTTTCAAATTCATATCATATAATCTCACACTAGTCCTTATTCGAAATAATTAATCACCTAGGTGCTGTCTTGCCTACTTTATGTACGGTGGCTCATTAAAGACAGACATATGTACTACAATCGACTTATATTTCACATATTTGTGAATATTACGCAGAGTTTACGGGCAATTTTAGAGGCTTAGCCGTCATAGAAACTTTTTCAAATTCATATCATATAATCTCACACTAGTCCTCATTCGAAATATTCAATCACCTAGTTGCTGTCTTGCTTACTTTATGTACGGTAGCTCATTAAAGACATACTACAATCGACTTATATTTCACATATTTGGGAATATTACGCAGAGTTTACGGGCAATTTTAGAGGCTTAGCCGTCATAGAAACTTTTTCAAATTCATATCATATAATCTCACACTAGTCCTTATTCGAAATAATTAATCACCTAGTTGCTGTCTTGCCTACTTTATGTACGGTGGCTCATTAAAGACACACTACAATCGGCATATCTGAAAATTAAGCAGAGTTTACGGGCAATTTTTTCTAAGCTTAGCCGTCATAGAAACTTTTTGAAATTCATACCATATAATCTCACACTAGTCCTCATTCGAAATATTCAATCACCTAGTTGCTGTCTTGCTTACTTTATGTACGGTGGCTCATTAAAGACATACTACAATCGACTTATATTTCACATATTTGGGAATATTACGAAGAGTTTACGGGCAATTTTAGAGGCTTAGCCGTCATAGAAACTTTTTCAAATTCATATCATATAATCTCACACTAGTCCTCATTCGAAATATTCAATCACCTAGTTGCTGTCTTGCTTACTTTATGTACGGTAGCTCATTAAAGACATACTACAATCGACTTATATTTCACATATTTGGGAATATTACGCAGAGTTTACGGGCAATTTTAGAGGCTTAGCCGTCATAGAAACTTTTTCAAATTCATATCATATAATCTCACACTAGTCCTTATTCGAAATAATTAATCACCTAGTTGCTGTCTTGCCTACTTTATGTACGGTGGCTCATTAAAGACACACTACAATCGGCATATCTGAAAATTAAGCAGAGTTTACGGGCAATTTTTTCTAAGCTTAGCCGTCATAGAAACGTTTTGAAATTCATACCATATAATCTCACACTAGTCCTCATTCGAAATATTCAATCACCTAGTTGCTGTCTTGCTTACTTTATGTACGGTGGCTCATTAAAGACATACTACAATCGACTTATATTTCACATATTTGGGAATATTACGAAGAGTTTACGGGCAATTTTAGAGGCTTAGCCGTCATAGAAACTTTTTCAAATTCATATCATATAATCTCACATTAGTCCTTATTCGAAATAATTAATCACCTAGTTGCTGTCTTGCCTACTTGATGTACGGTGGCTCATTAAAGACACACTACAATCGGCATATCTGAAAATTAAGCAGAGTTTACGGGCAATTTTTTCTAAGCTTAGCCGTCATAGAAACGTTTTGAAATTCATACCATATAATCTCACACTAGTCATATATAGAAATATTCAATCACTTAGTTGCTGTCTTGCTTACTTTATGTACGGTGGCTCATTAAAGACATACTACAATCGACTTATATTTCACATATTTGGGAATATTACGCAAAGTTTACGGGCAATTTTAGAGGCTTAGACGTCATAGAAACTTTTTCAAATTCATATCATATAATCTCACACTAGTCCTCATTCGAAATATTCAATCACCTAGTTGCTGTCTTGCTTACTTTATGTACGGTAGCTCATTAAAGACATACTACAATCGACTTATATTTGACATATTTGGGAATATTACGCAGAGTTTACGGGCAATTTTAGAGGCTTAGCCGTCATAGAAACTTTTTCAAATTCATATCATATAATCTCACACTAGTCCTTATTCGAAATAATTAATCACCTAGTTGCTGTCTTGCCTACTTTATGTACGGTGGCTCATTAAAGACATACATATGTACTACAATCGACTTATATTTCACATATTTGTGAATATTACGCAGAGTTTACGGGCAATTTTAGAGGCTTAGCCGTCATAGAAACTTTTTCAAATTCATATCATATAATCTCACACTAGTCCTCATTCGAAATATTCAATCACCTAGTTGCTGTCTTGCTTACTTTATGTACGGTAGCTCATTAAAGACATACTACAATCGACTTATATTTCACATATTTGGGAATATTACGCAGAGTTTACGGGCAATTTTAGAGGCTTAGCCGTCATAGAAACTTTTTCAAATTCATATCATATAATCTCACACTAGTCCTTATTCGAAATAATTAATCACCTAGTTGCTGTCTTGCCTACTTTATGTACGGTGGCTCATTAAAGACACACTACAATCGGCATATCTGAAAATTAAGCAGAGTTTACGGGCAATTTTTTCTAAGCTTAGCCGTCATAGAAACTTTTTCAAATTCATACCATATAATCTCACACTAGTCATATATAGAAATATTCAATCACTTAGTTGCTGTCTTGCTTACTTTATGTACGGTGGCTCATTAAAGACATAATACAATCGACTTATATTTGACATATTTGAGAATATTACGCAGAGTTTACGGGCAATTTTAGAGGCTTAGCCGTAATAGAAACTTTTTCAAATTCATATCATATAATCTCACATTAGTCCTTATTCGAAATATTCAATCACCTAGTTGCTGTCTTGCTTACTTTATGTAGGGCGCTCGGTAAAGTATAGGCTGAAGTTAGCATACAGATTCAACTTGAACATCTTACAATCAACGTACTATGACTTATAAGGGAATATTACGCAGAGTTTACGGGCAATTTTTGAGGCTTAGCCGTCATAGAAACCTTTTCAAATTCATATCATATAATCTCACGCTAGTCCTCAATCGAAATATCCAATCACCTAGTTGCTGTTTTGCCTACTTTATGTACGGTGGCTCATTTAAGACACACTACAATCGGCATATCTGAGAATTACGCAGAGTTTACGTGCAATTTTTAAGCCTTAGCCGTCATAGAAACTTTTAGAAATTCATTCCAAGCAATCTCACACTAGTCCTCATTCGAAATATATAATCAACTAGTTGCTGTCTTGCTTACTTTTTGTACGGTGGCTCATTAAAGACATACTACAATTGACATATCTGAGAATTTTGCGCAGAGTTTACGGGCAATTTTTTAGGCTTAGCCGTCATAGAAACCTTTTCAAATTTATATCATATAATCTCACACTAGCCTTCATTCGAAATATCCAATCACCTAGTTGCTGTTTTGCCTACTTTATGTACGGTGGCTCATTAAAGACATACTACAATCGGCATATCTGGGAATTACGCAGAGTTTACGGGCAATTTTTTCTAAGCTTAGCCGTCATAGAAACGTTTTGAAATTCATACCATATAATCTCACACTAGTCATATATAGAAATATTCAATCACTTAGTTGCTGTCTTGCTTACTTTATGTACGGTGGCTCATTAAAGACATAATACAATCGACTTATATTTGACATATTTGAGAATATTACGCAGAGTTTACGGGCAATTTTAGAGGCTTAGCCGTCATAGAAACTTTTTCAAATTCATATCATATAATCTCACATTAGTCCTTATTCGAAATATTCAATCACCTAGTTGCTGTCTTGCTTGCTTTATGTAGGGCGCTCGGTAAAGTATAGGCTGAAGTTAGCATACAGATTCAACTTGAACATCTTACAATCAACGTACTATGACTTATAAGGGAATATTACGCAGAGTTTACGGGCAATTTTTTAGGCTTAGCCGTCATAGAAACCTTTTCAAATTCATATCATATAATCTCACGCTAGTCCTCAAT
Source organism: Lottia scabra (assembly GCA_029955415.1). Taxonomy (NCBI): domain Eukaryota; kingdom Metazoa; phylum Mollusca; class Gastropoda; family Lottiidae; genus Lottia; species Lottia scabra. The sequence continues at coordinate 465,722 of JARJEI010000070.1, forward strand.
CGAAATATCCAATCACCTAGTTGCTTTTTTGCCTACTTTATGTACGGTGGCTCATTTAAGACACACTACAATCGGCATATCTGAGAATTACGCAGAGTTTACGGGCAATTTTTAAGCCTTAGCCGTCATAGAAACTTTTTGAAATTCATTGCAAGCAATCTCACACTAGTCCTTATTCGAAATATTTAATCACATAGTTGCTGTCTTGCCTACTTTATGTACGGTGGCTCATTATAGACACACTATAATCGGCATTTCTGAAAATTAAGCAGAGTTTACGGGCAATTTTTTCTAGGCTTAGTCGTCATAGAAACGTTTTGAAATTCATACCATATAATCTCACACTAGTCCTCATTCGAAATATTCAATCACCTAGTTGCTGTCTTGCTTACTTTATGTACGGTGGCTCATTAAAGACATACTACAATTGACTTATATTTGACATATTTGGGAATATTACGCAGAGTTTACGGGCAATTTTAGAGGCTTAGCCGTCATAGAAACTTTTTGAAATTCATTCCAAGCAATCTCACACTAGTCCTTATTCGAAATAATTAATCACCTAGTTGCTGTCTTGCCTACTTTATGTACGGTGGCTCATTAAAGACACACTACAATCGGCATATCTGAAAATTAAGCAGAGTTTACGGGCAATTTTTTCTATGACGGCTAAGCCTCTAAAATTGCCCGTAAACTCTGCGTAATATTCCCAAATATGTGAAATATAAGTCGATTGTAGTATGTCTTTAATGAGCCACCGTACATAAAGTAAGCAAGACAGCAATTAGGTGATTGAATATTTCGAATGAAGACTAGTGTGAAATTATATGGTATGAATTTCAAAACGTTTCTATGACGGCTAAGCCTAGAAAAAATTGCCCGTAAACTCTGCTTAATTTTCAGATATGCCGATTGTAGTGTGTCTTTAATGAGCCATCGTACATAAAGTAGGCCAGACAGCAACTATGTGATTAAATATTTCGAATAAGGACTAGTGTGAGATTGCTTGGAATGAATTTCAAAAAGTTTCTATGACGGCTAAGGCTTAAAAATTGCCCGTAAACTCTGCGTAATTCTCAGATATGCCGATTGTAGTGTGTCTTAAATGAGCCACCGTACATAAAGTAGGCAAAACAGCAACTAGGTGATTGGATATTTCGATTGAGGACTAGCGTAAGATTATATGATATGAATTTGAAAAGGTTTCTATGACGGCTAAGCCTCAAAAATTGCCCGTAAACTCTGCGTAATATTCCCTTATAAGTCATAGTACGTTGATTGTAAGATGTTCAAGTTGAATCTGTATGCTAACTTCAGCCTATACTTTACCGAGCGCCCTACATAAAGTAAGCAAGACAGCAACTAGGTGATTGAATATTTCGAATAAGGACTAATGTGAGATTATATGATATGAATTTGAAAAAGTTTCTATGACGGCTAAGCCTCTTAAATTGCCCGTAAACTCTGCGTAATATTCCCAAATATGTGAAATATAAGTCGATTGTAGTATGTCTTTAATGAGCCACCGTACATAAAGTAAGCAAGACAGCAACTAGGTGATTGAATATTTCGAATGAGTACTAGTGTGAGATTACACGGTATGAATTTCAAAAAGATTCTATGACGGCTAAGCCTCTAAAATTGCCCGTAAACTCTGCTTAATTTTCAGAAATGCCGACTGTAGTGTGTCTATAATGAGCCACCGTACATAAAGTAGGCAAGACAGCAACTAGGTGATTAAATATTTCGAATAAGGACTAGTGTGAGATTGCTTGGAATGAATTTCAAAAAGTTTGTAAGACGGCTAAGGCTTAAAAATTGCCCGTAAACTCTGCGTAATTCTCAGACATGCCGATTGTAGTGTGTCTTAAATGAGCCACCGTACATAAAGTAGGCAAAACAACAACTAGGTGATTGGATATTTCGATTGAGGACTAGCGTGAGATTATATGATATGCATTTGAAAAGGTTTCTATGACGGCTAAGCCTCAAAAATTGTCTGTAAACTCTGCGTAATATTCCCTTATAAGTCATAGTACGTTGATTGTAAGATGTTCAAGTTGAATCTGTATGCTAACTTCAGCCTATACTTTACCGAGCGCCCTACATAAAGTAAGCAAGACAGCAACTAGGTGATTGAATATTTCGAATGAGGACTAGTGTGAAATTATATGGTATGAATTTGAAAAAGATTCTATGACGGCTAAGCCCCAAAAATTGCCCGTAAACTCTGCGTAATATTCCCAAATATGTCAAATATAAGTCGATTGTATTACGTCTTTAATGAGCCACCGTACATAAAGTAAACAAGACAGCAACTAGGTGATTGAATATTTCGAATGAGGACTAGTGTGAGATTATATGATATGAATTTGAAAAAGTTTCTATGACGGCTAAGCCTCTAAAATTGCCCGTAAACTTTGCGTAATATTCCCAAATATGTGAAATATAAGTCGATTGTAGTATGTCTTTAATGAGCTACCGTACATAAAGTAAGCAAGACAGCAACTAGGTGATTGAATATTTCGAATGAGGACTAGTGTGAGATTATATGATATGAATATGAAAAAAGTTTCTATGACGGCTAAGCCTCTAAAATTGCCCGTAAACTCTGCGTAATATTCCCAAATATGTGAAATATAAGTCGATTGTAGTATGTCTTTAATGAGCCACCGTACATAAAGTAAGCAAGACAGCAACTAGGTGATTGGATATCTCGAATGAAGACTAGTGTGAGATTAAATGGTATGAATTTGAAAAGGTTTCTATGACGGCTAAGCCTAAAAAATTGCCCGTAAACTCTGCGTAATTTTTCAGATATGCCGATTGTAGTGTGTCTTTAAGGGTGTTAATTGGGCTATTTCACCTTATGAAAAAATGGAATAAGTATATGAAATAATGATTTCTTGAGACTTGTTGTGCATTTGTTGATGATTTGGGGACCTTCTCGATAGTTTAAGGTTGATTTCATGTCAATCAGATTTTTTTTAATGAGTTGACAGCCCTTTCAAACATGTCATAAAAATTGGACATTTCAAACCTTTGATACAAGTTTAAAAAAATTTGAATGGATCAATCTACATCAAACTTGCCATAAATGTAGACAATTACATTGCCGAGAAACGTACAGAGCGATTTTCCAAAAAAAATTATTATTTTGGTGGTTACCATGGAAATACGAAAATTTACGAAAATTTACACGTAGGCACGGCAAACATTTTTCAAGGGCCAAACTGATTAGAATTTTCGAAAAAACTCTCTGTACGTTTCATCCTTATTGCATAAACTTTCAATCAAGACCAAGATCTTAATTTTCCAGCAAAAAATGGCTGAGAAATCTTGTATCAACCGGGACACATTTTGCTACTTTTTCCTAATTTTTTAGCAAAAACTAACGAAATACCTAATTTCTTTTCGTTTTTTTTCATTCTATATAGTTTACAAATAAAGTAATAATATTAATCTACAATCTGAGCCCAAAAATAATAAGTAATTTGCAAAAATTCCATCTCGTGTTTTTTTTCTCGAACGCTAGCCCAATCAATACCCTTAATGAGCCACCGTACATAAAGTAGGCAAGACAGCAACTAGGTGATTAATTATTTCGAATAAGGACTAGTGTGAGATTATATGATATGAATTTGAAAAAGTTTCTATGACGGCTAAGCCTCTAAAATTGCCCGTAAACTCTTCGTAATATTCCCAAATATGTGAAATATAAGTCGATTGTAGTATGTCTTTAATGAGCCACCGTACATAAAGTAAGCAAGACAGCAACTAGGTGATTGAATATTTCGAATGAGGACTAGTGTGAGATTATATGGTATGAATTTCAAAACGTTTCTATGACGGCTAAGCTTAGAAAAAATTGCCCGTAAACTCTGCTTAATTTTCAGATATGCCGATTGTAGTGTGTCTTTAATGAGCCACCGTACATAAAGTAGGCAAGACAGCAACTAGGTGATTAATTATTTCAAATAAGGACTAGTGTGAGATTATATGATATGAATTTGAAAAAGTTTCTATGACGGCTAAGCCTCTAAAATTGCCCGTAAACTCTGCGTAATATTCCCAAATATGTCAAATATAAGTCGATTGTAGTATGTCTTTAATGAGCTACCGTACATAAAGTAAGCAAGACAGCAACTAGGTGATTGAATATTTCGAATGAGGACTAGTGTGAGATTATATGATATGAATTTGAAAAAGTTTCTATGACGGCTAAGCCTCTAAAATTGCCCGTAAACTCTGCGTAATATTCCCAAATATGTGAAATATAAGTCGATTGTAGTATGTCTTTAATGAGCCACCGTACATAAAGTAAGCAAGACAGCAACTAGGTGATTGGATATCTCGAATGAAGACTAGTGTGAGATTATATGGTATGAATTTGAAAAGGTTTCTATGACGGCTAAGCCTAAAAAATTGCCCGTAAACTCTGCGTAATTTTTCAGATATGCCGATTGTAGTGTGTCTTTAATGAGCCACCGTACATAAAGTAGGCAAGACAGCAACTAGGTGATTAATTATTTCAAATAAGGACTAGTGTGAGATTATATGATATGAATTTGAAAAAGTTTCTATGACGGCTAAGCCTCTAAAATTGCCCGTAAACTCTGCGTAATATTCCCAAATATGTCAAATATAAGTCGATTGTAGTATGTCTTTAATGAGCTACCGTACATAAAGTAGGCAAGACAGCAACTAGGTGATTAAATATTTCGAATAAGAACTAGTGTGAGATTATATGATATGAATTTGAAAAAGTTTCTATGACGGCTAAGCCTCTAAAATTGCCCGTAAACTCTGCGTAATATTCCCAAATATGTGAAATATAAGTCGATTGTAGTATGTCTTTAATGAGCTACCGTACATAAAGTAAGCAACACAGCAACTAGGTGATTGATTATTTCGAATGAGGACTAATGTGAAATTATATGATATGAATTTGAAAAAGTTTCTATGACGGCTAAGCCTAACAAATTGCCCGTAAACTCTGCGTAATATTCCCAAATATGTGAAATATAAGTCGATTGTAGTATGTCTTTAATGAGCCACCGTACATAAAGTAAGCAAGACAGCAACTAGGTGATTGAATATTTCGAATGAGGACTAGTGTTCGATTATATGGTATGAATTTCAAAACGTTTCTATGACGGCTAAGCCCCAAAAATTGCCCGTAAACTCTGCGTAATATTCCCAAATATGTAAAATACAAGTCGATTGTAGTATGTCTTTAATGAGCAACCGTACATAAAGTAAGCAAGACAGCAACTAGGTGATTGAATATTTCGAATGAGGACTAGTGTGAGATTATATGGTATGAAATTCAAAACGTTTCTATGACGGCTAAGCTTAGAAAAAATTGCCCGTAAACTCTGCTTAATTTTCAGATATGCCGATTGTAGTGTGTCTTTAATGAGCCACCGTACATAAAGTAGGCAAGACAGCAACTAGGTGATTAATTATTTCGAATAAGGACTAGTGTGAGATTATATGATATGAATTTGAAAAAGTTTCTATGACGGCTAAGCCTCTAAAATTGCCCGTAAACTCTGCGTAATATTCCCAAATATGTGAAATATAAGTCGATTGTAGTATGTCTTTAATGAGCTACCGTACATAAAGTAAGCAAGACAGCAACTAGGTGATTGAATATTTCGAATGAGGACTAGTGTGAGATTATATGGTATGAATTTCAAAACGTTTCTATGACGGCTAAGCTTAGAAAAAATTGCCCGTAAACTCTGCTTAATTTTCAGATATGCCGATTGTAGTGTGTCTTTAATGAGCCACCGTACATAAAGTAGGCAAGACAGCAACTAGGTGATTAATTATTTCGAATAAGGACTAGTGTGAGATTATATGATATGAATTTGAAAAAGTTTCCATGACGGCTAAGCCTCTAAAATTGCCCGTAAACTCTGCGTAATATTCCCAAATATGTCAAATATAAGTCGATTGTAGTATGTCTTTAATGAGCTACCGTACATAAAGTAAGCAAGACAGCAACTAGGTGATTGAATATTTCGAATGAGGACTAGTGTGAGATTATATGATGTGAACTTGAAAAAGTTTCTATGACGGCTAAGCCTCTAAAATTGCCCGTAAACTCTGCGTAATATTCCCAAATATGTCAAATATAAGTCGATTGTAGTATGTCTTTAATGAGCCACCGTACATAAAGTAAACAAGACAGCAACTAGGTGATTGAATATTTCGAATGAGGACTAGTGTGAGATTATATGGTATGTATTTCAAAAAGATTCTATGACGGCTAAGCCCCAAAAATTGCCCGTAAACTCTGCGCAATATTCCCAAATATGTAAAATACAAGTCGATTGTAGTATGTCTTTAATGAGCCACCGTACATAAAGTAAGCAAGACAGCAACTAGGTGATTGGATATCTCGAATGAAGACTGGTGTGAGATTATATGGTATGAATTTGAAAAGGTTTCTATGACGGCTAAGCCTAAAAAATTGCCCGTAAACTCTGCGTAATTTTTCAGATATGCCGATTGTAGTGTGTCTTTAATGAGCCACCGTACATAAAGTTAGCAAGACAGCAACTAGTTCATTGGATATTTGGAATGGGGACTAGTATGAGATTACATGATATGAATTGGAAAATGTTTCTATGACTGTTAAGATTTAAAAATCGCCCGTAAATTCTGCGTAATATTTTCAGATAAGTTAAATATAAGTTGAATGTAGTATGTCTTTGATGGGCCACCATAAATGCAGTAAGTTGGACAGCAACTTGCTGACTTCATATTTGGAATCAGGAATAGTGTGAAATAGTAGGGTTTAAATTTCAAAAAGTTTCTATGACGGCTAAGCCTTTTAAATTGTTGTTTAATTTTTTGATAGGTCCACCTTTGATAAAAAAAAGAGTATGTGACTTATATGGGCCACCGTACACAGAGTAGATGAGATAGCGCTATAGGTATTTGCGTAACTGAAAGAACATTAATGTCAGCTTTTCCCATAAAAAATTCAAGTTATTTTAGCGATATTTAAGTTAAAATAATGAACTTTATATATTGGGTCGATTTGACCCGAATCTGTATGCTGAGACGAATCGACCGAATCTGTATGCTAATTGAATCTGTGTGATAACTTCAGCCCGGTAGGTATACAATGGCTTACAGGACACGAATGTAAACAAAGCCGTTTATTTGTTTGTTAAAGGCTATTGCTTCACTTTTGCAGTTTTATTGGGCAGGGGAGTTCTTACTTATGCCTCCGGTGTACTTTTTAATACATATTTATCACGGAGGCGTCGCCAATAGCCACTTTTGTCCGTTTTCTAAAATATTCCGACTTCCATGAGCAAATCCGCCATTTGCATATAATAAGGGGAGGTAATTATACGGAAAATCATACTCAGACAACAAATGGTTTACTTTATATTACAATTCTATCAAATGGCAGTTCGAAAAAAAACAGGGAGGTATTTTGTTCTTGAACAGCTCAAAAGAAATAAATAATTAAAAATCAAGACATTTATACGTATAGAATAATTTTTAGAATATTTGATTTGAATTTAATATTAATATAAAGTAAACCATTTGTTGTCTGAGACTGATTTTCCGAATAGTTTATACAATCTACTAACCTATTTGTTAAAACAGACGATGAGGTGAAACGTTGTACTGTTGAGTTTCATTACGATGATGACAACAGGTCGAGTGTATTGACTAGTAGAGGAGTTGAACTTTATTTAACATGTCCTTATAGAGAATTCACTTTATTTAAGTTTCATCCTATACCTGATTTTATACATCAACTAGACTGGATCGATATGGACCAGTTTCATCCAGATTACAGCATTATAGACGATCTGAAAGGCATTACCGATACAGATAATATGTGTTGTATTGGCCATCCACATGGTGGTAGTAAGATGGTTATATTCGGACGATGGTTAGGAATATCACTGCAGCTGTTTGATGTTCATGGTCGACTTATAACTAATCCAAAACAAGATTGTGTGTGTAAAGAGGTTAGCTGTGTGAAATATTCGTGTAAAACCTGTCCTGGATCAGGTGGATCGCCAGTATTTTTGCTGAGGGATGTGAAGGGCAAGAGAATTAGATTTTCTCATTTTATGGGAGAAAGAAAAGAAGGGTTGTTCTCTGATGGTGAACTGATAGAAAATGAAAACATAGCCTGGTTTCCTACAAAACACAGCCAGATATAAACCGCAACTTTTTGAAAAATGACTGAATGTTTTATCATTTATCAATTAATTATCATTCTCAATAGCTCAAAATGATTTTTTTTTATCATTCCAATTGTCTCCGATTATAATTATCTCCGAAATAATAATTAGACTACTAAACTTCATAATAATATAGGCCTAGTGTATCTTAACTTTAATCAATAAGTTAATATGACAATGAATTTATTTCGACCAATTTGTTTTTGGTTTTTAGAACTTTTATGTTTTACAAACTGTGAAAATAGCGCCACCTAGCAGTATTTTTTGCTGAACTGTTAGTCATTTGTCGGATTCTCAACAATTGTCTTAGACCATTTCTACCACACTGCTTGAAAGAACACCACCATGCAGTATGTACAGTAGAAGTTGAAATCTACCATTGTTTTCGTTTGTCATCTCCTGATCATGTTGAATCGTGGATGCATCCATCTTGGAATGAATGACCTTCACCCTATATGACCTCTGTGACCTCTGTAAATAGTTTAAGAGATTGGTTGGTGAGGGAAATTGTTTTTACTAATGTCTCAGTTTTTACTACCAGTCATACCAGACAGACCAATATTAAATTAGTCTTCAATAGTTGAGGCTATATTCACTGATGATAGATAATTTGTGACTTGGTCACGTACCATACCATACACTTTTATCAGTTGATTTTTTAAAAATTGACCACAGTATAAATCACGTAAACAAGACAACTTTTAAATTATTGTACATAATTCTCTTAAACTGGTCAACAAAATCTTAGATTTTAATTTATGTTGAATAGTAAGATAGCTGTAGTAGTTTTATAACTTGGAGACGGGAAATAACTCTATTTCTAATCATAAGATAATGATTGCTGGACTCACACCACTAGGGCCTAATTCTTTTGCCATCCGCTTCAATGTTAAATCACCAAATTCAATCTTCTGTAACTTTTTCCAGAAATCTCGTTGAAAACTTTCCTATATGTCTAATGAAAGCCTGACCAATACTTGATTTCTCGACAAAAATTCAATATATGATGACCATGAAAATTTTGAACTAGTCAAAATGAAAGTAGACCTCTACTGTTGAAGCAATTCACTGTGGACAAAATAATATTAGGCTGATTGTAAGCCAGATTCTCTAGAATACGAAAGAAATTAATAACTATAGAAAATACATGTTTCATATCAATAAATAAGATATAGTGATATTCAATTAATTTGTTAAATCAACCTACATCGTCAAGCCGTCCATGAACAAGTATATCATGTAGGTTTTTTATACGCCCACTCGAAAGATGGGCGTATATTGTAATCACCCTGTCGGTCCGTCGGTTCACATTTAGTTCGTGCTCACTCTACAGGCTACAATTCTTTATAGATTCTTTTGATTTTGATATTGTGGGTCAATGTCATTATGAAGATGATCCCTATTGATTTTCGTGATGATCGGATAATTTTTCACGGAAATATCGTGTCCGACTTGACGCTTCACTGTATTAGCTATACTGTGCATCTCGTGCTCACTCTACAGGCTACAATTCTTTATAGATTCTTTTGATTTTGATATTGTGGGTCAATGTCATTATGAAGATGATCCCTATTGATTTTCGTGATGATCGGATAATTTTTCACGGAAATATCGTGTCCGACTTGACGCTTCACTGTATTAGCTATATTGTGCATCTCGTGCTCACTCTACAGGCTTCAATTCTTTACAGATTCTTTTGATTTTGATTTTATGGGTCAATGTCATTATGAAGATGATCCCTATTGATTTTCGTGATGATCGGATAATTTTTCACGGAAATATCGTGTCCGACTTGACGTTTCACTCTATTAGCTATATTGAGCATCTCGTGCTCACTCTACATGCTTCAATTCTTTACCGATTCTTTTGATTTTCATTTTATGGGTCAATGTCATTATGTAGATGATCCCTATTGATTTTTGTGATGATCGGATAATTTTTCACCGAAATATCATGTCCGACTTGACGTTTCACTCTATTACCTATATTGTGCATCCGTGCACACTCTACAGGCTTCAATTCTTTACAGATTATTTTGATTTTAATTTTATGGGTCAATGTCAGTATGAAGATGATCCCTATCGATTTGCCTGATGATCGGATAATTATTCACCGGAATATCGTGTCCGACTTGACGTTTCACTCTATTAGCTATATTGTCCATCTCTTGCTCACTCTACAGGCTTAATTCTTTACAGATTATTTTGATTTTAATTATGTGTGTCAATGACATTATAAAGATGATCCCTATTGATTTTTGTGATGATCGGATACTTTTTCACGGACATATCGTGTCTAACTGTCTTGACAATGTGTTAATAAGTGTTAATTCAGTTTATATTCACAGTTCTTTCTTTCAACTAAATGTGAATGGGCAACAAACAAAAACTCACACTTACAATCAAAGCTATCAGTGGGCGTATGTTACCTTGCCTGGCAAGCTATATTTATTTTTGGAATAAGCACAGACTTATTTTTTGTAGAAAATGGTTGGAAATTTATTTTGTAACTCTGTGTAGTATCTTTTGATATTCGGGATGCTTGGCAAGCAATATTATTAAACGGAGTAACAAATGGGATTATTTGGGAGTCAAACTGTATGTTTAATCCAGAAGGTGAAATAGTTTTAAGTTGATCCATCCAAAAGCTCTCCCTGTATAGTCTTGAAGTTTTAGGGTTGGTGTCTTCTTGAGATATGACTTGTTCAATTGGTGTCACCTTCATATCTGCTAGGGAGTGGTTGATGAGGTTGAAGTGGTTCCCAATCGGTTTATCTAGATGATGGGAGATGTCGAAACGATGGCCGACCATTCTTTCCCGCAAAGAATTTTTGGTTTCGCCTACGTATTGTAAAGGACATTTGTCGCAAGAAATTAGGTAAAAAATATTTGTACTAGTACACGAAAGCTGACCGTTGATAGGGAATTGTTTATTGTTATGCTTATTAGAGAATGAATTGGTTGTTAAAATATGCTTGCAAGTTCTACATCTTGTAGATCTGCACGGCCGAGATCCGAAAGATTGATTAGAGTTAACCGGAACGAGGATTGTATTCCGGTTCTCAATTTCTGAAAGAGTTTTACTTTTAATGCTGCGGAGATATCGTTTAGAATATCCCCGCTCTCGCAGTTTCTTAAATACCAATTGACACGCATTATCAAAGTCCTCTTTTTGGGTGCAAATTCTACGAAATCTTAAAACTTGCGATTTTATTATGCCTGAAAATGTATGTTTAGGGTGAAAGGAACTTTTTAGCAAAAGTTGGTGGGTATCAGTGGGTTTGAAAAATACTTTTATATCCGCCTTCCTGGTTACATCAAAATCCGGTCCTTTGAATACTGTTGTGTCGAGAAAGTCCATGCTTTGATCACTTATATTAGTAGTTAATTTGATTGACGGGTGATGGTTATTTAGAATTTCGAAGTATTGCCAGAATTCCTGAATAGTATGTTGCCAAATCAAAAATATGTCATCCAGAAAACGTCCGTAGAAAAGTGGTTTGAAAGGAGAGATTAAATCAATTTCTCGTTCCCATTCAGCCATGAATATATTGGCATAGCTCTTTAGAGAATCACTTCAATCACTTCGAAGCTATCATCATTATTCTAGAAATGTTTTTAAACTAGATGAAAGTAACTTTTTATGTTTTATGTGTATTTGAACATTTAAATTGAAGAGTATTGATAAACTAACTATTGAATTAAAAGATTAAGTTTCTAATCATCACATATTTTTTATACGTTTGAAGTTTTGTGATGTTTATATTAAACTTTTAAAACTGGAAGTGATCTCTTTTTACTGGTCTACAACATCAGCTCAATATGCGACTACATTTCATTCAAATTAATGCTTTCAAAAGTAGACTTTTATAATGAGTAAATGAATCATTCGAGAAAACTGAAATTTATGATGTCAATACAGCAGCTGACAAAGATAGGAAAGGGGGTAAAGTTGAAGATAGAATGAAGAAATGAATCTCTGTATTTCAATATTATTTTTTTAACATTGTTCATATATCAACATGTCTTTTAAATGTAATAATGACTTACGTAAATGAAATGGAAATGTTAAATAAACCCTGTTTGTATTACAGGCACTGTTAGGTGACAATAGAAAATGAGTGTGGACAAAGTTTTTGTTTCATTTTAAGGTTAAATGTACAATATAATCAACTATTTTTTTTACAATTTAGATGCTGATTCTGGATACAAACAGAAAATGGATGTTGAGGCATTATCAAATGGTCGGTCTGAATTACTTCAAAGAATTAAGTAAATACTGATTTTATCAATTCCATCGATGTACATGACATGACATGTATCAATTAATTATACAAAGTGATATCATATGGCATGTTCATTATTTAGTCACTTTGTAGTTATTAGCCAAAATGTCAAATGAATCGAAAATAAAATGCCTTATCGGCCCCTTTTTTTCACAAATATGTGAAGATCTCATTTTTGCTGCAGTGGTAAGAGGCTTCTTTTGTTTGTTTGCGTTATGGGCCTTGATATGTATTCAAGATGTCCGACATGTTCTATAAAAAAAAAAATTGAAAGACAAAATTTTACTTAATGCGATTTTGTGCGGTTCTAGTTCATTTGAAGGCTGTTGAATATTCAAGACACATAGCAAATATTTGAAGACAAATATTTAAATGTCATATGGAAACAAAATTTCAAAATTATTATGGATGCTGTTGAGGAATATGCAAGATTATGGGCGAATAAAGAGGAGGTAACTGCTGACACCCTCTCTGAATGGATTAAATCTATCAGACGTCTAATTAAACGTAAAATTTATTTACTTCACAAGTCAGTCAACAATAGTCCTAAGTCGATTTTCAACGATGTCCAAGTAATTGAGAATCTTGACGACTTGCATAACAAATACATTATTGTTCCCGCTGACAAAGCGTCTAATAACATAGTTTTTGTTTGTAAAAAATATTATTATGACTGTTTGATCAACGAACTTTCCTGTGGGGTATCAATACCTAATCCTACATATAAACGCACTAACTTTACTAAGGATGAAATATTATTATCCAATCACAAGTCTGTACTTGCCACTTTCAGAACTCCTTGTAGGGATGTTAATACAGATCTCCCTTTACTGTATTGGATACCCAAACTACACAAAAATCCTTATAAACAGCGATATATAGCAGGTTCTTCTCATTGTTCAACCAAGCCACTTTCCAAATTACTTACTTCAATATTAACTGCAGTTAAAGAGGGTGTTCAGAAATACTGCAACACTATATACTCCCGCAATGGAATCAATCAAATGTGGATTTTGAAAAATTCAAAAGAATTGTTAGAAAATTTACAGTCTCAATCACTTTCAAGAGTTTCATCTATACAAACCTTTGATTTTTCAACTCTTTACACTACAATTCCACATAGTAAACTCAAAGCACGTTTAAAAGATCTTATTTATAGTGTTTTCAATTCTAAAACTGGCAATGTAAGATTTAAATATATTGTTGTCAATTATAATTTCACATATTTTGTTCAGAACCATAGTGATTCCATTAACAAATTTACCGCCAACGATGTTGTTAATATGTTGGATTTTTTAATAGACAACATTTTTGTGGAATTTGGCGGTGATATTTATCAACAAGTGATAGGCATCCCTATGGGCACTAACTGCGCGCCTCTACTTGCTGATTTATTTTTATACACATACGAGGCAGAGTCATGCAAGCACTCGTAAAAAATAACAAACGACTAAGTAAGCGTTTTAATTTCACTTATCGCTATATAGATGATGTCCTCTCTTTAAATAATCCTAAATGTAGTGAATATTTAGATTGCATCTATCCCGATGAATTAGAAATTAAAAACACAACCGATAACATACACTACGCATCGTATTTGGATTTGCGTCTTGAATATGACAAAAAACAGAGACTTAGTGTAAAATTATATGATAAACGTGATGGTTTTGATTTTCCAATCGTCAATTTTCCTTTTATGTGCAGCAACATTCCACATTCGCCAGCTTATGGAGTATATGTATCTCAATTAGTTCGATACTCTAGAGCATGTTCTTTCTACGATGATTTCTTAGCTAGATCAAAGCTTCTAACATCTAAGCTACTACTACAAGGATATTTACCAAATCGACTCAAAATCTCTCTTAAGAAATTTTACGGCCGCCACCATGAACTAATTGATAAATATAAAATATCTGTTTCTGCTATAATTACAGATGTTTTTGCTTAACGATTCATTTTTAAACCTGTCTTCACGAAATCACTCACCTTTTGTTCTAATTTTACATGACACTACTAATTGTTTTGCCTACCTATTTTATCTTCAATATTAAACAGCTATTACCGGTGTTGTTCTAGATAGTATTTGTTGACCCTTCTTCTCACCGGTAACAGTTGGGAGCCGCGGTGGCTCAGTGAGTTAGACGCTTGCTCGCTAACCTGGAGGTCCAGGGTTCAATCCCGGCATGGGTCGAGATGATACCTTCGGATTTTTCAACCCGGTTTCCCCCTGTCAGTGATGCAGGTCGGAGGGGCTGACATGGAAAAGCGTCTAGTCGTTCGGATGGGACAATAAACCGAGGCCCCGTGTGCTATTGGCTGTGCACGTTAAAGATCCCTCGACAGTTGGAAATCGAAAATAAGAGCAGGCTAATGCCGCTGTCCTGGCAAAATTTCCCTCATTGCACACTGCATGGCGTTTGCCCGTCCTCAATTAGCCCATATAGGTGCAGAAAGTAGGACGTAAAACTCCATTCATTTCATTTCATTTACCGGTAACAGTTTTCGTCATTGAATTATTCTCCTTTATTCGGACGTACTCAGCCACCCCCCTTTTATTATCATAACATTGCAATCATTATGATCAGTTACGTCCCTTGAATTGTAGAAATTGGATATTTTCATCAGTTACGTCCCTTGAACTTTTAACATTTGTCGTCTGGTCACTAATTTATTTGACGCGATTTTATGCTTCTGTCTTTAAGTTGTAGTGTGTTAGTCTACTACAAAGATGTGAACTAAAACCGACTCTAACTAAACCTCTCTTAGGAAATTTTACGACCGCCATCAAAAATTGATTTATCAATACAAATCATCTGTTTTGTGTTATGACTGCAAATGCTTTTGCTAAACGATTCTTTTTAACTTATCCTCACGAAACTGTCGAGTTGTCACCTTATTTTTATAATTTTACTAGACACTACTCTTGTTTTGCCTCCCTCTATCTTAAATATTAAGCAGCTATTACTGGTGGTGTTCTAGGCAGTATTTGCTTGCCCTTCTGATAATATGGTGTCACTTTTTGTCGTTGAATGCTTCCTCGTTGATTGATAGCGTACGGATTGAGTTTGTGTAAATTTGTCGTCGAGTCATGTTTGTTTCATCCGACGCTTTTTCACGTTTTTGTTTTGTAGTTTTGTGGATGTTTAACAGCTAGGACGGGTGTGGCGCCAGGCAGGGTATGCTTACACTTCTAGACACCTGATACCACTTTTCATTATGATATAATTACTCATGTATGATTGATATAATTCCTCATGTGAAAAGTTCTTAAGCTGTTACCTATGTTTCGTCAAAATGTCCTTTTGGATTTCGAGTTTCGTTTTGCGGTTCGGATCGTCAGTACTTGATTTCTTTATTTTCATCATATGTGCAAAGATATAATGCAAGTGTAAGGTGCGCATTTGTCATTTCTTTCGTTTTCTGTGTAATTTGTGATATTTAATTCCCAAATCTGTGGAAATTTAGCCTCATGGATTAGTTAGTCTTTATCTTCCAGTCACTGCTATGACTATTGTTAATCTCATTACTATTTTAAGACTGGATAATGTTTCTTTTCGTTGACTCCATCTTTAGACCATGTTTTTATTTGATTTTCCAAAGATTCGTACCTGGAAGGCATATAATACGATTAGCATAAATAAATTCTATCTTAAAATCTTAATATATGTTTTAAGTATCTAGTCCAATAGCTTATTAATGCTGTCACTATCATAATTATTGTTTTTACGCTACTTTGTGTGCATTCCGTGTAGTTTATAATATGTACTGTTAAAGGCCCCCCATTCACACGGTTTTTAGTGTCATGTCAATAATATTGTTATTTTGTACTGAAAGTATCTCTGACATTATTAGCATTAAATTTGTAGATGCACTACATAGATAGGATGTTCTTAGTTGTTCTATAGCGCTGTAGAGCAGCTAGTTCAATCCCTTCTCTCAAATCTGAAAGCTTATACTTATTATTTATTCTTTGTATTTTCAGTCAATCATGTTCCATGTTCCATGTCATGTTACAATGTTAGATGTTAATCATGTCCTCATGTTAAAGCCTACATATTAGATGTTATACCTGTCATATAATTACCTGTTCTTCAGTCAGTATGAAAGCACAATAATAAACATGTAATAAGATGGTCAATAAAGTATGTTTTATATTGTTATATGGAGTGTTAAGCCTTCATTTACCACTCGCCCAACGGGTGAGCTCTTATTTTTTCTACTTTCAGATCATAACCGAAGAAAAGCCTGAATCCAGACCCTTAATCCCATTTTCTCAATAAAGTATTTGTTCCATCCTGGGCCTGTACATTTGGGAGATTTAAACCCTCCCTTCCCCGAAATATAATAATTAAATAATGAAATATAAAAATAGTATACAGTATCCCATGTTGTTAAGACTGGGTTTGAATCTCAAGGTCGAAACACTTCAAATAAAACCCTTGATTTACACGCCATGTCACAATAATAATTTTATATGATAAGAACAATTTCTCTCAACAGCACACTCTGGGTCGAAACACTTCAAATAAAACCCTTGATTTACACCTCGTGTCAGAATATTAATTTTATACCATAGTAGACTTTATTACATTGTAAAAAACTGATATCAAAGATTTATATCAACTTAAGTATTTAAAAATCTAAAAAATAACATGTATTATAGGGATTGGTTGGTTGATATAGTTTAAGAGACGTTTCTTAGGTAGTTAATGAAAATTAAATGATTTTTTTGATACTATGGCGATTGGTGTAAAATTCCAACTGAACTGTCCGAATTGAGCAAGAAAAGAATAGAAAATTTAAACTGAATTTGATTCAAAGGCCGTGCACAAATTCTGTATTAAAACATTTTACATATTGATTTTCAAAAACAAGAACATAAAAACTCTGTAATTGTTATTATTTCTAGATCTTTGTCAGCTGTAAACCTATCTTCAGTGGCTAATTGAGGAATACAATTTCAAGATGGTTGCACAGCAAAATAGACATGCTTAACCCAATATTTTGTTTGTTTTGACACCAAAGTTCAATAGAAAAGTGTTGTCCCAAATAAATACAATGATGTTTTAAATCGATTATCGAAAGCAAGCGGCAGACAAGTGGGAGGTGAAACCCCGTTTCATTTCAGTGGGTCTTAACTATAGGAAGACTGAAGGAAGCGTCTATTTCAATAGGAACTTAATTATAGGAAGACTGAAGGAAGCGTCTATTTCAATAGGAACTTAACTATATGAAGACTGGTGGAAGCGTCTAAAATGTTTTAGAATGGTTATAACATAATTACTGTCTGTGCAAGTTATCTTAGTAAGATATCTGGTCACGTGACTAGCTGATTCTTGTCCGATTCAGACAGGGCACTGGAGAGACAACATGTTTTCAGCAATGATGTGGTGTGGTTTCCTGGTGTCCTGTCGGGAGGTGGCAACTCGGGAATAGTTGACAGTAGTCTATATGAGTGTAGAGAAGGAAAGTAGACCTTGAAGGGTAACAACAGGTCACCAGCAATGCTGAGTTTTTGTTCTCTGGTCATTGCCTGTTTCTGTGATTTGCTATGGATGTATCTGTACTGACTGTCTGAAAAAAATATGTTTTACTGTGTATTATTTTTGAAACACCAGATTCCACTGCCAGTAACGACCCCAATTTAAGTTTGTATTAAAACGAAAGATTCTGTGACTATATCATGCTGTGAAATTGTATGTTTTCGATGACTTCTGGGGACAATTCAAGGGACATAGTCATTTCCTTGTACATTTTTGGGGACATTGAGAAAACCAGTTGAAACCCTTTTGTATTTTTCGGACATTTGAGAAAACCAGTTGAAAATCAGGTCTTTCTCGGTCACACATCTATTACATCAAAACTCAAGCATAGATCGTGTCTTGACCTAGAAATTGATCATAACTTGCAGGCCGTGGAAAGATAAGCTTTGGCTCAATTGGAGAGGTTCCCAGCTGCTTTTCTCCATTTAGCCTCTACATGAAACAAGCACGTGTACTTCTTCACAAGACGTTGTTATCCAAATAAGGAAAGTGTTCTGAAGCACTACCTACAGCACAGACAGGCCTTGGGCAACACATAGAAAGAGTCGAATCACACATCATGCTAGTCATTGCTTATGACAGTTTCTTTCTGCACGCCGCCACCCACACTCGACTGGGGATGGGTCAAAATTAGGGACAAGTTTCAGCCCCTACTACCTGAAGCTATAAGACCATACCACACGATATAGGATCTGAAATGACCCAATTTTGGTAAAAATGTCCTACGTCATCCTCTCAGAAAAAAATTCACTGGTATATTGCTATTTTTGTGATCTACAGCGAACAGAAACGTTATTCGCTCTTCTCGCAATGTCAATATATTCTGTCGGTTCATCTTTATCGTTGCACCCCAAATTTCGAAACCTGGCTACTCCATTTGATACAGGTTTAAGGGGACACTTGTGTTGTTTCAGAATAATTTCCCTCATTGCACACTGGGGGTGGAAGCACTTTAAAAAGAAAACGTTCATTAACTGTGTTGGACAACGTATCCATTCTCAGAAACGGATTCTTTTAAATAAGCTAATTAGTTATAAGTCTTGTCTACACGGACCATAAACCGAGATACATTTACCCCGAGTTTAATAAACACTGCAACAAGTGGATTAAGCAAAGGCTTAATCAACGCGGTACTAACGCTGTATAGACGCAGAGTCATAATAGTCCAGAGTTAAAAAGGCAGTTGGCTATTGGCCTAATAGGTGGCGATACTAGTACTGTTTCCGGTTTCATCTGCTGTAATTTGATCATACTACTGCAGAAATGAAATGTATTAAGGAGCACCAGCACCTAATGGGCTATATAGCTCCAGAACACGACAAAAAATAAACATGTTACTACGAAACTAAAAAAATAAAACAAACATAAAATAGATAAACAAAAAACAATATCACAGAATGAACAAAATTAAAAACAATATCACAGAAAAACACCACCAAGTGGTATTAAAAACAAAAAATCAATTAAAACAAAAACGATGATGAAACCATTTAAAACTTAAAATATAAATTAGCTGCTTTTAAAAATTCGACAACCTTCTCATAAAGAGAAGG
The DNA here is from genome assembly GCA_029955415.1 of Lottia scabra. NCBI lineage: Eukaryota > Metazoa > Mollusca > Gastropoda > Lottiidae > Lottia > Lottia scabra. Next base: position 485,328 of record JARJEI010000070.1, read on the forward strand.
TTTGCGCAAACAAATGAAAGAGCGATTTAGCACGGTAGTGCTGCGATCGCAAAGGTTTGAGATGCCTGCACTCAATCCCTACTACTGTAGAAACGCGACAAATTTCGCCTCAGGTTTCAGATAGTCTTAAGATTATGGATCATTCGTGTAGACTAGGCTAATGTGTTAAAAAAAACTCTCTCTAGAAATTTCAACCTTGATTTAGTTAGAGGTACATGTATTATGAAGAGGTTACGTGATATTTGTTCAGTTCTAGTATTTTTGAAGTACTTTTACATATTTTCAAGATCCAAACCGACCCTTTTCTTTTGATATAAATCATGATAAGCTCAATATTTATAACATACCATAGCGGAGTTTATTGCCTGTTAAATAACTGATATCTTAGATTTATTACAACTTATGTAAGGAAAATTTTCAATCAATTTAAACTGAATATAGAAATTGCAATGGGAAGGGATACAGTCCCCTAAATAATAATAATAACAATTAATTGGGATGATTACTACCAATTTGTGAACCCCTGAAATAATAATAATAAATGGGGTTAATTACCGCCAAGTTGAGAACCCCTGAGATAATAATAATAAATGGGGTTAATTACCGCCAAGTTGAAAACCCCTGAAATAATAATAATAATACTAATAAATGGGGTTAATTACCGCCAAGTTGAGAACCCCTGAAATAATAATGATAATAATAATAATAAATGGGGTTAATTATCGCCTAGTTGAGAACCCCTAAAATAATAATAATAATACTAATAAATGGGGTTAATTATCGCCAAGTTGAGAACCCCTGATATAATAATAATAGTAATACTAATAAATGGGGTTAATTACCGCCAAGTTGAAAACCCCTGATATAATAATAATACTAATAATAATAAATGGGGTTAATTACCGCCAAGTTGAAAACCCCTGATATAATAATAATACTAACAAATGGGGTTAATTACCGCCAAGTTGAGAACCCCTGAAATGATAATAATAGTAATACTAATAAATGGGGTTAATTACCGCCAAGTTGAGAACCCCTGAAATGATAATAATAGTAATACTAATAAATGGGGTTAATTACCGCCAAGTTGAAAACCCCTGATATGATAATAATAGTAATACTAATAAATGGGGTTAATTACCGCCAAGTTGAAAACCCCTGATATAATAATAATAATAATACTAACAAATGGGGTTAATTACCGCCAAGTTGAGAACCCCTGAAATAATAATAAATGGGGTTAATTACTGCCAAGTTGAGAACCCCTGAAATACTAATAATAATAAATGGGGTTAATTACCGCCAAGTTGAAAACCCCTGAAATAATAATAATAATAATAATAAATGGGGTTAATTACCGCCAAGTTGAAAACCCCTAAAATAATAATAATAATAATAATAAATGGGGTTAATTACCGCCAAGTTGAAAACCCCTGAAATAATAATAATAATAATAATAAATGGGGTTAATTACCGCCAAGTTGAAAACCCCTAAAATAATGATTATCAAGATTATATTAAGTTAGTCAGGAATTTGTAACAAAATATTTATTGCACGATTTCTCAAGGAAATTCAACCGCCAAAATAGGTTCTGGTCAATTTATATGACGACACAATATAAGGTACAACCCAACTTTATATTTGATATCCCTTCTATAAAATATCACAATCTGTAAAACTCGACGTCTAGATACCTTTAACAGTAGAAAGTATAAAGCCTAGTGTTTTACTCGAGTTGACATATCCAACAACCAACATCTACGACTACTAACATCTACGACTACCAACATCTATCTAGTTTGTGATATCATCATTCACTGGAAGTGTGCGTTACCTTGACATCTACCAACAACTATCTAGTCTGTGATATCAGCATCCCCTGGAAGCGAACGTTAACTTGTCATCTACCAACAACTATCTAGTTTGTGATATAATCATTCACTGGAAGCGAACGTTAACTTGTCATCTATCAACAACTACCTAGTCTGTGATATCAGCATCCCCTGGAAGCGAACGTTAACTTGTCATCTACCAACAACTATCTAGTTTGTGATATCATCATTCACTGGAAGCGAACGTTAACCTGTCATCTACCAACAACTACCTAGTTTGTGATATCAGCATCCCATAGAAGCGCACTTTAACTTGTCATCTACCAACAACTACTTAGTTTGAGACATCAGCATCCCTGGAAGCGAACATTAACTTGTCATCTACCAACAGCTATCTAGTCTGTGATATCAGCATCAACTGGAAGCGAACGTTAACTTGTCATCTACCAACAACTACATAGTTTGCGATATCAGTTCACTGGAAGCGAATGTTAACTTGTCATGTACCAACAACTACATAGTTTGTGATATCAGCATCCCCTGGAAGCGAACGTTAACTTGTCATGTACCAACAACTACATAGTTTGTGATATCAGCATCCCCTGGAAGCGAACGTTAACTTGTCATCTACCAACAACTACATAGTTTGTGATATCAGCATCCCCTGGAAGCGAATGTTAACTTGTCATCTACCAACAACTACATAGTTTGTGATATCAGCATCCCCTGGAAGCGAACGTTAACTTGGCATCTACCAACAACTACATAGTTTGTGATATCAGCATCCCCTGGAAGCGAACGTTAACTTGTCATCTACAACAAATACCTAGTTTGTGATATCAGCATGCCCTGGAAGCGAACGTTAACTTGTCATCTACCAACCAACTACCTAGTTTGCGACATCAACATCAACTGGAAGCGAACGTTAACTTGTCATCTATCAACAACTACCTAGTTTGTGATATCAGCATCCCCTGGAAGCGAACGTTAACTTGTCATCTACCAACATCTACCTAGTTTGTGATATCAGCATCCCTTGGAAGCGAACGTTAACTTGTCATCTACCACAACTACCTAGTTTGTGATATCAGCATCCCTTGGAAGCGAACGTTAACTTGTCATCTACCAACATCTACCTAGTTTGTGATATCAGCATCCCCTGGAAGCGAACGTTAACTTGTCATCTATCAACAACTACCTAGTTTGTGATATCAGCATCCCCTGGAAGCGAACGTTAACTTGTCATCTATCAACAACTACCTAGTTTGTGATATCAACATCCCCTGGAAGCGAGCGTTAACTTGTCATCTACCAACAACTACTTAGTTTGTGATATCAGCATCCCCTGGAAGCGAACGTTAACTTGTCATCTACCAACAGCTATCTAGTTTGCGATATCAGCATTCACTGGAAGCGAACGTTAACTTGTCATCTACCAACAGCTATCTAGTTTGCGATATCAGCATTCACTGGAAGCGAACGTTAACTTGTCATCTACCAACAACTACAGAGTTTGCGATATCACTTTAACTTGTTATCTACCAACAACTACCTAGTTTGTGATATCAGCATTCACTGGAAGCGAACGTTAACTTGTCATCTACCAATAACTACTAACAACTACCTAGTCTAAGAAGCGATCGTTAACTTGTCATCTACCATCTGGTAAACATTTTAAAACAAATTTTCGCTCCAGTTCAAGTTTTAAGGTAAGGTAATTTTTATCATTTAATATGAGCAGTTCGTAGTAGTTATAAAGATAATATTTAAATAGAATAGATAACAAAAACTAAAATATAAAAACTAATCGATTGTTTAACTTGTACTTGTTGATATTTGTTCTATAAAATAACTTGGGATCAAACCGATACCAGTCGTTCGGATCCTTTGTCAGTTCGAAATAGGAAATAATAGTAGATAGCCGCTTTCCTGACGAAATTCCCCTCATTGCACACGTGTCTAATGTTCATAACACTGTTTCGTGACCTAATTTGATCAGAGCACACAAAACACATGTAGAAAAATATACACAAGTAGTGAGTAGGACGAGAGACACAAAGTATAAGAGATTTTACTCTTTAGTAAGATAAGAGACAACATGGAAGTCGGTATATTTAATACATGAAAACATGTGGCAAGTAACTTTTTTGTCGGGCAAGTATATTTTGGATGTTACTTGGCCGACATAAAAAGTTAATGTTGAGCCCTGGTCGATATATCTGTCCCTATTCTAGCCTCTGAAAGATGTTTGGACAGAAGTCGACAGTTCCGATCAGTGAACTTTTATCGAAACAAACAACTTTTTATGACGTGTTTCCTGGTGATAAGAATTCAATGTATTTTCATAGATAAATAAAGTAAGAACAAAATCTGACAGTATTGCTCGGGAGACGTGGCTAGATCCATAGGCGTACGAGCTGGGGGTGCAGGCAGATGGCGAGAAGTTTTTGGAATTAGGGGTTGGGTGGGGGTCGACTTGTCGGGCAAATATATTTCGTTGTCGGGCAAATTAGCATTAGTTGTCGGGCAAATTGGTTTTGCCCCCCCCCCCCCCCGTTCAACCCCCGTCCCGTACGCCTATGGCTAGATCCCACAGTAGAGGCTAAAAAACAAAAATTGAATTTAAAATTCGTCTGAGTGATTATTTTTGGATACCTACTGACCTGATATCTTCTAGAGAGACTCATAACGTTCACAGAATTGTCAAGTAATACATAGCATTATATTTAATAATTCGGGAGAACTTTTGCATTCTATTCTTATTTTATGAGAATATCGGTTCAACAATTATTACAGCTTTCGAGTTGCGCTCGAAACTGTATTGTTTCCATTCATTTTTTTATATGTTTTTATTTAATTTTTTTTGTAAATGTTGTCAGAGTACCTAGCAAAAACTGTAATACTTAAAACATTTTTTACATTGGGTAAAAGATTCGAGACCGCGGAATTACCTAATGAATATATTTCCAGACATTTAATTCCGACCGGAAACGGTATGGCGGAAAACTGCTTAAATTTTAGCAATCGGCCATTAATTGTTTAATATTTGTTTGATTTTCGTAAAATGTATTTTGTGTAATCTTGAGAGAACTTCTCAGCAGACATCGATTTCAGAAATTTGAAATTCGTAAATTTTATCAATAACCTTTTGTACCGAATTTCGGTCAAAATTCAAACTTCTTTAATTTTTTTTCGATTTGCATGAAAATTGGTGGGTGGGTAGAACCCAAATTATCGATTAAGATTCCCTAAAAAAAATTCCGAAACATTCTGAAATTTCCCAAAAATGTCAAAAATCACAAAAATCAGAGTTTTCGGATTGATATTTCATGGAATTTGCACCATTAATATCTTCATTTTGTACACTTGCCGTATATGCAAATTCCTAACCGTTCAGCCGCCATCTTAAAAAAAGCAAAATATCGCAAAAATACAACTCCTCAACCATTTTTAATCCGATTTTTTTCAAACTTGATTTAATTGTAATTTGTTTTTGAATTTTGAATTTGTCTTTGCACAATCTTCATTCAAAGTTTTTTGTGATAGGCCTTGAATATCAAGGCTTATAACTTTTGACCTGCAACATACATTTTTGGACCAAACGATTCGTCTTTGGCTACACTTTCATTTGATACCAACATTTATAATTTTGGTTAATTACTTTTGATTTTATGGTGTTTTGAAAATAAACAATTTTTGATTTACTTTAAATTGTTCAATTTCAAGATATACGATTTTAATATTCATGATTTTGTTCTTCTGACTTCTATTTAACTTACAGAAAAAAATGCGAACAAATTCACAGCTTTAAAATAATATATAAATCATTTTGCATTGACAAAATTCAACATTGTTTTTAGAATAAGATATACTCTTATTACATGAGATTATAAAGGGGTTATAAGCATTACGTAACACAAGTATCTAGGCCATTAAAGTGTTATCTCGTCAAACCATTCTACTACACCACCCTAGTCTCTACACATCTAAGCTTTATCAAATTATAGATAGATATAGGTGTTTTGAAAATGAACAGTTTTAAAATTTCTGCAAAATTTTCAATTTGAAGATATTCTGATTATTTTAATATTCATATTTTTTTTTATTTGAGTTATATCGGGTGGGCCTAAAAAAGTGGCAACACACTTTAATATGATATTATGGAAAATGTATGGGAGCTATAATTTTGATATTACACACCCATCACAATATGGTAATTTGACATCTTCACTAGAAATTTCAGACCAAAAGACCAAATAGTGTTAATTTGCCAGCAATTTTAAAATTAGAGGTCAAAAAGAAAAATATCGAAGAATGTCAAATGTTATCTATCCGAACAATGACTATGTGTTTCAGCAGGATGGTGCAACTTCCCATACCAGCAATGCAACACAAAGTTACCCAAATGACGCGACCCCAAAGTTCATTAAAAAAGATGAGTGGCCCCCGCAGTCCCCTGATTGCAATCCCATGGACTTCACTGTGTGGGACTCTCTCTCAGAAAAAGTCTATGCGGATCGAACAAAGGTGTTCACGGAAAATGAACTAAAAGATCGAATTCGTGAAAAATGGAACGAAATCCCACAGGCAGAGATCAGAAAGTGTATTTCTTCATGGAAAAAACGATTGAGGGCTGTCTGCAATCAAGACGGTGGACACATTGATCACCTTTTCAAGTTTTCAACATTTGACATTCTTTGATATTTTTCTTTTTGACCTCTAATTTTAAAATTGCTGGCAAATTAACACTATTTGGTCTTTTGGTCTGAAATTTCTAGTGAAGATGTCACATTACTATATTGTGATGGGTGTGTAATATCAAAATTATAGCTCCCATACATTTTTCATAATATCATATTAAAGTGTGTTGCCACTTTTTTAGGCCCACCCGATATAAACTTACAGAAAAAATTCGAACAGATTTATAATGTACAAAATCACAGCTTAAAAAAATATATAAATCATTATGCATTACCGAAATTCAGCAAAATTTTTAAAATAAAATATACTCCAATTAGGCAAGATTATGATTTTACAAGGTGTTAACAGGATTATGTCCGTAAGTCACTTGCTTGTCATAAGCTGACTGTGGGCGTGGTCACTGAAGATCTTCAGGGTTGAGTCAATGGGTGTCTTTTTTTTAGCAGGAAATGTTAAGAATTATCGTTTTCAGTTATCTGAGTCTCAAAACTTTCCAATGTTCGTCCCGCAGTCACTTAAGTTTTACATTCATCAGAAAATCGCGTTTCCATGAGTCAAATTCTCAATATTGTCTAGGAGAGATCCCCGACTTCAGGAAATCGTGTTTTTTTTTTCAAGACTTCCAATTGACGTTCTCGACAGCTCAGACTCTAATCAAATTATCTTAAACCCTGTCTGTAATTCGCGTCTAAATCTCTTCGTTTTTTTTTAGACATGATCTCTTTGACCCTATAGAAGTAATCTTTTTCTCGATTTTGCTATGTTTTAGTCGCACAGGCCCTCATACATGTAAACCTTAAATTCACCAGGAGATGTCAGTAAATCGTGTTTCAGAGAGTCAAATTCTCAAAACTTTCTAGAAGAGAAATCAGTAAATCGTGTTTCCAGACTTCCAATTGGCGATCTCGGCAGCAAAAAAAAAAAAAAAAAATTCGCCGGGAAATGTTTTTAATTGGCGTCTAATTCTCAAAATGTTTTCAGACAAGAACCCTTAGAACCTATAGAAATCTTGAACCTTAAATTCGTTGGAAAATATCTGGACCTTGTAACTGGAGGTGCCATTAAATAATAGATTAATTCTTATAATTTTTATACCCTGCATGTTTATATACATTGTTGTTAGTGTTAACCATTTAGTATATATATTATGTAACCGTTTGGATATCTGTATCATTGCCTGATGAAGACTAGTGAAACCTAGTTGAAACATTGCCTGTAATAAAGATAGTATTGGCATTCCATAAAATAGCGCCTTTTATAACATCATTTTATTCAGAAAATTTCAATTTTGACAAAGAATGGTTTCGCCAAATAGGGAAATCATCTGTATTCAATCCTGAGATCGTGTTTATCTTTTACGCAAAATAAATGTTTCATACAAAAACTGCTCGGAAGCTGACAAATCTGTGTCGAACAAGTCTAGTGTATTTTATAATCATGTTAAATCTATTTCTTTTAAAGATTTTGTTTTTACTAACGTGCTAGTGTTTTTCTATGTTGAACTACCCGCACAGACAATCTTTGATCATTCAATACTTTGATATTTTGCAGAGCGAAATTTCCCAGTACACAGTTTGTTTTTATAGCCTTAAAGGGCCATTCTGCTTTTTTGAAAAAAGTTTCCATTATCAAAAAAACATCGCAAATATTACCTGAAAGTATTTCTAAAGTATGCTCATTATATCTATGTACCTTCTTGATCAAACTGAATTGTTTTTAAAGGGTTAATTAAAAACAGGGAGTACTAATTGTTAATTAAGCAGTTTGACCTAGTTTTTTGTCTTTGGCTTAATAATGGCTCGATATTTTAACTGAAACCTTTACAATATATAGTCAAGACATTTCTCTACAATTAGGCGTTTATTTTACTCAAAGCCGTTCAGTAGTTTTCTATCAGCGTCCAAAAAACATAACACACTTAAAAACATTACGTAAGGTTTTTAAATATTTTGGTATGATTTTAGCGTTTAAAAATTAATGGCTGGATTGTTTTGGTTAAAACTTTCAGATACATTAAAGGACACATAGATAGAGATTTTGGTATATTGACAAATTTGGGCAAAAAAAAATTGACCTGAAATAGTTCAGACTGTCCCGTTAAGTAATGTACACACTGGTAACATTTTCGATAACATGATGGCCAACAATATTGGCAAAAGAATATTTGTTCCTGCATACACACGACAACATGTTATCATTCATTGGTGGCGACTCTAGTTGATATGGTGAACATAAGGACTAAATATTCGCAACCATTACATGAGCTAATTTCCATGGCGTTTTTCTGATCTACGCCTACACAATGATGATTTGTAAAATGTAAGGAAATTTGAGTTTATAATTTATAATTTATTTTTCAGCATACGTTACTTGTCCTTACAATACTGCCTTCTGTATATAAAGTTGATATTTACAGGTGAGGTAATTTACTTTAATAACACCACAATCACTTCTTTCTTTCAATCAACACCCCCCCCCCCCCCCCCCTTCTTTTAGAACTTTTAGTTTATATTTATAATTTATTTTTCAGAATACGTTACCTGTCCTTACAATACTGCCTTCTTTATATAAAGTTGATATTTACAGGTGAGGTAATTTACTTTAATAACACCACAATCACTTCTTTCTTTCAATCAACACCCCCCCCCCCCCCTTCTTTTAGAACTTTTAGTTTATATTTATAATTTATTTTTCAGAATACGTTACCTGTCCTTACAATACTGCCTTCTTTATATAAAGTTGATATTTACAGGTGAGGTAATTTACTTTAATAACACCACAATCACTTCTTTCTTTCAATCAACACCCCCCCCCCCCTTCTTTTAGAACTTTTAGTTTATATTTATAATTTATTTTTCAGAATACGTTACCTGTCCTTACAATACTGCCTTCTGTATATAAAGTTGATATTTACAGGTGAGGTAATTTACTTTAATAACACCACAATCACTTCCTTCTTTCAATCACTAACTCTCTTTCCCCCCCCCCCCCCTCCTTCTTTTAGAGCTTTCAGTTTATATTTATAATTTATTTTTCAGAATACGTTACCTGTCCTTACAATACTGCCTTCTTTATATAAAGTTGATATTTACAGGTGAGGTAATTTACTTTAATAACGCCACAATCACCTCCTTCTTTCAATCACCCACTCTCTTCCCCTTCTTTTAGAACTTTTAGTTTATATTTTTAATTTATTTTTCATTTTTCAGCATACGTTACCTGTCCTTACAATACTGCATTCTGTATATAAAGTTGATATTTACAGGTGAAGTAATTTACTTTAATAACACCACAATCACTTCTTTCTTTCAATCAACACCCCCCCCCCCCCCCTTCTTTTAGAACTTTTAGTTTATATTTATAATTTATTTTTCAGAATACGTTACCTGTCCTTACAATACTGCCTTCTTTATATAAAGTTGATATTTACAGGTGAGGTAATTTACTTTAATAACACCACAATCACTTCTTTCTTTCAATCAACACCCCCCCCCCCCCCCCTTCTTTTAGAACTTTTAGTTTATATTTATAATTTATTTTTCAGAATACGTTACCTGTCCTTACAATACTGCCTTCTGTATATAAAGTTGATATTTACAGGTGAGGTAATTTACTTTAATAACACCACAATCACTTCCTTCTTTCAATCACTAACTCTCTTCCCCCCCCCCCCCTCCTTCTTTTAGAGCTTTCAGTTTATATTTATAATTTATTTTTCAGAATACATTACCTGTCCTTACAATACTGCCTTCTTTATATAAAGTTGATATTTACAGGTGAGGTAATTTACTTTAATAACACCACAATCACTTCCTTCTTTCAATCACTAACTCTCTTCCCCCCCCCCCCCTCCTTCTTTTAGAGCTTTCAGTTTATATTTATAATTTATTTTTCAGAATACGTTACCTGTCCTTACAATACTGCCTTCTTTATATAAAGTTGATATTTACAGGTGAGGTAATTTACTTTAATAACACCACAATCACTTCTTTCTTTCAATCAACACCCCCCCCCCCCCACCCTTCTTTTAGAACTTTTAGTTTATATTTATAATTTATTTTTCAGAATACGTTACCTGTCCTTACAATACAGCCTTCTGTATATAAAGTTGATATTTACAGGTGAGGTAATTTACTTTAATAACACCACAATCACTTCCTTCTTTCAATCACTAACTCTCTTCCCCCCCCCCCTCCTTCTTTTAGAGCTTTCAGTTTATATTTATAATTTATTTTTCAGAATACGTTACCTGTCCTTACAATACTGCCTTCTTTATATAAAGATGATATTTACAGGTGAGGTAATTTACTTTAATAACACCACAATCACCTCCTTCTTTCAACCACCCACTCTCTCCCCTTCTTTTAGAACTTTTAGTTTATATTTATAATTTATTTTTTAGAATACGTTACCTGTCCTTACAATACTGCCTTCTGTATATAAAGTTGATATTTACAGGTGAGGTAATTTACTTTAATAACGCCACAATCCCCTCCTTCTTTCAATAACCCACTCTCTTCCCTTCTTTAAGAACTTTTAGTTTATATTTATAATTTATTTTTCAGCATACATTACCTGTCCCTACAATACTGCCTTCTTTATATAAAGTTGATATTTACAGGTGAGGTAATTTACTTTAATAACGCCACAATCACCCCCTTCTTTCAATCAACACCCCTCCCCTTCTTTCTTTATATAAAATAGATATTTACAGGTGAGGTAATTTACTTTAAGAACGCCACAACTCTCTTTCAGACTCCCCCACACAACCTTAATTTTTAAGACACCTCTTCCCTTTTCTATCGCCCCAACAGGAAGATTACTTAACCAATCTCTACCCCTATCGGTGTTTTTGGTTTAAACTGTCTTTAAATAAATGTTTTTATTTTTTGTAACTTTAGTCGAATATTTTTAACTTTGAAATTGTATCATATTTTGATTCTAATCTTCTATGAAGTGATCATAGAAAAAGTATATTCTTTTCATGTGTTCTTTGTCAGTGTTCCTATAGGAGAGTATCTTCTATAACATCCAATATTAAAACTGAAACATGGCTAAATTATGCTAAATGTATAAATATACATATATTAGTTTACAAGTATATTATATAGACAAATGGGCCTTAAAGTCTTATGATGTACATTATATAATGTTAGATTGTATACCGACGCTCAAAGTATGTGGTACTGCGGCTGATATTGAAGAACATTGCAGCTAGACAAAGTTCGAACACCGCCAAGCGACTAGTAAAATGTAAGGAAATTTGAGTTTATATTTATAATTTATTTTTCAGCATACGTTACCTGTCCTTACAATACTGCCTTCTTTATATAAAGTTGATATTTACAGGTGAGGCAATTTACTTTTAAGAACGCCATAACCCCATCCTTCTTTCAATTAACACCCCCCCCCCCCCTCTCCTTCTTTAAGATACCCCAATAAAAAGATGACTGCATCAGTTCTGTTAATTACCCTCGTTCTAGCAAGCTTCTAGTAATAGTAAACTAAAGATCCGGTTAGAGTCATTGCGAGGACTTATTGCCTTTGAATATGTATTTTGATTTTTATAACTCGTTTTGAGAATATTATTTCAAACCGTGGTTTTTGGCAACTGAAAATATGTGACAAAAAACATTAATGCTCCAAAATTTTTTTGAACATGTTTTTTTTCTTAAAATTTTTGAAAATGGTATTTTTGTCCTGTAACGGAGTTGATTATAATGTTTATTATAGAATATTTCAATAAAATTAAATAATCAAAAATCTCGTTCAGAACATGACAAAATCGATAGCAAAAATAGTACAGTAGAGGACTTTCCATACGAGAAGTACAATCAGGTGTTTCGAAAAGAGTAAGCATAGACTGCTTCGCGCATGACACGGCCAATAATAGATAGGTTAAAATCACGTGGTGCAACCAGATCAATTCATGTCTGACGTATCAAATCTACCAAAATGCAAGAAGCAGATTCATCATATTTGACAAGGAGTTCAATCATATAAAAGAAGGGAGAAAACTTCATAGAAAAAACAAGTGTTGTTTCTTATATCAAATTCATGTTTGTTTATTTAACTACATGAAACTACCTGTCATAGATTCTTGAAGATTAATAACAAAACACAAGACAATATTATGTAATATAACACACTACGATAATACATTTAGAGACATAACGTTTCAACACAATATACACGTTTCGTCATCAGATGTAATGGCAAGAGAATGCTTGCTGATTACCTGCTCCATGACTTCACATTGTTACCTTACTTGTAAATTAGCTTTCATCTATTGTTTCTCTTAATCTTCATATTGTTTCTTGTTGGTATATATTTTGTTATGCTTTATTCTCTTGCCATTACATCTGATGACGACACGTGTATCTTGTGTTGAAACGTTATGTCCCTAAATGTATTAAAGAAATGTGTTGTATTCTATCTTCTATAACACCCAATATTAAAACTGAAACTTGGCTAAATTATGCTAAATGTATAAATACACTATAAATTAGCTTACAAGTATATTATATAGAAAAATGGACCTAAAACGCTCATGATGTATATAATGTTAGATTGTATACCGACGCTAAAGGAACGTGGTACTGGGGCTGATATTAAAGAACATTGCAGACATTCCTCTTTTCTCAATTTACAAAATACTAGACCAAGTTTCAACACCGCCAAGCGACATGTACAATGTATTGAACTTTTAGTTTATATTTATAATTTATTTTTCAGCATACGTTACCTGTCCTTACAATACTGCCTTCTTTATATAAAGTTGATATTTACAGGTGAGGTAATTTACTTTAATAACACCACAATCACTTCCTTCTTTCAATCAACACCCCCCCCCCCCTTCTTTTAGAACTTTGAGTTTATATTTATAATTTATTTTTCAGCATACGTTACCTGTCCTTACAATACTGCCTTCTTTATATAAAGTTTTTTAATCTCCCTCTTGTAATTATCTTCTCTCCCTTTCCATCACCCCAATAAAGGAAGATGAACAAAAACAATAACTCTTGTTCGAATTAACAAATTTCAATTCAAAATTTACACAGCTCGTTTAGGTTGAAGTAGTTAATTGTACATGTAGTTTTCTTTATAGAGGCAATCTAATACTATATGACAACGTACCCCATAATCTTTGACAACCAACCATACTATCTATGGGGAAGCTTGTTTCACTTTTTGTGACTTTTTTGTAAAACAAAACTAACATATTTTAAGTAAAGTTATACCAATAAAATACATATTTATATATCGGGTGGGCCTAAAGTAATGTCCCAACTTTTGACCTTCACTATTTTCCAAAGCATTTACTCAAATGGACTGAAATTTTGCATATGATTAGTTTTTTATATTATCTACCTTTGGTGCGAGTTTGAGTGATATAGCATTATAACCTTTAAATGGCATACAAAACAAAACCTAAAAATTCAATGCCGGAGTCTTCTGAAATTATCCTTGCATAATAATAATAATAATAATATCTTTATTACAAATGGGTAGAAAATTAGGCCATACATTACCGATGAGCATCAAGATAATCCTGAATACCCAACGATAGGCCTGTCTTCCATTCTGCCCCTTATAGACAATACAACCATACACAAATTAACAAACAAACACCACAATAACCAATTATTACAAGGATGACAAAATTATATGTACAGTTTATAGCTATAATGATGTATATCTTATTTATGAGAAGTAAAAAAAAAAAAAAAATAAAAATTATAAATGTACAAATTTTATCAAAAATGCAAACAAGTTTACAAGATTGAAAGTTTTAATACAAATTTAGCCAAATTTGAAAGCCAAAATGGTCAGTTTATGTGCTGCGAGCGGGCTACCGAACCCCAATCCATTTTATAATCATTGGAGGGGGAGGTAGGATTTGTCCAGGCTCAAGACCAGCTTAAGGATGTTAACTCATCCTCTGACAGTATGATTTTTGAATTTGCCAAATGGAACTAGTCAAAAACATGCACAAGACATAAAAGATGAAAACAAAGTAAATATTATTTGAGTCGTCAACTTCAGTGTAAAACATCTGTAAGAGATCAAAACAACTGTAAATCTGTATTAGTGATCTTTTAATACAAAAACACAAAATTATTGATTAAGGTGTGAAAAAAGTATAATAGAATTCACCATATACCATGGACTACTAGAAACATAATATTTAATGTACTATAAAGCAACAAACAAGAATTAGAGAAAATATTGAAAAACCTGTATGTTAATCATCTCTTACATGTAAGGATATTAGTTTCTTAAAATTAGACGCATTTATGGCCTTTTTTATAGATTCTGGAAGAGAGTTCCATAGAACAGCCCCAGAATATCTTGAACTGTTTTTAACAATTTCAAGATTAGGTCTGTACACATTTAGTCTTTTATTGAGGGATTCATAATTAGTGTTGTTAAATAAAAATAAGTCATTAAGATACTTCGGAAATTGTTTGTTTAGAATTTTAAAGATAAAAAAGGATTTGTTTCGAACAAATCTTTCTGAAATAGAAAACAAATTTAACTGTCTCAATCCGGGGGCAAGGTTTTATGTATGCTGAACGCCTAGGATAATTTTGAAAGCCCTATTTTGTTGTCTTATAAGTTTATTTATTGACAGCTTATCACAAGAGTCCCATATTGGAGAACAATAGTCGATATAAGATTGAAAATGAGCATTATTAAATAGAACCAAATATTTAGTTGGTATAAGGTATTTCAATTTTCGCAGTTGAAAAATTTTCTGATTTAGAATTTTGGATACAAGTATTGCATGATCGGTCTAGGTGAAGTTGTGATCAATAAAAATACCAAGAAGTTTAAAGGAAGAAACGGTTTCTATATCTACACTGTTTACAGTCAGTTTTATAGAATTAACCAGTAGCTGCCTTCTCGGGAGGGGGGGGGGGGGTTGTTATTAACATAGCTTTAGTTTTATTTGCATTTATAATCATGGAATTAGCTTCGCACCATTTCACAACAGAATTAGTTTCAGATTGAAGTTTTAATTGTTTCTCATTAATAGATTTAGCAGCAGTGTAGACTGTTGTGTCATCAGCAAACAAGTCACAATTGGAGGCTATATGAAAAGAGAGATCATTTATAAACAAATTAAACAAAAAAGGTCCTCATATAGACCCCTGTGGTACACCATGGCTTATTTCTAACTGAGAAGACAATATACCATTGGCAAAAGTAGATTGTTTCCTGTTTGATAAATATGATTTCAAAAATTTGCTGGCATTGGGAGAAAATTTATAGATTTTGCATTTTTTAGTGAGTATTTCGTGATTTACCAAGTCGAAGGCCTTACGGAAATCGAAAAAAACCAAACCTGTTAGTAATCCTTCGTTAAGAGATCTATAAATATTATCTGTTATATTAGTTAAGGCTATTAAACAAGAACTAGGTGAAAATGAAAATATTTTTCATGAGGAACATGACTATTAACAAAATTACGTATAATATTATCATTTTCGACTGATGGCTGGGATACATTGTGTGAAGTTGTAGAAGTTGAGAGTAGCTGATCAGCAATTTGAGTAAAATAAGAATTTAATTTGTCGGAATTTGCTCTAGTTCACTATTTTTGTTATTAGAGGCAGTATTTATAGCATTCCAGATTTGTTAAGAATTATTTTTATCGGTTACAAGGTTTTGAATATATTTTGCCTTTGATCTACGTATCATACATTTAACTTCCTTTCGGATTTCCCTGTAATCATTAATATTATTATTTTTCTTATGGAGATCGCGTCTTTTTATCATTTGCAAAATATCATCAGTTAACCAATCTGGTTTTACGGCATTTTTAACACGTTTGATTCTTATAGGGGCATGGATATCTAAAATTGGTGTCATTATTTCATACCACTTGTTCAAGGCAAGTTCGGGATCGGTTAATTTTAAAACTGGATCAAAATTAGTCAATTGCAAATGAGAAAGGAAATCTTGTTCTTTAAAATTTTTGAAAGACCTATAGGTAATGGCGATATGTCTTGCCTTTGGTATTTTGACACCTTTTTTAAACCACGTAAAACATGTTGGATAATGATCAGTCAAAGAATAAACAGGTACATTAATTTCTACAATATGATTAACAGAGGATACTATTACATGATCAATAAGAGTGCTACTAGTCTCAGTGACCCGTGTAGGGGAAGTAATAATTTGGGTAAGATGATATTGGTTAAGAGTATCAGTCCAGGAAGTGTTCTTATTATTTAACGTATCTATATTTGTATCACCAAAGAGAATAATTTCAGAATTTTCAAGCCAAACAGAGTCCATCATGTCTTTAAAATGAGTATGCCAAACAACTTTGGATTCGGAGTTCCTATATAAACAGCAAATAAGCAAGGGAGCCGCCTGTTTTTTAAAACAGATTTCTAACCAAATACATTCTATTTCATTATGTTCTAGATCATATCGTCTCTTAAAATTAAAAACATTTCGCACATAAACCAATATTCCTGAGGAACTGTTCTTACAACGATCTCTTCGAAACGGAGAGTGAAATCCCTTTATCTTTAGTAAATGATCTGAGACAGAGTCATCTAAATGTGATTCAGTTGAGCCAAAAATATCAAAGTTTTCCAATAAAAGTTTTATTTGATCAAGTTTTTCGTAACAGTAATAACGCGAATTAAGATGGCCACAATGAAGTCCTTTGTTTGATAAAAAATTGTTCATATTTAAACAAATAGAAAAAATATACAGATAAAAAGAAGAAATAAAAAGGAATAATAAAAATATTAACTCACACTTCAATAAATCACACACAAATAATCAGAAAAAAAACCACTGTAATACTATAATTCTTTACGTCGCTTCTGGTCCTTTGCATCACTTCTCAAAATGAATCAACTAATGAATCCGTCATCCCATTACAAGCTCCTTAACTTATGTAGATTTATTCATGATGCTTTTATGCAAAGGTATTCATTAATAGATTAAGCTTCTTTATATATATATATTATTTATATACTGTGTTTTTCATTTTTACTTCTTTTATTGATTTATTGTAATATATATTGTGTTTTGTACATATATTATGTATTTATCTAAAATATCTTGATAATGTACTAGGCTATAGCAAGTATTTGCTTTGCTGAATAAAAACTGTAATACTCCGTAAATGGAAACAAAAGATATCTAGTTAAAATCCCCGCTTCATCAACCAAAAGGATACGCTGAAAAAAAAAAAAAACTATTTAGTAATTTGTTCTATAAGAGAACCATGGAGACGGTGGGAACGGTGGTGGTCTTCGTAAGCCAATACGTGCATGTGCAGGATGCCTGAAAGAATTGAAAATAGGAGATGAATTGGTGTATTTCGGATAGCTCGGATATTATATCTCATTGTAGATTGACTTTACTGCAGCTTGGTTTTTATACGCCCACATTGAAATGTGGTCGTATATTGTCGTCGTCCCTGTCCGTCTGTCCACAATTGGCTTGTGAACGCAATAGAGACCACAGTTTTGCTTGAATTTGAATAAAATTTTATGTGTAGGATTATATTAATAAGATCTCGGACAAGTTCGAATTTGGGTTCGATGCGACAAAACTTCACGGAGTTTTACACCCAAAATATGTTAAAAATGGCTTGTGAACGCGATAGAGACCACAGTTTTGGTTGGATTTGAATAAAATTGCGTATGTAGGATTATATTCATAAGATCTCGGACAAGTTCAAATTCCGGATCGATTCAACAAATATTTACGGAGTTTTACACCTAAAATATGTTATAAATGACTTGTGAATGCGAAAGAGACCACAGTTATCAAAAGATATAAACTATATTTTTGACAAGTTATATTTTTCATACGATGACACCAATTGGGGAATGCTCTTGATATACTAAAAAAATTTATAAGGAAGGTGGGCGTATATTGCTAGGCAACCACTTGTTATTAATTTAGCTAAAATAGAAGAACCTTTAAAGGGCCATTCTGCTTTTTTGAAAAAAAATTAAAATATCAAAAAAATTGCAAATGCTACCTGAGAGTATTTTTAAAGTATGCTTATTGTATCTCTATATCTTCTTGATCAAACTGAACTTGGTTTTAAAGGGTTAATTACAAACAGGGAGTACTTATTGTTAATTAAGAAATTTGACCAAGTTTTGGTGTTTGCCCTTTAAATGGCTCAATATTTCTAGCTGAAACCTTTTAAATACACAAGAGGGACATTTTTCTACAATTAGGCGTTTATTTTACTCAAATCCGTTCAGTAGTTTCCTATCAGCGTCCAAAAAACATAACACACTTAAAAACCTTACGTAAGGTTTTTAAAAATTTTAGCATGTTTTTAGCGTTTAAAAATTAACGGCTGGATTTTTTTAGTTAAAACTTTCAGATACATTAAAGGGCACATAGTTATAGATTTTGGTGTAAAGTTTTCACAAGTTTGAGCAAAAAAAATTTTGACCTAAAAAAAATTCAGACTGTCCCTTTAAGATTAATATGAACAGGATCACAATATAAATATTCTTTAATTAAGCCTTCTTTTGTTTTGAAATAATCACAAGTTTTAACAGTATTGTAATTTTTGTTGAGCAGATTGTTCAGAGTTTGAATTTTCTTATTATCTACATAGTTCCGTCTTGGAAGAAGTTCCAGAAAAGTAATTGAACTGGATGGGAATGTTTTAGCTATGACATCACACAATGAATTCAGATCGAAAGTTGCCTGTTCCAAATTAAAATTTCTATTAGACGCATCATTGGAGCCAATCAATAGAATAACGCTTTTCACATTTTTTCAGGATTTACATCTGGCAATAAAGTTAGTGACATCTGATATTTAACCCCTCTTATTGTTCGAACTTCCGTTTCACCATTTGGGTCCAATCTTTTAGGGGATATAAATTTCAACAAAGATGATCCTATCACCACATTTCGTAATCCTTGAAGAGGTTTAATGTTAATTGATTTGTCAGCTGGTCTATTGTTGATGATTGTTGGTATAGCTTGGTAAGAGGCAGATTTATTGCTGATCATTTTAGGGGAAACATGGGGTGAGCGGTCTGAATTTGAAGTCAGGCATGATGAAGATGATGATGATAATAACAGTCTGCTGGTTTCTACATTAGGATTAAGCACTTTACTGGGTGGATTTTTGTTCGACTTCAACATCTGTAATTCCTGAAATAAAGATTTGTTTTCTTGGCACGTTTGATGATACACAAATTTAAGTTCTTTAAGCTCTTTTTCAAGGTCCGTTTTATCTTCTCTGCTCCTAGATTCTATTTCAAGTATTTGTTCGGTCAAAAGTTTAATTTGTTTGTCTTTCGGACATAATTGAATAGGGTCAACACGATTCTGTACGGCAGGGGACACGGAATATTTTGGAAAAGTTAAATGTCGTCTTGGTAGAGTTAAAGGCAGACGCTTGGGGGTTTCAAAAACTGGGGTGGAAATTAGAGTGTCATTGTCAGCAGTTTGAATTCTAACAGATTCGGGTGTATTATTACAGTTCAATAAGGAAGATTTCACAACATTGTTCAGATCATCAGCTTTAACATCGTTCATTCTCTCCAAAATAGCAGGCAAATGACAGTCTAAAAACATGTTTTCACTTTGCATAGAGTTGTAGATTGTGTTCTCTGAACAAGTGCTGCCATTTATGTCAAGTGAAAGTATGTATAGTATTTGTTTATTCAATTGCAGGTTGTGTATTTGGTCAACATGAGTATAGAAGATGAGAGAAGAATCGGAAGAATTACAAGTTTAAGTTGTCAGAATGGATGATTTACATTTTCAAATTCTAATTCTTAGGTTATTTTAGGCATTATGTTTGTTTATTTTTTACCTGTTTGTTTTATTGATCATCAAATGTGATATTTTATATTTTCAAAGTCTATAATAAAAAGTTTCAACAAGTAAATGTAAGTTTCTTATTTGCGGAGAGAAATTTGTATATTCACTCAGTTAACTTTCTCAATCGACACAATCAACATAATTATGCAGTCTAAAGGCTAGCGCACACGAGAGCTCCCAGCTGAGCAAAATTTCATTCGTGGCTGTCAGCTCAGCTCGTAGCTGTCAGCTCAGCTCGTAGCTTTCGTCGGTTTCCGCGCACACGCTAAGCTTAGAGCTTTCATAGACTTGGTGTCGAGTCATAAATATCTAAAAATAACAAGCACACGTGACATTATAACGTGACTTAAACAAAATATCGGACGTTGACAACCCTTCGAATGATTCAGAATATGAAAAAAAATTATTTCTTCTTTTGCTGTTGCGTCCTTGCGATAATTGCTTCAGATACAAACTCACATATACCGATGGACGCAGGTATTTTTAGTTTGATGACGTGCTAGCACATGCGCTCCAGTTGAAAGTTGAAAGCTAAGAGCTTTCGACTGCGCACACGGTAAGGTATTTTTCATTCGAGGAAAAAATTATCAAACACGATAGATAATTTCCTTAACGCCTCGAATAAAAAAAACCTTACGTAAACTCCGCGCACACGAGAGCTACGAGCTGAGCTGACAGCCACGAATGAAATTTTGCTCAGCTGGGAGCTCTCGTGTGCGCTAGCCTTAACGCCTCGAATAAAAAAAACCTTACGTAAACTCCGTGCACACGAGAGCTACGAGCTGAGCTGACAGCCACGAATGAAATTTTGCTCAGCTGGGAGCTCTCGTGTGCGCTAGCCTTTACACTATTTTGTTTCTCAGGAAACTCGATCACGTCCGGGAAGGTCTCAGCATGAATCCAGATTTTCTAACGTAATCTCAATCCATAAATTAAAGCATATTCGAGGATCGATTTGGTCTTTGAATTAATGAGCCATCAGATTTTCTAGAGCTGCCAAAAAATCACACAATCCCGTATACATAATGAAACGACACCAGAAAAAAATTGGCAACGGGTGCCGGATAACGTCATGTTGTAGCCGTGTCGTACCGTTAAGACCCTATCTCATATTCACGAATGAACACGTTTTCTTTAAATCGTGTTAGTACGTATGAAGGGCGCACTCATTTGTGTTTAGTCTTGGTTGGTTGTGAACGGTCGTATGGGTGGACGACGAAGCTCAGCTTAAATCGTATTTAAATTTTTCAATGCAAAACTTTAGAACACGATTTATAAAGCCTAGCTCAATAATCGTATGCAGGTCGTATGAAAAACGTGTTCAATGGTATGAAAATCGTATGAAAATGGTGTTCAGTCGTATGAAGATCGTGTTCAGAAGCTTTCAGTCGTGTTGGGGAGCGTGTAAAGAAACTTATACACGACCTTCATACGTTTTAACACGATTCAACCCACTTTTATACGCCTTTCATACGACTTCTATATGCCTGAACACGAAATCCATACGTTTTTCTTACGACCGAAAAAGTCAATCACATGCCTGAGAGGGGGCTTGGAAAAACCCTGAAACTGAAAGCTCATTACACAGCCATGCGGAACCTCAGGGGGCCGAAACGGAAGCTCTTCTAAACTTTCCAAACATCCTCCACCACCAACCATAGATCAACATCCACCTGGTACCAAGGAACAAGCAAAAATATGTCGTATGATCTTGCTCAGTCGTATGGAGTTCGTGTTTTTTTTTGTAGTCGTATTAACGATTCGTGTTTAACCGTACTATGGCCATAGCAGTCGTGTTGATTCGTGTGTCGTATTTGGTCGTGTTAAATCGTGTTGTATCGTATTCACATCTTATGACGGCCGTATAAGTGTCGTGTGCAGTCGTATGATTGTCATATGAGTGTCGTGTTCAGTCCTATGAGGGTCGTGGAGGGTTGGGGATTAATATGGAGATCACGTTCATTCATCCATTAGTCCTTGCTCAGGTTCAAACTTTTTCGAAATCAGGTAGGCATATTTTACATGTCCGTGTTTGATTTAAAACTAAACAATATGTCAGTCTAATTAAAATCAGACCCTAATTTCGTTCGTTCGTTTTTTTTTAAATCCGGTTTTTTAACCAAGACCCTAATTTCGTTCGTTCGTTTTTTTTTAAATCCGGTTTTTTAACCACTACATTTGGGTCTGAGAACGTCGCGCTTTGCCAGCCGTTCAGGATAACTTTGACCTTACCTTGATAAACATGACCTGATAAACTAGTCTACAGCACTTAGGAATCCTAAAATGCACCTATTGTTCGCGAACAAAATCCCAGCGCGGGAGAGGGCAAAGATCTGATTGGTTAAAACAAAGGCCATTAAGGTTAGGTCAAAGTTAACCTGAACGGCTGGCAAAGCGCGACGTTCTCAGATCCAAATGTAGTGGTTAAAAAACCGGATTTAAAAAAAAACGAACGAACGAAATTAGGGTCTGATTTTAATTAGACTGAACAATATGTAGTTCTCTGGTGAATAGTCCATGTATTAAAAAAAAAACATCTCATACCAAAAACGTTTGGCCCCAGGGTCTTTATTAAAAAATACATTCTTGGAATAATTTACAATAACAAATTAGAGCTAGAGAAAACGTTCATGTCCACCATTTGTTAAATGTATCTGACACGTTCCTGTTATTATTTGTATTTAACTAATACGCTTCATAATCACAGTCCTATTACAAACACTTTTATAATCTGATGTCGAAATTCAAGCACTAATCATCATCTCTGTTTAATTCAGCCCTAAAAAATAAAAAAGATTTAAAAAAAAATAACTACATGCATATAAATTATATGTCAACAAACATGGCCCTCCATTGTTAACATTAGCATCATAACGGTGCTTGGCGGGAAATTTTAAAAGCAGAAATTCCGACACATCACACCTAGTAGAATCTATAGAATATTTATATATCTTAATAATAAGCCTAGTTTAAAAGTGGCAAAACATATTTGAGGGTGTGGCTGTGATGTCGACAAAATAGTTTAAGGTTCTTGAATATAGGCTGCAGTGGGGTGTTTCAGGTGCAGTTTTCGGATTAAAAGCAAAAATTCTGACATATCACACCTAGTAGGATCTAAAGAATATTTATATATCTTAATATTAAGCCTAGTTTAAAAGTGGCAAAACATGTTTTAGGGTGGCTGTGATGTCGACAAACGTAGTCTATGGTTCTTTAATATAGGCTATAGCGGGGTGTTTCAGGTGGAGTTTTCGGATTAAAAGCAGAAATTCCGACATATCACACCTAGTAGAATCTAAAGAATATTTATATATCTTAATATTAAGCAATGTTTAAAAGTGGCAAAACATGTTTGAGGGTGGCTGTGATGTCGACAAACGTAGTCTATAGTTCTCTAATATGGGCTAAAGTGGGGTGTTTCAAGTGGAGTTTTCGGACTAAAAGCAGAAATTCCGACATATCACACCTAGTAGAATTTAAAGATTATTTATATATCTTAATATTAAGCCATGTTTAAAAGTGGCAAAACATGTTTGAGGGTGGCTGTGATGTCGACAAACGTAGTCTATAGTTCTCTAATATGGGCTAAAGTGGGGTGTTTCAAGTGGAGTTTTCGGATTAAAAGCAGAAATTCCGACATATCACACCTAGTAGAATTTAAAGAATATTTATATATCTTAATATTAAGCCTAGTTTAAAAGTGGCAAAACATGTTTAAGGGTGGCTGTGATGTCGACAAAATAGTCTATGGTTACTTAATATGGGCTATAGTGGGGTGTTTCAAGTGAAGTTTTCGGATTAAAAGCAGAAATTCCGACATATCACACCTAGTAGAATCTAAAGAATATTTATATATCTTAATATTAAGCCATGTTTAAAAGTGGCAAAACATGTTTGAGGGTGGCTGTGATGTCGACTAAACAGTCTATGGTTACTTAATATGGGCTATAGAGGGGTGTTTCAGGTGAAGTTTTCGGATTAAAAGCAGAAATTCTGACATATCACACCTAGTAGAATTTAAAGATTATTTATATATCTTAATATTAAGCCATGTTTAAAAGTGGCAAAACATGTTTGAGGGTGGCTGTGATGTCGACAAACGTAGTCTATGGTTCTTTAATATAGGCTATAGTGGGGTGTTTCAGGTGGAGTTTTCGGATTAAAAGCAGAAATTCCGACATATCACACCTAGTAGGATCTAAAGAATATTTATATATCTTAATATTAAGCCTAGTTTAAAAGTGGCAAAACATGTTTGAGGGTGGCTGTGATGTCGACAAACGTAGTCTATGATTACTTAATATGGGCTATAGTGGGGTGTTTCAGATGGAGTTTTCGGATTAAAAGCAGAAATTCCGACATATCACACCTAGTAGAATCTAAAGAATATTTATATATCTTAATATTAAGCCTAGATTAAAAGTGGCAAAAAATGTTTGAGGGTGGCTGTGATGTCGACAAACGTAGTCTATAGTTCTTTAATATGGGCTAAAGTGGGGTGTTTCAAGTGGAGTTTTCGGATTAAAAGCAGAAATTCCGACATATCACACCTAGTAGAATTTAAATATTATTTATATATCTTAATATTAAGCCATGTTTAAAAGTGGCAAAACATGTTTGAGGGTGGCTGTGATGTCGACAAGCGTAGTCTATGGTTACTTTATATGGGCTATAGTGGGGTGTTTCAGGTGGAGTTTTCGGATTAAAAGCAGAAATTCCGACATATCACACCTAGCAGGATCTAAAGAATATTTATATATCTGAATATTAAGCCTAGTTTAAAAGTGGCAAAACATGTTTAAGGGTGGCTGTGATGTCGACAAACGTAGTATATGGTTACTTAATATGGGCTATAGTGGGCAGTTTCAGGTGGAGTTTTCGGATTAAAAGCAGAAATTCCGACATATCACACCTAGTAGAATCTAAAGAATATTTATATATCTTAATATTAAGCAATGTTTAAAAGTGGCAAAACATGTTTGAGGGTGGCTGTGATGTCGACAAACGTAGTCTATAGTTCTCTAATATGGGCTAAAGTGGGGTGTTTCAAGTGGAGTTTTCGGATTAAAAGCAGAAATTCCGACATATCACACCTAGTAGAATCTAAAGAATATTTATATATCTTAATATTAAGCCTAGTTTAAAAGTGGCAACACATGTTTGAGGGTGGCTGTGATGTCGACAAACGTAATCTATGGATAATGAATATAAGCTATAGTGGGGTGTTTCAGGTGGAGTTTTTCGGATTAAAAGCAGAAATTCCGACATATCACACCTAGTAGAATCTAAAGAATATTTATATATCTTAATATTAAGCCATGTTTAAAAGTGGCAAAACATGTTTGAGGGTGGCTGTGATGTCGACTTAACATTCTATGGTTACTTAATATGGGCTATAGAGGGGTGTTTCAGGTGAAGTTTTCGGATTAAAAGCAGAAGTTCTGACATATCACACCTAGTAGAATTTAAAGATTATTTATATATCTTAATATTAAGCCATGTTTAAAAGTGGCAAAACATGTTTGAGGGTGGCTGTGATGTCGACAAACGTAGTCTATGGTTCTTTAATATAGACTATAGTGGGGTGTTTCAAGTGGAGTTTTCGGATTAAAAGCAGAAATTCCGACATATCACATCTAGTAGAATCTAAAGAATATTTATATATCTTAATATTTAGCAATGTTTAAAAGTGGCAAAACATGTTTGAGGGTGGCTGTGATGTCGACAAAATAGTCTATGGTTACTTAATATGGGCTATAGTGGGGTGTTTCAAGTGAAGTTTTCGGATTAAAAGCAGAAATTCCGACATATCACACCTAGTAGAATTTAAAGATTATTTATATATCTTAATATTAAGCCATGTTTAAAAGTGGCAAAACATGTTTGAGGGTGGCTGTGATGTCGACAAACGTAATCTATGGATAATGAATATAAGCTATAATGGGGTGTTTCGGGTGGAGTTTTCGGATTAAAAGCAGAAATTCCGACATATCACACCTAGCAGGATCTAAAGAATATTTATATATCTGAATATTAAGCCTAGTTTAAAAGTGGCAAAACATGTTTGAGGGTGGCTGTGATGTCGACAAACGTAGTCTATGGTTCTTTAATATAGGCTATAGTGGGGTGTTTCAAGTGGAGTTTTCGGATTAAAAGCAGAAATTCCGACATATCACATCTAGTAGAATCTAAAGAATATTTATATATCTTAATATTTAGCAATGTTTAAAAGTGGCAAAACATGTTTGAGGGTGGCTGTGATGTCGACAAAATAGTCTATGGTTACTTAATATGGGCTATAGTGGGGTGTTTCAAGTGAAGTTTTCGGATTAAAAGCAGAAATTCCGACATATCACACCTAGTAGAATCTAAAGAATATTTATATATCTTAATATTAAGCCATGTTTAAAAGTGGCAAAACATGTTTGAGGGTGGCTGTGATGTCGACTAAACAGTCTATGGTTACTTAATATGGGCTATAGAGGGGTGTTTCAGGTGAAGTTTTCGGATTAAAAGCAGAAATTCTGACATATCACACCTAGTAGAATTTAAAGATTATTTATATATCTTAATATTAAGCCATGTTTAAAAGTGGCAAAACATGTTTGAGGGTGGCTGTGATGTCGACAAACGTAGTCTATGGTTCTTTAATATAGGCTATAGTGGGGTGTTTCAGGTGGAGTTTTCGGATTAAAAGCAGAAATTCCGACATATCACACCTAGTAGGATCTAAAGAATATTTATATATCTTAATATTAAGCCTAGTTTAAAAGTGGCAAAACATGTTTGAGGGTGGCTGTGATGTCGACAAACGTAGTCTATGATTACTTAATATGGGCTATAGTGGGGTGTTTCAGATGGAGTTTTCGGATTAAAAGCAGAAATTCCGACATATCACACCTAGTAGAATCTAAAGAATATTTATATATCTTAATATTAAGCCTAGATTAAAAGTGGCAAAAAATGTTTGAGGGTGGCTGTGATGTCGACAAACGTAGTCTATAGTTCTTTAATATGGGCTAAAGTGGGGTGTTTCAAGTGGAGTTTTCGGATTAAAAGCAGAAATTCCGACATATCACACCTAGTAGAATTTAAATATTATTTATATATCTTAATATTAAGCCATGTTTAAAAGTGGCAAAACATGTTTGAGGGTGGCTGTGATGTCGACAAGCGTAGTCTATGGTTACTTTATATGGGCTATAGTGGGGTGTTTCAGGTGGAGTTTTCGGATTAAAAGCAGAAATTCCGACATATCACACCTAGCAGGATCTAAAGAATATTTATATATCTGAATATTAAGCCTAGTTTAAAAGTGGCAAAACATGTTTAAGGGTGGCTGTGATGTCGACAAACGTAGTATATGGTTACTTAATATGGGCTATAGTGGGCAGTTTCAGGTGGAGTTTTCGGATTAAAAGCAGAAATTCCGACATATCACACCTAGTAGAATCTAAAGAATATTTATATATCTTAATATTAAGCAATGTTTAAAAGTGGCAAAACATGTTTGAGGGTGGCTGTGATGTCGACAAACGTAGTCTATAGTTCTCTAATATGGGCTAAAGTGGGGTGTTTCAAGTGGAGTTTTCGGATTAAAAGCAGAAATTCCGACATATCACACCTAGTAGAATCTAAAGAATATTTATATATCTTAATATTAAGCCTAGTTTAAAAGTGGCAACACATGTTTGAGGGTGGCTGTGATGTCGACAAACGTAATCTATGGATAATGAATATAAGCTATAGTGGGGTGTTTCAGGTGGAGTTTTTCGGATTAAAAGCAGAAATTCCGACATATCACACCTAGTAGAATCTAAAGAATATTTATATATCTTAATATTAAGCCATGTTTAAAAGTGGCAAAACATGTTTGAGGGTGGCTGTGATGTCGACTTAACATTCTATGGTTACTTAATATGGGCTATAGAGGGGTGTTTCAGGTGAAGTTTTCGGATTAAAAGCAGAAATTCTGACATATCACACCTAGTAGAATTTAAAGATTATTTATATATCTTAATATTAAGCCATGTTTAAAAGTGGCAAAACATGTTTGAGGGTGGCTGTGATGTCGACAAACGTAGTCTATGGTTCTTTAATATAGACTATAGTGGGGTGTTTCAAGTGGAGTTTTCGGATTAAAAGCAGAAATTCCGACATATCACATCTAGTAGAATCTAAAGAATATTTATATATCTTAATATTTAGCAATGTTTAAAAGTGGCAAAACATGTTTGAGGGTGGCTGTGATGTCGACAAAATAGTCTATGGTTACTTAATATGGGCTATAGTGGGGTGTTTCAAGTGAAGTTTTCGGATTAAAAGCAGAAATTCCGACATATCACACCTAGTAGAATTTAAAGATTATTTATATATCTTAATATTAAGCCATGTTTAAAAGTGGCAAAACATGTTTGAGGGTGGCTGTGATGTCGACAAACGTAATCTATGGATAATGAATATAAGCTATAATGGGGTGTTTCGGGTGGAGTTTTCGGATTAAAAGCAGAAATTCCGACATATCACACCTAGCAGGATCTAAAGAATATTTATATATCTGAATATTAAGCCTAGTTTAAAAGTGGCAAAACATGTTTGAGGGTGGCTGTGATGGTCGACAAACGTAGTCTATGGTTCTTTAATATAGGCTATAGTGGGGTGTTTCAAGTGGAGTTTTCGGATTAAAAGCAGAAATTCCGACATATCACATCTAGTAGAATCTAAAGAATATTTATATAATCTTAATATTTAGCAATGTTTAAAAGTGGCAAAACATGTTTGAGGGTGGCTGTGATGTCGACAAAATAGTCTATGGTTACTTAATATGGGCTATAGTGGGGTGTTTCAGGTGAAGTTTTCGGATTAAAAGCAGAAATTCCGACATATCACACCTAGTAGAAACTAAAGATTATTTATATATCTTAATATTAAGCATAGTTTAAAAGTGGCAAAACATGTTTGAGGGTGGCTGTGATGTCGAAAAACGTAATCTTTGGATAATGAATATAAGCTATAATGAGGTGTTTGGGGTTGAGTTTTCGGATTAAAAGCAGAAATTCCGACATATCACACCTTAGTAGAATCTAAAGAGAATTTGTATATATTAATATTAAGCCTAGTTTAAAGTGGCAAAACATGTTTAAGGCTGGCCGTGATGTCGACAAACGTAGTCTATGGTTATTTAATATAAGCTATAATGAGGTGTTTGGGCTAGAGTTTTCGGATTAAAAGCAGAAATTCCGACATATCACACCTAGTAGAATCTAAAGTATAGTTATATATCTTAATATTAAGCCATGTTTAAAAGTGGCAAAACATGTTTGAGGGTGGCTGTGATGTCGACAAAATAGTCTATGGTTACTTAATATGGGCTATAGTGGGGTGTTCCAGGTGCAGTTTTCGGATTAAAAACAGAAATTCCGACATATCACACCTAGTAGAATCTAAAGAATATTTATATATCTTAATGTTAAGCCTAGTTTAAAAGTGGCAAAACATGTTTGAGGGTGGCCTGTGATGTCGACAAAGTAGTCTATGGTTACTAAATATGGGCTATAATAGGGTGTTTCAAGTGGAGTTTTCGGATTAAAAGCAGAAATTCCGACATATCACACCTAGTAGAATCTAAAGAATATTTATATATCTTAATATTTAGCAATGTTTAAAAGTGGCAAAACATGTTTGAGGGTGGCTGTGATGTCGACAAACGTAGTCTATTGTTCTTTAATATGGGCTGCAGTGGGGTGTTTCGGGTGGAGTTTTCGGATTAAAAGCAGAAATTCCGACATATCACACCTAGTAGAATTTAAAGAATATTTATATATCTTAATATTAAGCCTAATGTAAAAGTGGCAAAAACATGTTTAAGGGTGGCTGTGATGTCGACAAACGTAGTCTATGGTTATTTAATATAAGCTATAATGAGGTGTTTGGGCTAGAGTTTTCGGATTAAAAGCAGAAATTCCGACATATAACACCTAGTAGAATCTAAAGAATATTTATATATCTTAATATTAAGCATAGTTTAAAAGTGGCAAAACATGTTTAAGGGTGACTGTGATGTCGACAAACGTAATCTATGGATACTGAATATAAGCTATAGTGGGGGTGTTTCAGATGGAGTTTTCGGATTAAAAGCAGAAATTCCGACATATCACACCTAGTAGAATCTAAAGAATATTTATATATCTTAATATTAAGACTAGCTTAAAAGTGGCAAAACATGTTTGAGGGTGGCTGTGATGTCGACAAACGTAATCCATGATTACTGAATATGGGCTATAGAGGGGTGTTCAAGGTGCAGTTTTCGGATTAAAAGCAGATATTCCGACATATCACACATAGTAGAATCTAAAGAATATTTATATATCTTAATATTAAGCCTAATGTAAAAGTGGCAAAACATGTTTAAGGGTGGCTGTGATGTCGACAAAATATTCTATCGTTACTTAATATGGGCTATAGTAGAGTGTTTCAGATGGAGTTTTCGGATTAAAAGCAGAAATTCCGACATATCAAACCTAGTAGAATTTAAAGCATATTTATAAATCTTAATAATAAGCCTAGTTTAAAAGTGGCAAAACATGTTTAAGGGTGGCCGTGATGTCGACAAACGTAGTCTATGGTTATTTAATATAAGCTATAATGAGGTGTTTGGGCTAGAGTTTTCGGATTAAAAGCAGATATTCCGACATATCACACATAGTAGAATCTAAAGAATATTTATATATCTTAATATTAAGCCTAATGTAAAAGTGGCAAAACATGTTTAAGGGTGGCTGTGATGTCGACAAAATATTCTATCGTTACTTAATATGGGCTATAGTAGAATGTTTCAGATGGAGTTTTCGGATTAAAAGCAGAAATTCCGACATATCAAACCTAGTAGAATTTAAAGCATATTTATAAATCTTAATAATAAGCCTAGTTTAAAAGTGGCAAAACATGTTTAAGGGTGGCCGTGATGTCGACAAACATAGTCTATGGTTATTTAATATAAGCTATAATGAGGTGTTTGGGCTAGAGTTTTCGGATTAAAAGCAGAAATTCTGACATATAACACCTAGTAGAATCTAAAGAATATTTATATATCTTAATATTAAGCCTAGTTTAAAAGTGGCAAAACATGTTTGAGGGTGGCTGTGATGTCGACAAACGTAGTCTATGGTTCTTAAATATGGGCTATAGTGGGGTGTTTCAGATGGAGTTTTCGGATTAAAAGCAGAAATTCCGACATATCACACCTAGTAGAATCTAAAGAATATTTATATATCTTAATATTAAGACTAGCTTAAAAGTGGCGAAACATGTTTGAGGGTGGCTGTGATGTCGACAAACGTAATCCATGATTACTGAATATGGGCTATAGTGGGGTGTTCAAGGTGCAGTTTTCGGATTAAAAGCAGAAATTCCGACATATCACACATAGTAGAATCTAAAGAATATTTATATATCTTAATATGAAGCCTAGTCTAAAAGTGGCAAAACATGTTTAAGGGTGGCTGTGATGTCGACAAAATAGTCTATGGTTACTTAATATGGGCTATAGTGGGGTGTTACAGGTGCAGTTTTCGGATTAAAAGCAGAAATTCCGACATACCACACCTAGTAGAATCTAAAGAATATTTATGTATCTTAATATTAAGCCTAGTTTAAAAGTGTCAAAACATGTTTAAGGGTGGCTGTGACGTCGACAAAATAGTCTATGGTTACTTAATATGGGCTATAGTGGGGTGTTTCAAGTGGAATTTTCTGATTAAAAGCAGAAATTCCGTTATACCACACCTAGTAGAATTTAAAGATTATTTATATATCTTAATATTAAGCCATGTTTAAAAGTGGCAAAACATGTTTGAGGGTGGCTGTGATGTCGACAAACGTAGTCTATGGTTCTTTAATATGGGCTATAGTGGGGTGTTTCAAGTGGTGTTTTCGGATTAAAAGCAGAAATTCCGACATATCACACCTAGTAGAATTTAAAGATTATTTATATATCTTAATATTAAGCCATGTTTAAAAGTGGCAAAAACATGTTTGAGGGTGGCTGTGATGTCGACAAACGTAGTCTATGGTTCTTTAATATGGGCTATAAAGGGGTTTTTCAGGTGGAGTTTTCGGATTAAAAGCAGAATTCCGACATACCACACCTAGTAGAATCTAAAGAATATTTATGTATCTTAATATTAAGCCTAGTTTAAAAGTGGCAAAACATGTTTGAGGGTGGCTGTGATGTCGACAAACGTAGTCTATGGTTCTTTTATATGGGCTATAGTGGGGGTTTTCAGGTGGAGTTTTCGGATTAAAAGCAGAAATTCCGACATACCACACCTAGTAGAACCTAAAGAATATTTATATATCTTAATATTAGGCCTAGTTTAAAAGTGGCAAAACATGTTTGAGGGTGGCTGTGATGTCGACAAAATAGTCCATGGTTACTTAATATGGATTATAGTGGAGTGTTTGGGGTTGAGTTTTCGGATTAAAAGCAGAAATTCCGACATATCACACCTAGTAGAATCTAAAGAATATTTATATATCTTAATATTAAGCCTTGTCTAAAAGTGGCAAAACATTTTTGAGGGTGGCTGTGATGTCGACAAAATAGTCTATGGTTACTTAATATGGGTTATAGTAGAGTGTTTCAGATGCAGTTTTCGGATTAAAAGCAGAAATTCCGACATATCACACCTAGTAGATTCTAAAGAATATTTATATATCTTAATATTAAGCCTAGTCTAAAAGTGGCAAAACATGTTTGAGGGTGGTTGTGATGTCGACAAACGTAATCTATGGATATTGAATATAAGCTATAATGGGGTGTTTCGGGTGGAGTTTTCGGATTAAAAGCAGAAATTCCGACATATCACACCTAGTAGAACCTTAAGAATATTTATATATCTTAATATTAAGCCTAGTATAAAAGTGGCAAAACGTGTTTGAGGGTGACTGTGATGTCGACAAACGTAGTCTATGGTTCTTTAATATAGGCTATAGTGGGGTGTTTCAAGTGGAGTTTTCGGATTAAAAGCAGAAATTCCGACATATCACACCTAGTAGAATTTAAAGATTATTTATATATCTTAATATTAAGCCATGTTTAAAAGTGGCAAAACATGTTTGATGGTGGCTGTGATGTCGACAAACGTAGTCTATGGTTTTTTAATACGGGCTATAGTGGGGTGTTTCAGGTGGAGTTTTCGGATTAAAAGCAGAAATTCCGACATATCACACCTAGTAGAATCTAAAGAATATTTATATATCTTAATATTAAGCAATGTCTAAAAGTGGCAAAACATGTTTGAGGGTGGCTGTGATGTCGACAAACGTAGTCTATAGTTCTTTAATATGGGCTAAAGTGGGTGTTTCAACTGGAGTTTTCGGATTAAAAGCAGAAATTCCGACATACCACACCTAGTAGAATTTAAAGAATATTTATATATCGTAATATTAAGCCTAGTTTAAAAGTGGCAAAACATGTTTGAGGGTGGCTGTGATGTCGACAAACGTAGTCTATGGTTCTTTAATATGGGCTATAGTGGGGTGTTTCAAGTGGAGTTTTCGGATTAAAAGCAGAAATTCCGACATATCACACCTAGTAGAATTTAAAGATTATTTATATATCTTAATATTAAGCCATGTTTAAAAGTGGCAAAACATGTTTGATGGTGGCTGTGATGTCGACAAACGTAGTCTATGGTTTTTTAATACGGGCTATAGTGGGGTGTTTCAGGTGGAGTTTTCGGATTAAAAGCAAAAATTCCGACATACCACACCTAGTAGAATCTAAAGAATATTTATGTATCTTAATATTAAGCCTAGTTTAAAAGTGGCAAAACATGTTTGAGGGTGGCTGTGACGTCGACAAAATAGTCTATGGTTACTTAATATGGGCTATAGTGGGGTGTTTCAAGTGGAATTTTCGGATTAAAAGCAGAAATTCCGACATATCACACCTAGTAGAATTTAAAGATTATTTATATATCTTAATATTAAGCCATGTTTAAAAGTGGCAAAACATGTTTGAGGGTGGCTGTGATGTCGACAACGTAGTCTATGTTTCTTTAATATGGGCTATAGTGGGTTTTTCAGGTGGAGTTTTCGGATTAAAAAGCAGAAATTCCCACATACCACACCTAGTAGAATCTAAAGAATATTTATGTATCTTAATATTAAGCCTAGTTTAAAAGTGGCAAAACATGTTTGAGGGTGGCTGTGATGTCGACAAACGTAGTCTATGGTTCTTTAATATGGGCTATAGTGGGGTGTTTCAAGTGGAGTTTTCGGATTAAAAGCAGAAATTCCGACATATCACACCTAGTAGAATTTAAAGATTATTTATATATCTTAATATTAAGCCATGTTTAAAAGTGGCAAAACATGTTTGATGGTGTCTGTGATGTCGACAAACGTAGTCCTATGGTTTTTTAATACGGGCTATAGTGGGGTGTTTCAGGTGGAGTTTTCGGATTAAAAGCAAAAATTCCGACATACCACACCTAGTAGAATCTAAAGAATATTTATGTATCTTAATATTAAGCCTAGTTTAAAAGTGGCAAAAACATGTTTGAGGGTGGCTGTGACGTCGACAAAATAGTCTATGGTTACTTAATATGGGCTATAGTGGGGTGTTTCAAGTGGAATTTTCGGATTAAAAGCAGAAATTCCGACATATCACACCTAGTAGAATTTAAAGATTATTTATATATCTTAATATTAAGCCATGTTTAAAAGTGGCAAAACATGTTTGAGGGTGGCTGTGATGTCGACAAACGTAGTCTATGTTTCTTTAATATGGGCTATAGTGGGGTTTTTCAGGTGGAGTTTTCGGATTAAAAGCAGAAATTCCCACATACCACACCTAGTAGAATCTAAAGAATATTTTATGTATCTTAATATTAAGCCTAGTTTAAAAGTGGCAAAACATGTTTGAGGGTGGCTGTGATGTCGACAAACGTAGTCCTTGATTCTTTAATATGGGCTATAGTGGGGTGTTTCAGGTGGAGTTTTCGGATTAATAGCAGAAATTCCGACATACCACACCTAGTAGAATCTAAAGAATATTTATGTATCTTAATATTAAGCCTAGTTTAAAAGTGGCAAAACATGTTTGAGGGTGGCTGTGACGTCGACAAAATAGTCTATGGTTACTTCATATGGGCTATAGTGGGATGTTTCAAGTGGAGTTTTCGGATTAAAAGCAGAAATTCCGACATATCACACCAAGTAGAATTTAAAGAATATTTATATATCTTAATATTAAGCCATGTTTAAAAGTGGCAAAACATGTTTGAGGGTGGCTGTGATGTCGACAAACGTAGTCTATGGTTCTTAAATATGGGCTATAGTGGGGTTTTTCAGGTGGAGTTTTCGGATTAAAAAGCAGAAATTCCGACATATCACACCTAGTAGAATTTAAAGAATATTTATATATCTTAATATTAAGCCATGTTTAAAAGTGGCAAAACATGTTTAAGGGTGGCTGTGATGTCGACAAAATAGTCTATGGATGGTTGCATGCTTCTCATGTAATTTTCGAAGTGAAAGCAGAAATTCCGACATATCACACCTGGTAGATTTTAATGAATATTTATATATCTTAATATTAAGCCTAGTTTAAAAGTGGCAAAACCTGGTAATAGTTCATTTGGAAGCTTTTTTAACTTGTGTCATAATGTCTCATATCTATGAATAGAGTGATCTTAATTGGTCTGTAGGCATGTTGTTGTTCTAGTTCTTAGACGTAAAACAAATTAATTTGGGGACTGATTCATTTTCTTACCTTATGGCTAATAGCCTAATGAATAATGAACGGTTTCCCATGTTTAATTTCTTGTTCTGGGGTCACAAAAACATATGAATCCTGTTAATTCTTAAAATTTACGTTCGTGTACAACGTGTGTTTTCTTAGCATGAGTTATGTCCCATGAGGGAATCCCCAAAATTTTCCTTGTTTCGACGTTGTTGATTGGTTTGAATTGCGAGGGTTGGTCAAAAAGATGATATTTCTTATCGTCTGCTGGGTAACGTCCGCCTACTTGATTTTCAATATTTGGCTTGTTCGAGACTACAATTAGGTTATCGTCGGCTAAACTTTAACGTCCGCCAGCTTGATCCCAGCTAAATTGTTTTCGATATATTTTTTTTTTTCATAAAATCGTCTTCAAAGTTCATAATGTTAAGAATTGTATCTAACCGTTTGGTTTTAAACGTAAGTTACTGTTAATTTCATTACTTTTTGTCTGAGAACTAGAATTGTGTTGTGTCTGTAGAGTTATTTATAGAACTTTAGTTTTAGTCACAATTTTGAGCTGGGATCAAGCTGGCGGACGTTAAAGTTTAGCCGACGATAACCCTAATTGTAGTCTCGAACAAGCCAAATATTGAAAATCAAGTAGGCGGGACGTTACCCAGCAGACGATAAGAAATATCATCTTTTTGACCAACCCTCGCAATTCAACCAATCAACAACGTCGAAACAAGGAAAATTTTGGGGATTCCTCATGGGACATAACTCATGCTAAGAAAACACACGTTGTACACGAACGTAAATTTTAAGAAATAACAGGATTCATATGTTTCTGTGACCCCCAGAACAAGAAATTAAACATGGAAACCGTTCATTATTCATTAGGCTATTAGCCATAAGGTAAGAAAATGAATCAGTCCCCAAATTAATTTGTTTTTACGTCTAAAGAACTAGAACAACAACATGCCTACAGACCATTAAGATCACTCTATTCATAGATATGAGACATTATGACACAAGTTAAAAAAGCTTCCAAATGAACTATTAACCAGGTTTTGCCACTTTTAAACTAGGCTTAATATTAAGATATATAAATATTTCATTAAAATCTACCAGGTGTGATATGTCGGAATTTCTGCTTTTCACTTCGAAAATTACATGAGAAGCATGCAACCATCCATAGACTATTTTGTCGACATCACAGCCACCCTTAAACATGTTTTGCCACTTTTAAACATGGCTTAATATTAAGATATTATAAATATTCTTTAAATTCTACTAGGTGTGATATGTCGGAATTTCTGCTTTTAATCCGAAAAACTCCACCTGAAAAACCCCACTATAGCCCATATTTAAGAACCATAGACTACGTTTGTCGACATCACAGCCACCCTCAAACATGTTTTGCCACTTTTTAAACATGGCTTAATATTAAGATATATAAATATTCTTTAAATTCTACTTGGTGTGATATGTCGGAATTTCCTGCTTTTAATCCGAAAACTCCACTTGAAACATCCCCACTACAGCCCATATGAAGTAACCATAGACTATTTTGTCGACGTCACAGCCACCCTCAAACATGTTTTGCCACTTTTAAACTAGGCTTAATATTAAGATACATAAATATTCTTTAGATTCTACTAGGTGTGGTATGTCGGAATTTCTGCTATTAATCCGAAAACTCCACCTGAAACACCCCACTATAGCCCCATATTAAAGAATCAAGGACTACGTTTGTCGACATCACAGCCACCCTCAAACATGTTTTGCCACTTTTAAACTAGGCTTAATATTAAAGATACATAAATATTCTTTAGATTCTACTAGGTGTGGTATGTGGGAATTTCTGCTTTTAATCCGAAAACTCCACCTGAAAAACCCCCACTATAGCCCATATTAAAGAAACATAGACTACGTTTGTCGACATCACAGCCACCCTCAAAACATGTTTTGCCACTTTTAAACATGGCTTAATATTAAGATATATAAATAATCTTTAAATTCTACTAGGTGTGATATGTCGGAATTTCTGCTTTTAATCCGAAAATTCCACTTGAAACACCCCACTATAGCCCCTATTAAGTAACCATAGACTATTTTGTCGACGTCACAGCCACCCTCAAACATGTTTTTGCCACTTTTAAACTAGGCTTAATATTAAGATACATAAATATTCTTTAGATTCTACTAGGTGTGGTATGTCGGAATTTTTGCTTTTAATCCGAAAACTCCACCTGAAACACCCCACTATAGCCCGTATTAAAAAACCATATAGACTACGTTTGTCGACATCACAGACACCATCAAACATGTTTTGCCACTTTTAAACATGGCTTAATATTAAGATATATAAATAATCTTTAAATTCTACTAGGTGTGATATGTCGGAATTTCTGCTTTTAATCCGAAAACTCCACTTGAAACACCCCACTATAGCCCATATTAAAGAACCATAGACTACGTTTGTCGACATCACAGCCACCCTCAAACATGTTTTGCCACTTTTAAACTAGGCTTAATATTAAGATACATAAATATTCTTTAGATTCTACTAGGTGTGGTATGTGGGAATTTCTGCTTTTAATCCGAAAACTCCACCTGAAAAACCCCACTATAGCCCATATTAAAGAACATAGACTACGTTTGTCGACATCACAGCCACCCTCAAACATGTTTTGCCACTTTTAAACATGGCTTAATATTAAGATATATAAATAATCTTTAAATTCTACTAGGTGTGATATGTCGGAATTTCTGCTTTTAATCCGAAAATTCCACTTGAAACACCCCACTATAGCCCATATTAAGTAACCATAGACTATTTTGTCGACGTCACAGCCACCCTCAAACATGTTTTGCCACTTTTAAACTAGGCTTAATATTAAGATACATAAATATTCTTTAGATTCTACTAGGTGTGGTATGTCGGAATTTTTGCTTTTAATCCGAAAACTCCACCTGAAACACCCCACTATAGCCCGTATTAAAAAACCATAGACTACGTTTGTCGACATCACAGCCACCATCAAACATGTTTTGCCACTTTTAAACATGGCTTAATATTAAGATATATAAATAATCTTTAAATTCTACTAGGTGTGATATGTCGGAATTTCTGCTTTTAATCCGAAAACTCCACTTGAAACACCCCACTATAGCCCATATTAAAGAACCATAGACTACGTTTGTCGACATCACAGCCACCCTCAAACATGTTTTGCCACTTTTAAACTAGGCTTAATATTACGATATATAA
The DNA here is from genome assembly GCA_029955415.1 of Lottia scabra. NCBI lineage: Eukaryota > Metazoa > Mollusca > Gastropoda > Lottiidae > Lottia > Lottia scabra. The sequence continues at coordinate 524,704 of JARJEI010000070.1, forward strand.
ATATTCTTTAAATTCTACTAGGTGTGGTATGTCGGAATTTCTGCTTTTAATCCGAAAACTCCAGTTGAAACACCCCACTTTAGCCCATATTAAAGAACTATAGACTACGTTTGTCGACATCACAGCCACCCTCAAACATGTTTTGCCACTTTTAGACATTGCTTAATATTAAGATATATAAATATTCTTTAGATTCTACTAGGTGTGATATGTCGGAATTTCTGCTTTTAATCCGAAAACTCCACCTGAAACACCCCACTATAGCCCGTATTAAAAAAACCATAGACTACGTTTGTCGACATCACAGCCACCATCAAACATGTTTTGCCACTTTTAAACATGGCTTAATATTAAGATATATAAATAATCTTTAAATTCTACTAGGTGTGATATGTCGGAATTTCTGCTTTTAATCCGAAAACTCCACTTGAAACACCCCACTATAGCCTATATTAAAGAACCATAGACTACGTTTGTCGACATCACAGTCACCCTCAAACACGTTTTGCCACTTTTATACTAGGCTTAATATTAAGATATATAAATATTCTTAAGGTTCTACTAGGTGTGATATGTCGGAATTTCTGCTTTTAATCCGAAAACTCCACCCGAAACACCCCATTATAGCTTATATTCAATATCCATAGATTACGTTTGTCGACATCACAACCACCCTCAAACATGTTTTGCCACTTTTAGACTAGGCTTAATATTAAGATATATAAATATTCTTTAGAATCTACTAGGTGTGATATGTCGGAATTTCTGCTTTTAATCCGAAAACTGCATCTGAAACACTCTACTATAACCCATATTAAGTAACCATAGACTATTTTGTCGACATCACAGCCACCCTCAAAAATGTTTTGCCACTTTTAGACAAGGCTTAATATTAAGATATATAAATATTCTTTAGATTCTACTAGGTGTGATATGTCGGAATTTCTGCTTTTAATCCGAAAACTCAACCCCAAACACTCCACTATAATCCATATTAAGTAACCATGGACTATTTTGTCGACATCACAGCCACCCTCAAACATGTTTTGCCACTTTATAAACTAGGCCTATTATTAAGATATATAAATATTCTTTAGGTTCTACTAGGTGTGGTATGTCGGAATTTCTGCTTTTAATCCGAAAACTCCACCTGAAAACCCCCACTATAGCCCATATATAAAGAACCATAGACTACGTTTGTCGACATCACAGCCACCCTCAAACATGTTTTGCCACTTTTAAACTAGGCTTAATATTAAGATACATAAATATTCTTTAGATTCTACTAGGTGTGGTATGTCGGAAGTTCTGCTTTTAATCCGAAAAACTCCACCTGAAAAACCCCTTTATAGCCCATATTAAAGAACCATAGACTACGTTTGTCGACATCACAGCCACCCTCAAACATGTTTTGCCACTTTTAAACATGGCTTAATATTAAGATATATAAATAATCTTTAAATTCTACTAGGTGGTGATATGTCGGAATTTCTGCTTTTAATCCGAAAACACCACTTGAAACACCCCACTATAGCCCATATTAAAGAACCATAGACTACGTTTGTCGACATCACAGCCACCCTCAAACATGTTTTGCCACTTTTAAACATGGCTTAATATTAAGATATATAAATAATCTTTAAATTCTACTAGGTGTGGTATAACGGAATTTCTGCTTTTAATCAGAAAATTCCACTTGAAACACCCCACTATAGCCCATATTAAGTAACCATAGACTATTTTGTCGACGTCCACAGCCACCCTTAAACATGTTTTGACACTTTTAAACTAGGCTTAATATTAAGATACATAAATATTCTTTAGATTCTACTAGGTGTGGTATGTCGGAATTTCTGCTTTTAATCCGAAAACTGCACCTGTAACACCCCACTATAGCCCATATTAAGTAACCATAGACTATTTTGTCGACATCACAGCCACCCTTAAACATGTTTTGCCACTTTTAGACTAGGCTTCATATTAAGATATATAAATATTCTTTAGATTCTACTATGTGTGATATGTCGGAATTTCTGCTTTTAATCCGAAAACTGCACCTGAACACCCCACTATAGCCCATATTCAGTAATCATGGATTACGTTTGTCGACATCACAGCCACCCCTCAAACATGTTTCGCCACTTTTAAGCTAGTCTTAATATTAAGATATATAAATATTCTTTAGATTCTACTAGGTGTGATATGTCGGAATTTCTGCTTTTAATCCGAAAACTCCATCTGAAACACCCCACTATAGCCCATATTTAAGAACCATAAGACTACGTTTGTCGACATCACAGCCACCCTCAAACATGTTTTGCCACTTTTAAACTAGGCTTAATATTAAGATATATAAATATTCTTTAGATTCTACTAGGTGTTATATGTCAGAATTTCTGCTTTTAATCCGAAAACTCTAGCCCAAACACCTCATTATAGCTTATATTAAATAACCATAGACTATGTTTGTCGACATCACGGCCACCCTTAAACATGTTTTGCCACTTTTAAACTAGGCTTATTATTAGATTTATAAATATGCTTTAAATTCTACTAGGTTTGATATGTCGGAATTTCTGCTTTTAATCCGAAAACTCCATCTGAAACATTCTACTATAGCCCATATTAAGTAACGATAGAATATTTTGTCGACAATCACAGCCACCCTTAAACATGTTTTGCCACTTTTACATTAGGCTTAATATTAAGATATATAAATATTCTTTAGATTCTACTATGTGTGATATGTCGGAATATCTGCTTTTAATCCGAAAACTCTAGCCCAAACACCTCATTATAGCTTATATTAAATAACCATAGACTACGTTTGTCGACATCACGGCCACCCTTAACATGTTTTGCCACTTTTAAACTAGGCTTATTATTAAGATTTATAAATATGCTTTAAATTCTACTAGGTTTGATATGTCGGAATTTCTGCTTTTAATCCGAAAACTCCATCTGAAACACTCTTCTATAGCCCATATTAAGTAACGATAGAATATTTTGTCGACATCACAGCCACCCTTTAAACATGTTTTGCCACTTTTACATTAGGCTTAATTATTAAGATATATAAATATTCTTTAGATTCTACTATGTGTGATATGTCGGGAATATCTGCTTTTAATCCGAAAACTGCACCTTGAACACCCCTCTATAGCCCATATTCAGTATCATGGATTACGTTTGTCGACATCACAGCCACCCTCAAACATGTTTTGCCACTTTTAAGCTAGTCTTAATATTAAGATATATAAATATTCTTTAGATTCTACTAGGTGTGATATGTCGGAATTTCTGCTTTTAATCCGAAAACTCCATCTGAAACACCCCACTATAGCTTATATTCAGTATCCATAGATTACGTTTGTCGACATCACAGTCACCCTTAAACATGTTTTGCCACTTTTAAACTATGCTTAATATTAAGATATATAAATATTCTTTAGATTCTACTAGGTGTTATATGTCGGAATTTCTGCTTTTAATCCGAAAACTCTAGCCCAAACACCTCATTATAGCTTATATTAAATAACCATAGACTACGTTTGTCGACATCACAGCCACCCTTAAACATGTTTTGCCACTTTTACATTAGGCTTAATATTAAGATATATAAATATTCTTTAAATTCTACTAGGTGTGATATGTCGGAATTTCTGCTTTTAATCCGAAAACTCCACCCGAAACACCCCACTGCAGCCCATATTAAAGAACAATAGACTACGTTTGTCGACATCACAGCCACCCTC